>CAJQUW010002745.1:0-137500 GCA_907163375.1 Prostheceraeus crozeri | reverse complement strand
AGAGGTATCTGTATGAGATGGTGCAGGTAGTAATTACTGGGAGAACACCATCCAAAATAGTTTCACAAACACCAGGCCCATTCAATCATTCACGGTGGGTAACAACTGCATCCCGACTTTTGCGATTGTATATATAGCTACCCCCTCAACCTGATTCCAAACTGAAAATACTGACAAAGTATGTGATCAAAGTTTATGCTCCGTCGTGGTTCCTGATCAAAAAGAATCCAGCCTTCCATTTTGGTACCGCACACTTCATCTGCCTGTGGAATGGCATCCGAGCTACTCTCATGAACTACAAAGAAGCTCAGGGAAAGCTTCTGGATGTTCTCAGAAGAAATTGCTTCTTTGCTCATACTGAGCAGCTGATAGTTTGCATGTTGGGAGACGAAGACATAGAGACTCGGCATCAAGGCCTACGGTACTTACAGCAGATACGAGCGACAGAGATTGCAAGCGATGGTAGAAGATCATTCACCAGACCGGAGTTGAAGGGTGATGGGCAGCTGTCTCATGAAACTTTATGGCGTTCAAATAGTCAAAGGAGTGACCCACCTGTTTTGAAGGAAACTCCTCTTTGGACTTTGAGGCAGCAGGTTGAGTCAGGACCAATCACCTTCGCTCAATACCCTTGTCATTCTCAGGGCGTTGAGCGAATGGTCAAAGTCGTAAGCGAAGCAGCATCAGCTGTTTCTGGTGCTGAAGCCCGCGATGGTTGGATCCGAAACACCTTCAACAGTAGAGAACTGATGCCATTATTTGACTCCAAAAAGGACTTTCGTGCTTGATCCCATTCTGTGTGCGTGTATTTAGTTGATCACAAATATTTTGTTTTAGATATTACAACTGTTCATTGAACATACTTTGCTTTTATCTCGAAGTGAAACTGTGATACCTCTCTAACTCAAGAAAATGGTGAAGTAACCAATCAACACCGCAGCACAGGGCTATTTCCTTCACACTTTGAGAGCAGGGACATAAAGGGCCAAGACCTATAATTTAAGCTCACTTATTTTCATCAATAAAATATCACTGTGCTCGCTTGACAGTAGCGGCTATATAGGATGTCTGCCACAGGGGAAATCCATAAAATTATGTACATGTAGGCCTCTTTTATGACAATAGCCTATACAGAAGGCTTACGTGCAAAGCACAACAGACCTACGTGTGCACACATGCTGCCTATTCATTTCGCACCTTCAAGCTCCTAAAAATCTAGTCTCTACAATGTTGGCTCGAATTCATGACAAGAAAGTGTCAAATTCAAAATTTGCAAAAATCACATTTTTTGTTCATATATGTCACAAGTTTGGAAAATTTGCAAACTTTGGAGGTCTTTATAAAAATGACCATTCACTTAAAAAACCCCCCACCCACCCACCCCCCCCCCACCCCCCCAAAACATACACAACCCGCACACAAAAAAACCCCCCCCATACTCCCACCCCCCCACATACCAATCCAAAATAATTAACCCCCCCCCCCCCCCACCCCCATTACAAACCTCCCATCCCCCCCCACCCTATCTCACCCCCTTCACTTCCCTTGCCCCCCCTATTCGCCCCCCCCCCCACAATTCCCCCCCATCTACCCACAGTAGGAATTCGCTATACTGAGTCATTTAAATTTTCGCTTTAATCAAAAGAGGCTGTCAACATGTACTTGCACCTAGAGTTTCAAGGCTGTAACTCATTAGGAAGTACTATGTAATACAGCTTCAACTGGCGTAAATTGACGAAAAAACTAAAAAAATAAAATAGTCAGCAAATAGATGGCCACTGTGGGGATAGTAGACCTTGTCCAAATTCACTGAAATTTTGCATGAGAGTTCAAAATAACCATAGACCAAAGACTTGACCACCCAAATTTTGATTTTCAAAATTTCGATTTTTTTGATCCACCCTATAATGGTTGAGCGACAGGTCCAGATAGCTTGGGGTCGTAAGCTCGAGTCCCACCTCGTACATACTTTGCATAACAATTTGAACCATCGTTTCTCTCATTTCATTCATTGCTAAATGTACATCAACAGCTAATAGTCACACAGTGAAAGGACACGCACATACACAGAAGTAAATACAAATAAGTATTTCCTCTGGAATCGTGGAATCTACATAAATACGTCAATGTCTCAATCGTGGAACAAACCAAGAGACATGTTTTGGTCTGCTGAGCCTCGTCAGTCCCATGCGAGTACCATGAGGCACATCACAATCACAGCGAAAAAAATCCTACCTCCAACATAATTGCTTGTAGTAATAATAGTTCCAATCCATGCTGTAAGTGCCGGAGATTCCCTGAATTCTTCAAGAAAGATCATATAAAAAATGCCTTGTGTCCACGCAATACCGTAGATAAAAACATGACCAAAAAATGCAGCTATAACGATCACCCAAGCATATCCACCATCGATGTTCTTTTTCTTCTTTCCACGATCAATCGGCTGAAAAAGACAGAAAAAATATATCGACATAAAGCACTAAATACCCGAGAATTAAATTTCTTAAGGTAATTGTCCGATAATTTCAATAATTAATAAATTCTGATTTCCATCTCTCAACTCTAGCTGCCTTCTCAAGCAACAATTCATCATATAAGGAAAGCTGCAATTAAGTTTATGTCAATGCATCAATTATAATCAATCAGCAAATATCTCTTGGCATTTAGCAAATTAAATTAAAACACGACGCGGTAAAAAATCCGAAGGATCCAGGAGACGGAAGATACCAAAGTTAAAGAACTACCCTAGTGGAGAATCGTGTAAATAATTAGGTCACTTGATGTCAAGAGCGAATAAATATAAATTAATACTAATAACATAGAGCAACCTACCCCAGTATAGAGAGGGAAACGAAATGCAATTAAAGGCTAGCCGGTCGAACTTTTGAAAGGAAGGGAAATAAATAAAAACTTTGGTTACCAGAAAAGTTAAGATAAAACCATAAACTCATATTTAACCACTATGCCAAAAGAATTCTTGAGGGCGGTGCAGTGTTCGGCAATAATGTCATCGACGGAAGAGATAGTCGGTGCGTAAGTCTGATTACCAACAGCATTGAAACTTCCAAGGTCAAAGCATAGTTCGTTCAAGAGGACAATAAGGTAATACTTCTTACACACTATGACAAAATTGTTGGCGGCCTTATCCGCTGAAGTAATGACGTACTCCTTCTAAAAGTTTGAAATGAAGTTTCTACACTCTTTTGATCTTAGTGCATCTCGTTGTGCGTCGATACGGGAGGTTCATTTCAAGATAAGTAATTTCCAAATAATTGAAGATATAGAAGTCACTCCCTTCTATTTACGACTTTTTAGTCGAAAGTTAAATATGACATTCCGGTAACGTTTTCAACTAAACCAGACCGGGTGGTGTGTGTATAGCTGGTATTGGGGTGGTTTTTTGAGTAGGTTGGCACGTTGTCTGTGCCATGTGCCTTCTCGTAGCGGAGGGGGGGTTTTTCTATATGATGTGACAGTTGTTTTTCCTGATAATTGGGAAGCGGTTTCGTGTTGGCTAAGGATTAGAGTTGATCTGTTTGCGGGTGAAGATCTGTTCCGGAATTGGGTTGATGATGTGTTTTCTCGATGGATGATTGAGGTTGTATGGTCGTCTTGGAGGGAGAAAAATTATTTCAATTAATAAAAGCAAACCCAAAGAAGAATGCAATTGTAATGTGTGTAGCGCCATTGGTCCTAAATACAACTGCAAAAGCAGATATCTAGTTTATTGTTTTAATTGCTTTTGGTACAATGACCTCTATGTTGGACAAAGTTGTCGACCTTTTAAGTTGCGCTATCAAGAACACGAACGTAGTATTCGCAACAGAGATTCCAAAAGTGCTTTGAGCGAGCATCATCTAAAATTTCATGCTGGTAGAGAGATGGAAATAACTGACTTTAGTTGTGAGATCCTTATTCAACAATTTAATGAGATTACAACTAGAATGGCTTGAAGCACGCTTCATACAGCGAAGCGATGAAAATGCCAGAAACTTAATAGACGTCATGAAACAAGTTACTAATGAGTTGCCACAACTATGACCTAATCAGTATTTAAGGATCCCTTCCACATTTGCACTACAACCACCCTTTGAACTGTCTTCGGACGAAACGCGTCGGGTGCTTCTTTTTAACTACTGTAGCTTATTGGAATAAAAAGGCGTAAATAGAAGGGAGTGACTTCTATATTTTCAATTATTTGGAAATTACTTATCTTAGTACGTCATGTGAATGCAAGGATGGAAGTTAGTACTTAGGAAGGAGATGCGATTATTAATTATTTTAAGGACACCCTCAGACCAATTCAGGAAATCTGAAATCTTAAGGCGTGCTTTCTACTGGATTTTTGAATAAAGGTAACTAATACATTTTTAACGCTGACTTCATGTATACTTCATCTATTGAAGTATTCTTTATAACCTGGTTGTAATTGAAGATCTCCCTCCCAATAAGGGTGGTGTATTTGAAGAAGGACTTTTACCACGAATTCAATTAGGCAACATACTGCTTACATAGGAAACAACGAAAATGTAAGAAACTTTCAAGATATCTACTTCTTTGAACTCAAAGGGGATAATAATGACCTCCCTGTCGATCTTGTCGACTATGTTGTCTTGGAGGATGAAGCTATCGGATTCTCTTACGCGGGTTCTTCAATTGAGGACTTATGTCGTTCTGTCGCTCGTCGATAGCTCAGTTGGTAGAGCGTTGGCCTAGAATGCCAGAGGTCGGTGGTTCAAATCCACCAAGACGCGCAGCTATTTTCCGTCTGTTAAAATTATCATTGCAGCTTTCTTTGAATACTTGTGTGGACTAAGTCCCCGTTTCAAAGTATAATGCTGGCTTTGAATTACTGATAACTTGCTTCAGTAGTTTGGCTTGACGGTTAATGCTATGTTGTCTTGGAGGATGAAGCTATCGGATTCTCTTACGCGGGTTCTTCAATTGAGGACTTATGTCGTTCTGTCGCTCGTCGATAGCTCAGTTGGTAGAGCGTTGGCCTAGAATGCCAGAGGTCGGTGGTTCAAATCCACCAAGACGCGCAGCTATTTTCCGTCTGTTAAAATTATCATTGCAGCTTTCTTTGAATACTTGTGTGGACTAAGTCCCCGTTTCAAAGTATAATGCTGGCTTTGAATTACTGATAACTTGCTTCAGTAGTTTGACTTGACGGTTAATGCTATGTTGTCTTGGAGGATGAAGCTATCGGATTCTCCTACGCGGGTTCTTCAATTGAGGACTTATGTCGTTCTGTCGATCGTCGATAGCTCAGTTGGTAGAGCGTTGGCCTAGAATGCCAGAGGTCGGTGGTTCAAATCCACCAAGACGCGCAGCTATTTTCCGTCTGTTAAAATTATCATTGCAGCTTTCTTTGAATACTTGTGTGGACTAAGTCCCCGTTTCAAAGTATAAAGCTGGCTTTGAATTACTGATAACTTGCTTCAGTAGTTTGGCTTGACGGTTAATGCTATGTTGTCTTGGAGGATGAAGCTATCGGATTCTCTTACGCGGGTTCTTCAATTGAGGACTTATGTCGTTCTGTCGCTCGTCGATAGCTCAGTTGGTAGAGCGTTGGCCTAGAATGCCAGAGGTCGGTGGTTCAAATCCACCAAGACGCGCAGCTATTTTCCGTCTGTTAAAATTATCATTGCAGCTTTCTTTGAATACTTGTGTGGACTAAGTCCCCGTTTCAAAGTATAATGCTGGCTTTGAATTACTGATAAACTTGCTTCAGTAGTTTGGCTTGACGGTTAATGCTATGTTGTCTTGGAGGATGAAGCTATCGGATTCTCTTACGCGGGTTCTTCAATTGAGGACTTATGTCGTTCTGTCGCTCGTCGATAGCTCAGTTGGTAGAGCGTTGGCCTAAGAATTGCCAGAGGTCGGTGGTTCAAATCCACCAAGACGCGCAGCTATTTTCCGTCTGTTAAAATTATCATTGCAGCTTTCTTTGAATACTTGTGTGGACTAAGTCCCCGTTTCAAAGTATAATGCTGGCTTTGAATTACTGATAACTTGCTTCAGTAGTTTGGCTTGACGGTTAATGCTATGTTGTCTTGGAGGATGAAGCTATCGGATTCTCTTTCGCGGGTTCTTCAATTGAGGTCTTATGTCGTTCTGTCGCTCGTCGATAGCTCAGTTGGTAGAGCGTTGGCCTAGAATGCCAGAGGTCGGTGGTTCAAATCCACCAAGACGCGCAGCTATTTTCCGTCTGTTAAAATTATCATTGCAGCTTTCTTTGAATACTTGTGTGGACTAAGTCCCCGTTTCAAAGTATAATGCTGGCTTTGAATTACTGATAAATTGCTTCAGTAGTTTGGCTTGACGGTTAATGCTATGTTGTCTTGGAGGATGAAGCTATCGGATTCTCTTACGCGGGTTCTTCAATTGAGGACTTATGTCGTTCTGTCGCTCGTCGATAGCTCAGTTGGTAGAGCGTTGGCCTAGAATGCCAGAGGTCGGTGGTTCAAATCCACCAAGACGCGCAGCTATTTTCCGTCTGTTAAAATTATCATTGCAGCTTTCTTTGAATACTTGTGTGGACTAAGTCCCCGTTTCAAAGTATAATGCTGGCTTTGAATTACTGATAACTTGCTTCAGTAGTTTGGCTTGACGGTTAATGCTATGTTGTCTTGGAGGATGAAGCTATCGGATTCTCTTACGCGGGTTCTTCAATTGAGGACTTATGTCGTTCTGTCGCTCGTCGATAGCTCAGTTGGTAGAGCGTTGGCCTAGAATGCCAGAGGTCGGTGGTTCAAATCCACCAAGACGCGCAGCTATTTTCCGTCTGTTAAAATTATCATTGCAGCTTTCTTTGAATACTTGTGTGGACTAAGTCCCCGTTTCAAAGTATAATGCTGGCTTTGAATTACTGATAACTTGCTTCAGTAGTTTGGCTTGACGGTTAATGCTATGTTGTCTTGGAGGATGAAGCTATCGATTCTCTTACGCGGGTTCTTCATTGAGGACTTATGTCGTTCTGTCGCTCGTCGATAGCTCAGTTGGTAGAGCGTTGGCCTAGAATGCCAGAGGTCGGTGGTTCAAATCCACCAAGACGCGCAGCTATTTTCCGTCTGTTAAAATTATCATTGCAGCTTTCTTTGAATACTTGTGTGGACTAAGTCCCCGTTTCAAAGTATAATGCTGGCTTTGAATTACTGATAACTTGCTTCAGTAGTTTGGCTTGACGGTTAATGCTATGTTGTCTTGGAGGATGAAGCTATCGGATTCTCTTACGCGGGTTCTTCAATTGAGGACTTATGTCGTTCTGTCGCTCGTCGATAGCTCAGTTGGTAGAGCGTTGGCCTAGAATGCCAGAGGTCGGTGGTTCAAATCCACCAAGACGCGCAGCTATTTTCCGTCTGTTAAAATTATCATTGCAGCTTTCTTTGAATACTTGTGTGGACTAAGTCCCCGTTTCAAAGTATAATGCTGGCTTTGAATTACTGATAACTTGCTTCAGTAGTTTGGCTTGACGGTTAATGCTATGTTGTCTTGGAGGATGAAGCTATCGGATTCTCTTACGCGGGTTCTTCAATTGAGGACTTATGTCGTTCTGTCGCTCGTCGATAGCTCAGTTGGTAGAGCGTTGGCCTAGAATGCCAGAGGTCGGTGGTTCAAATCCACCAAGACGCGCAGCTATTTTCCGTCTGTTAAAATTATCATTGCAGCTTTCTTTGAATACTTGTGTGGACTAAGTCCCCGTTTCAAAGTATAATGCTGGCTTTGAATTACTGATAACTTGCTTCAGTAGTTTGGCTTGACGGTTAATGCTATGTTGTCTTGGAGGATGAAGCTATCGGATTCTCTTACGCGGGTTCTTCAATTGAGGACTTATGTCGTTCTGTCGCTCGTCGATAGCTCAGTTGGTAGAGCGTTGGCCTAGAATGCCAGAGGTCGGTGGTTCAAATCCACCAAGACGCGCAGCTATTTTCCGTCTGTTAAAATTATCATTGCAGCTTTCTTTGAATACTTGTGTGGACTAAGTCCCCGTTTCAAAGTATAATGCTGGCTTTGAATTACTGATAACTTGCTTCAGTAGTTTGGCTTGACGGTTAATGCTATGTTGTCTTGGAGGATGAAGCTATCGGATTCTCTTACGCGGGTTCTTCAATTGAGGACTTATGTCGTTCTGTCGCTCGTCGATAGCTCAGTTGGTAGAGCGTTGGCCTAGAATGCCAGAGGTCGGTGGTTCAAATCCACCAAGACGCGCAGCTATTTTCCGTCTGTTAAAATTATCATTGCAGCTTTCTTTGAATACTTGTGTGGACTAAGTCCCCGTTTCAAAGTATAATGCTGGCTTTGAATTACTGATAACTTGCTTCAGTAGTTTGGCTTGACGGTTAATGCTATGTTGTCTTGGAGGATGAAGCTATCGGATTCTCTTACGCGGGTTCTTCAATTGAGGACTTATGTCGTTCTGTCGCTCGTCGATAGCTCAGTTGGTAGAGCGTTGGCCTAGAATGCCAGAGGTCGGTGGTTCAAATCCACCAAGACGCGCAGCTATTTTCCGTCTGTTAAAATTATCAACCAAATCCTCGACTTTCAAGAATCTCGAACAGAAAAATTTAACTAGATACGAGAAGGTGCCAGGCCTGCTCAGAGTAAAGGAAAGAATCTGCTTAAGTGTAGTACAACTTAGAGATTTCAGAGTGATGTAAGATTTGTAAAACATGTTGGAATTACAAATGTTATTAATTTTATCGTAGAGAGATTCTAAGCAGGTGGTTGACACATTTTTCTTATTACGGTGAATCCCGTGACCCCTAGGTCTTCTAAGGACTGGAGAAGAGAAGTACTGCTTATGCAAGGAACCTTTTGGAGACACAACCAAAGCCTTGAATTCTATCGTTCAAGCCAAGTGGGAAGATTGCACAAAGTTTTTTATCAAAAAATCTTCTTTCTTCAGAAGTTCCCTATCGCTAAGGTCAGATTCACCAGAAAAATGAGAATCAACATGGTTTATAATTTGCAATTTAACATTGCAAAAATTATTACCATCTTGCCTTAAGTGCACATAAAGGAAAGTAATGGGTTTTGAGGATGCATGGTGACGGTGACCATTCAATCTAGCATTTAAAGATTGGATGGTCTTGCCAACATGTTAGAACCCACATTCGCTGCATGAAATGAGGTGGATTACAAAGCTGCACTTGCAATCGAAAGGACCACTTAAGTCTATGAGGAAAGCCTGTCAAGTGGTGTTTGAGACGAAAAAGGAAGATTTATGTATAGACCTGCAGCACATGCAACCTTTTCTATTACAGCTGTTAATAGAAAAAGTACTCGTGCTGACGGCTACATAAGCCTTTTTCTTAATAGCCTACTGTAAGGGTACTTGATTCTAGAAGACGCAAGCAAATTGAGGCAACTATAGAATGATATCTCAACCCTTCCAGAGTATGTTCAAAAACTTGTTCATATCTAAGTACATTTCTGTGATAGTTTTGGTAAACTAGCATAAACATAGACCTTTTAATTATCAGATTAAGTTAAATGCATTTTCAGATCTGGTATAACTATGATGCTGCTGCTATCAAGTACCTTACTTTTGGATGCGCAAATTAAAAAATCGGCTCAGGTAGTTATTAAAAAGGTTTGTTTGTAGTAAATATGATATATTTTGATTACTCACAGCAAGGCATTGAACTTAAATCACTTTGAACTATTCATTTGAAATCCGTTGAGTAATCCCAAAATATCCATTTATATTAAATCCAATACCGGTATGTCCAATCAATTTCAAAAATTTAAAAAGCAACTCAATTATAAAGAGAATGCCTTGGTTTTCCATTATTTTTTTGTTTGGGAGGAACTGATGGATATTTTCAGGTGACACATTTCAGCCTATACATCTTCAGGTATTACTAATACCTGTTTCCTTTTCAAACCATAATTTCGACTCGTGCTGTTTTTGTTATTAATGGCTAATCAGGCCCATAAAGTATCGAAGCATCATGTCAATCTATCTTGCTCCATGCAAACGCGCTCATTTATTGAAGAATCATCATTGTCTTGAGAAGTATGTGTCAAGAAGCTCATATTCAGACCATTAAAGTCTATTGATATTTTCTTTCATCATGATATACATGATTGCAAACCAAACATGAGACGAGATTGTGTAAACAAAAGTTGTATCAAAATATTGTAAATTGTATCAAAATTATAAATTTTTGCTTTTTAATAATTAATTTTTGTGCGTAAGAACGCCTAAAAGACAGAAAAACAATATTATTTCATTAATTTCAAAAAATGATATCAAAGTCTCTCTTTAAAAGATCTATTGAAATTACTAAAAAGCTTAGCGGTCGATTACCCGGTTTTGATATCTTGCAATTTCCATAGTAGGTGTTTCATTATTCTGGTGGTTGAGCGGCTAGAAATTTCGTAATTTTGCCGATTCGTGATAATTTTCCGGCTTATAGTGTTCGATCATGTTCGTACGACCACTTGATTGCATGTATTTCTAGACAGGAGAGGGTATGGAGTGCAAGAGAATCTATCATCATCGCCTACACAATTTCACATGTCGTTCTGATTCCATGTCGTTATTTCACTACCTAAGGGAATTGCGATCATGATAAATATAGATGCATTTTTTCATCAATGAAAAGTAACTTTAGAAAATTTTGCTGCTTGTTCTTAATGAAAATTTTCTTCAACATTGCACTGAGAAAACTGCAGAGAGTAGTTGAAAGCCTTTTTTTAAGTATTTCTACATCATGGAAATGCATTTTTCAAAATGAAATGCCAATATTCTTGAAACATTGTTTGTTTCCTTAGCAATTTCGTTTAGAGGAAAGTATTCTTTAAATATTATATTACAAAATAATCTTGGAGAGTTATTCGATTCTGTTAATATAAATGAATCTAAAAAATTAATGAGGTTAAATTGAAATGTTTCTTGAAAATACACAGCAATTGAGTTAGTTAGGGGCTAGAAAATATTAATTGACTGGTAATTAAGTGCCATTAATTGATTGATGAACCATCTTCAATTCAATTAATTGATTGGATCGGTTGCCAATTATTCCAATTGATTGCAATAATGCACAAGTAAAAAAGTGATTTATTGAGCGATTATCGTGAGCTATGCAGTAGGCCTATAATGTATAGGCCTACACAGAATATCAGAATATCAGAATCGTATATTTCCAATGCATGAAAACACGTTGATCAGGTTATAGCAAAAGTATGACAGGTTTTGCGATGACAAGTATCGAGTACATAAAATGACATATTTGCAAGAATGACAATGAAATCAGAAGTGAGATATTTACAAATTGATTTGAAGTGAGAATGATAGAATGATAGATGTTGAATAGCTACGAGTATGTATGGAAGGAGAGGACAATTCATTTAATACTGAATATAAGTTGCTATGTATTTTCGATATTAGCATCAATTGGAATGACATGCATGACTAGGTTTGCAATCATTCAAGACAAAATGCACAATGTTGATGAACGGCATTTAATAAATGTTTACTTATTAATAATCTTGACACCCTTCTCGCCTATTGAGTAAGTCCTAATGTGTGAGAGGTCCGGAACAAAAAAAACACATGAATAAGTAGAACGCAATAATTATCAATACGTATCTGTAAATGATCCTTCAAATTGTCTTACAGTCGATGATTTGATGTTCTGTAGGCCTAACCGTATTTAAAACGAAGAAATGTTGGATCTTAGCCTAGTGCAAAGCTTGTTGTCAATAATCTTTAGCATTCATTGAAGCTTTAATTTAAAGGTCTCTAGGTAGTAAGTATAAATGCTTCATATTTTCTCTTAGATCGAGTCAAATTATGGCATATCATTGCGATGACCAGAGTGCCAGTGTTTCATTATTTGAACTGGAAAATATTACCCTTGAAGAATAGAGGAGAATATAAATATTAATTATCAGTTATTGTTTAATATTGTCATCCGTGCATTTGCTTGTTTATTCATTAGTTCAACGAATATAGTGATGAAGAAAATGCATGCATGCGATCACAGGTAAATTCTACTTCTATAAGTGTTTTAATGCACCTTCGCTAAGCTATGTGTATACACTGTAAACTGTCACCTCCTAAAATCGAAGAAATCTGCATCCTAAAGCGCGACACACTAGAATTTTAGGAGGTTGCGTGAAATAGAATGCTGACATACTAAAGAGAACAATAACACTAGTGCGCTAGCCTCCTAAAACGCTTTGCTTTAGGATTTTTTTATTAGTTACGAATAGTGTCTCGCTTCAGTGTGTGATTTAGGAGGTGCTGGTTTAGAGTGTATAAAACTAACGTTATCAGTATTTATCAATCAAGTATCAGTTATGTGGAAAGAACCTCCTGGATGCGGCGATGATAAAAATAATTGCAGTTAATTGTCAATTAATTGCAATTAATCGATTGCTCATGTTATTCAATTGCATTAATTGATTGCTTGCAAAAAATGAGACCAGTTAAATTGCAACTAATTTTTTCCGACCACTGGTAGGGGCATCATTACAGGGTTTTAGTAAACATGGGTAAACTGTTGTAGAACAAATGGTTTCTAGTTCTTTGCTTTTTAGATCAAAGTAGATATCTCAATACACATTTTTCCTGGAACAGCCACGAGGTCGGCTTGCCAGCTGGAAATCGAACCCAGCAATCAAAAAACTTTGCGGCAAGACAGTCACCAAGGTTAGCGAAGATCGGTTGAGATCAGTTGATATTGTTTGCTACAAACAAGCAAGGAGGATTATGCAATAATGCGCACGTAAAGCTTGTTTTTGGCACGATCATGGAGTGAATGCTTCACTAGTCTTTGTGGTTGATGTGCCATGAAGCCATTTCGAGGACTGGGTTCGACGCCCAGCTAATAAGCCATTTTTCTTGATTGTGTCAATATCACACTTTTTCTAGAGAGCCATGTTTGAGATTTTGAAATGGGGGCTCACAGAATTAGACTTTTTTACCGCATCACTTTTCTAGAAGTACAAACTGATTCAAAACGATGGCACATGCAGAAACTTACTAAGTGGGCAAAAAGAAATGTTCAATCCCTTACAGAGATAGGAGAAATGTTCGTGCGTCGCTTGCGGATTGCTGTGAATTCCTTCAAAATGTTCCAATCGCCACGATTCCTTCAAGAATTCAGATCATTGCGCAAAAGTTTTCTCGATAATGTTGGGCACTCCGATTATCATAAAAAAGTTGCAGGAGGCCGAAAAAACGTTCACAAACTTTTCTGTAGAACTTGACATCGACTGTGTCTATTGGCTGTGTGATCCGGTTGATAACAGTCACTGAAACTTCGAACAATTTGGCGTGTTTAATGTTGAACTGGCTGCTCATTGTTCGATTACAATGGTATTATGTCATCAGATTGTGCCATTTCATTTACGCTACATGTTTCAATGTTTCCTTTCTAGTCAAGCAGAGGAAGAGACGACCTGTCTAATTCTGTGGTTGTACCAATCTGATGCTTGTCATGGGCTCAATATTCCAGCCACGGACCGTTACCCGTCTTGGTAGAATGCCTCCTTGGTGGGTGAATGTATTCTTGATTGCATAAAGTGTGGTTGAACGTCTGATGCTATGAATTTCATTACTTACATACAACTTATTCATTTATGTTTTCCATTATTCATACCACCCTTGTCGATCCAATGGAGACATGCTCATTAATTGTGCTAGTCAATTATTGGCATGTCCTAGCTCGTATGTCAAAAAATTAACATTTTGAATTATTTGATGAAGAGTGAATAAAACCTCCAACTCTAAGAATGCCTCTGGGCAGCAGGATATTCGGTTGTAATACTTTGAGATATGTTGTAGAAACAGCTGATGATGAAAGCGTCAAAATACCACTAGGAGTAGACGGGTGTGGCAGCAATTTAGAAAACAGTTGCAAATTCTACCCGTAAAGAGATACATTGAAAATTGCGTCTTCAAAAGGATTCCACATTTAGAGAAATGACGATTATCGTGAATCTTTACAAAGCGCACTGACAATGTACCAACATCACAGAATTAGACAGGTCGTCTGTTCTTCTGTTTGACTAGAAAGGATATGGCACAATCTCCTGACTAAATACCATAGCAATCGAACAATAAGCAGCCAGTTCAACATTAAACACCCCAAATTGTGCAAAGTTTCAGTGACTGTTATCAACCGGATCACACTGCAAAGAGACGCAGACGATGTCAAGTTCTACAGAGAAGTTTGTGAAGGTTTTTCATGCGCCTGTTAACTTTTTTTAAAATGATCGGAAGGACCAACATTATCGAGAAAACTTTTGCGCAATGATCTGAATTCTTCGAATCTGAAGAAATCGTGGCGATCGGAGCATTTTGAAGGAATTTACAGCGATCCGCAAGCGACGCACGAGTATTTTTCCTATCTCTACAAGGTATTAAAAATTTCTTTTTGCCCACTTATTAAGTTCCTGCATGTGTCATCTGTTTGCACTTCTAGCAAAGTGATACGATTAAACAATCTAATTCCGCGGCTGACATAATATCATAGCAATCGAACAATCAGCAGCCAGTTCAACATCAAACACTCCAAATTGTTCGAAGTTTCAGTGACTGTTATCAACCGGATCACACAGCCAATAGACGCAGTCGATGTCAAGTTCTACAGAAAAGTTTGTGAACGTTTTTTCGTGCGCCTGTTAACTTTTTTAATAATGATCGGAGGACCCAATATTATCAAGAAAACTTTTGCGCAATGATATGAATTCTTCAAAATTGAGGGGATCGCGGCGATCCCTGCATTTTGAAGGAATTCACAGCAATCCTCAAGCGACGCACGACTGGTTTTCCTATCGTAAGAAATTAATTTTTTTGCATACTTAGTAAGTTCCTGCATGTGCCATCGATTTGAAAAATTTTGCACTTCTAGCAAAGTAGCACGCTTAAACAATCTAATTCTGTGGTATCACCACCAAACTACTGTCATCCAGTGGAAGCCGTCATCATTTAGGTGCCGTTATCATGACAACGCATGTCCAAATTGTAATAGTTTCAAGTGTGGATTTATCTTGTAGAGAAAACATCCCTTATCAACGTATCAAAAATCTAGGAAAATTTAGTCAGTGAAATATAAATAATATATATAAAATAATAATAATATATTTACTTTTCGAAATATAAATGCACATTTATTCCAATGAAGTCGCAGATGTAGATCTTCGATATCTGCAACAGCCAATCAAAATGAAGCGCTGTAGCTTTGTCTCACTAACTACGTTTACCTTCCGCATGGCTCTCACCAATATCAGCATAGAAATTCACAACAATGAAGTCTCTAGAATGGAAATTAAGCTATATGCAATGCACAATAACGGCACATAAATCGCACGCATTTTCACTTAGATGCGCCTGCCAACGTCTGCATCATTGGGTTAGAATCAGTCACATGAGTAAATCGAAGCTTTTAATTGGTTCTTCATGCCCCAACTTAGTTCCCCGGATGTGCCGCGACCTTGAGTCAATTTCCATTCTAGCGAACTTCAGATAAACAGTTTTTTTCTATGAATATCAGCTATGTTTTCTGAATTATGTCCTTTCCAAGCGGTTAGATTTCTCAGTTCAACTAGTTCAACAATACTAGAAGCTATCTGCAGATGCAAACGGATTCAGATTTCTACAAGTTAAATCAGCGAGTTTTACAACAAATAAACGATTACTTTCTGCAGCTACCGTCTTGTGAAAACGTATAGCTGTTCAAGCCGCTAGGTTGAAAGCGCGCTTATGCACCTTTGATTGTAGATAACTTTCCTATGTACCTGTAGGATGCCAATTGCTAAGAATTTGTATAAGTTAAGACACAAATTTTCATTTCTTCCATCAATAAGCAAAGTATTTTTACAAATACTCTCTGAATATGCATAGAAATTCAAGCATCTCTACCAAAAGCACGTTTCCGTACACTTATTATCTAATACACATTCTGAAGCACCTGTAGATGTAAATTGATGCAAAGTTGCCTATGGCAAGGGAAACATCTGAATGTATGTGTATCACCAAAAGATCCATCATTTAATTACTTCAATACGAAAACGCATACGTGTATATGTAATAGCACAGAATGGTCGTCTTTGAATCAAACTACGGCTTCTGCAACAGAAAGCTGAAACAGACTAGCAGGACTATTACATGTGCAAACTTAATTTCCATCTAGAGACTTGAAATTCTATGGGTTTCCATGAGAGAGTAGTTGCTGAAGAGGATGTTTCGGTGATAGAAACAGAGATTGCCTGGACTATATAGTGTCCGCTTTCTATGAATGAATCTCTTCGTTCTCGTGAAAGTCCAAGGCAAAAAGTTGTTCAATCAATTGTGCGAGGTCGCTTAGAGGCGTCTGCTTATTTCCACGTACATGTACGTACATGTGGCCGTGATGTGTTCCGGAAATTCAAGCGAAGTCTGCTAATGCGTTATGGTAAAATAGCCTCAATTTTGTAATTATCGAGACAATGGTTTTCAAAGTACTTTTTCATTGTGATTCGTTGCAGCACCGCAAGATCTACTATTTATGAGCCTCCATGTCACACGTTGCTCAATCATGTGGCAGTTATTAGCAGTTTTTTCAGAATCCAGACAATAAGTACTAATCGATTATATTCTAGAAGTAGCCTATTCATCATGTTGGACTTGCTCATTCTCATATCGAACCGAAGCGGAAAGCTTGTTTTACTGACGTAAGTGGAATGCAATCGACAATCATTTTCCGGCAATAAAATCTTTATAAATTACATTTCCTTGTCATAAACACAAGCTTCCATATCGACTGCCTGCTTACGAGCTCCACATGCGCGATTCAATTTACATAATTTGCACTTAAGATAATTTAGCATTATTATGGTGAATGATAACGAAAGCAGTGCAAAAAAGAATGTTTAACGAAATCAATCGCTTTGCGAGGAAGAGCTTGAAGAAGCTCATGCAGTCTGAAATAGAAGTGTGCGATCCGCAATCTGTCTCGAATTCTGCGGACGGGGTCGCGGGTTTACTAAGCTTCTTCAGGTTCTGGTTGGGTTGCGTGTATATTAACTCAGAAATGTCAGGCATCGTAAATTCACACTTTGTGATTTTTAAAGTTGATGTGTTGCACGCCATGTAAAGATGCTTGTCTTTTAGTCTCAAACGAGTTGTTTTAATTACACAAAACCGAACCTTTACAATTAGAGGCTGTAGGATTTTCATTACGGCACTGCAAAATATAGTACTTCAGATAAATTAGAATGCTTAAACATGAAGAGAAAGGAAAGGCATAATGGAAGTGAAGCTTGTCCAGTCTGATAGAAGACCCCTGTTCAAAAGGCTCGCGCTGAAGTAAAATAAGTAATACAATCGAGGTTGAACCTTGGGTTTTGAGTCGACATTGGGCAAGTGATACAAATTTTGGGTTTTCTTTACAAAACTTGGGTTTCCTATTGATGCTGCATATATACAAATCAATTTATTATAATTAATATTTTGATTTTAATCTTGAGAGCTACATTTTATCAAAATTCCACTCTATTCACAGAATATTTCAGGTACGAAATTTTCGTGGTTATTAGCTATTTCATTTTGGGCTTGACAATACCGCGCATTGAAGTTAGTACATGTTGTATATGTTGTAGGCTTACATGTATTTTGTTGTATTTGTGCATATTGAATTTACAAATATTCCATATACTTTATATCTTCGCAACACTAAAATGCGCCGATAGTCATCTAAATTGAATTCATTCCAATTTCGTATTCTTAAAATGTTTAGCCATACACTCACTACGCAGCTGTACTAATTATGAAATCTATTTATATTTTAGGATGATTAAATAAAAACAATTACTTTTTTATGAGCATTGTGTAATTCAATCATCATCAAATCGAAAAAACTTCAATTAGTCAGCATATCAGTAGGCCAAAATTAAGGAAACCTTTATAACGTAACACATGTAGGCTACTTAGGCTACTAATTGCAGTTATTGATATAAAAACCTTTCCCTACTAATACCACCCTTCTCATGGGCCTACAATTTACGAGAACAGCATTTCAAAGAATTTGGTACATAGAAGAAACTTTATGTCAGCACAACATTTAAAAAATGCACTTCGTTTACCTGATTCTACTCATTTATGGAAGTTTGGGCTTGGGTTTTAGTTTTTGACCAAAGTTTTTGCCCAACCTTGATACAATTGTTTAAACTACGAATATTATCTTTCGAACGTTTGTCGCAATATTTGAAAAAATTAATGATTGATTGTGCAATTCATGTAATGAGCAGTACGTTGCTGAAACTAAACGCTAATTTGCTCGTGTCTCAAAGAACATTGCCCTCGCTCTTCCTCCATCAACAGATGAACCATGATCATGTTTCTATTTTCAAAATTTCGTGGTCTGTTTAACATTCTGGCATTCCCACTGATCATAAGGAAATGGGCAGAGGTGAATGAAATTCATCGTCTCAACCCGGGTGTAAATAAAATCCGAACAACGAAAATCTACTCTAAACTGTTAAAATATTGCACCGAACATTCCAGGTTTGATTGGAGAGTGGTTAATTATATCTGTAAGTCAGCTTTAATCCACAAGAAAGCAATTTCATCACTTTCTTGTGGATTAAAGTTGACCGACAGATCAAATTAGCCACTCTCCAATCAAATCTGGAATTTTCGGTGCAAAATTTTAGTAGATTTTCGTTGTTCGGAATTGATTTATTTTTCGGATTTTATTTACACCCTCTCAACCCTTCTATAAATACTTTTTGATGTAATGCTCCAGTTCCATGCTCTTGACAAAGATTATATCGAAACGTTGAGCCTACCTTTTGCTTCCATAAACAATTCATTGTCTTTCTTGCTTAACCTTGGTTGACATCCATGCTTGATCCGTTCATCAGTCCTCTTGAATTGCAGTCATTTCGCTGTATTAATGGTGATTTCATTGCAGTCAGTAAACCGGCTATCTTAGCTCTCAGCTCTCAAGTGTGATAGCACCTGAAGGCCGCTGTCACACAGGAAAAGGAGTCTTCCATATTCCATGTCACTCGCCTTTTCGCACATTCTTCATAAGACGTCTGTCTTCCATAAGGCGTGATCAGACGATTTTCAGCTGCTGTCTTCCAACTTCCGCCTACCGCAGTCACACTTGGGAAATCCATTTCCGATTCCGTCACAGCTATTTTTCACTTTAGCGTTGATATGACTTCTGTCTTGATCCTCGACTTCGTTTGAAATTGTGAACAAAGGCTACATTCTGATTGCTTCTCTTCGTAAATCAATACTTCCTATATCTTCCCTAAGACTTCACTTCACGTTGTTCTATTTTTAGAACAGTCTCGCGGCCACAGAATTAGATTGTTTAACTGTATCACTTTGCTAGAAGCGCAAACTGAATCAAAATAATGGCACATGCAGGAACTTAATAAGTGGGCAAAAAGAAATTTTTAATACCTTGTAGAGATAGGAAAAATACTCGTGCGTCGCTTGCGGATTGCTCTGAATTCCTTCAAAATGCTCCGATCGCCACGATTCCTTCAGATTCGAAGAATTCAGATCATTGCGCAAAAGTTTTCTCGATAATGTTGGATCCTCCGATCATTATTAAAAAAAGTTAGCAGGCGCACGAAAAAAGGTTCACAAACTTCTCTGTAGAACTTGACATTGTCTGTGTCTCTTTGCTGTGAAAGCCGGTTGATAGCAGTCACTGTAACTTAACACGATTTGGCTTGCTTAATGTTGAATTGACCGTTCATTGTTCGATTGCTATGGCATTATGTCAGCAGAATGTGCCATTTCATTAACGTTACATGTTCCACTGTTTCCTTTCTAGTCAAACAGAAGAAGAGACGACCTATCTAATTCTGTGCTCGCGGCTGACACCTGATGGCTTATGGAAATGAATTTTACCAGCCGCATAATTGCATGCCTTATGTCCGATGGACGACGGCATCTATAGCAGATTCATGAAGTTTTAAAACTATACTTTCCTTAGAGACTGAACTTGCCCCAAACGTAAAATGCCATAATTCTACGTAAGACGGCGACATGTTTTACGTGGAGGCAGTTTGAAATCATTGTGAATATCATTCACCGATAAGAGAATTTCAACCGTCCTCAGAAGAATGCAACTCCAGACTTTACTGAAAATATTTAACAGAAGCAAATAGTCAATTCGGGAGTTCATATTCATATGCAATTACAATTTAAGAATCTTTGCAGAGAAAATCCTTGAAAATTCATTCGAGTGACATGGTTCATCCATCAACTAAGAGCTGTCTCATAGACAGCTACATGGATGACTTCGGAGCGGTCTTTTTCAAGGATTAACTACTCAGTTCTCAAATAGTTGTGCTTCCCTTGAGAGTAAAGAAGTTTCTGCATATACTGACTATCAAATACTTTAATCCTTCGACTGAGGTTTTGCAACGAACGATGAAATAGTTGACAGAATAATTACTTCCTTCGGAGAAAGTTATCAAACATGCTAAGCTTCTTTTGTTCGGTAATTCATCTCAATATTTTGAGCCCTGCATATCCAGGAAGATGAACTATCTGAATTTCAGTAGAAAAATATGTAATGAATTATTTCTTCTAAAGAAAGCTTCCTTTGCATTTGTCGAATCATTATGAGCGTATATAAAGGATAATTCAAAAACAAGAAGTCCCAAGAAGAGACAAGGAATAAACAAAGTTCTTGGTAATTGAAATGATATCCTCAAAGGATAAGAGCGCAAGCATGATTGCCGAATGAAATCGCACCATTTGGACATGGGATTTCGTTTCCTGATGTTATTTTCAAACTGATTACGTAATCGTGCTGAAAACCATTAACAGGGCATTGAGAAATAAATTTGCATTAAAGCGCTGGCGCATGAATAGGACAAGGCTGTAAGCAAAGAAATCCGAGATGATAATAAAGGACTAGAACGGACAAGTAGGCCGCATTGAAACTATGCTACGTTCTGACATGCGGTGTCACGACAATTGAACCTAAATGTGCAAATGGAGGCGGCTTTCAGTCGTTGACAATGGCTAGACATCGGAACCTTGTCAGTGTACTTCCCAAAGATTTAAGTTTATTGTAATTTATCTTTAAATACAAAATTATTTTAATAAAATAACTTTCAATAAATCGCCCTACAACAAGAATTCGCAACGATGCCAGATTTCAGTGATTTGATTTTTCTGGAGATTTAGAAATATTGACCTATATCAGTGCTTTGTTATTATAGGTCAGATTCTTGTGGTTCATACAACTTGGATTTCAAATGAGTTTTTCATTTGATTAACAGAATATAGCATGAGGATCTTTTCCATCACGATTGACAATACCAGAGAGCCTTTGGATATTTTGCATAGAAACAAGAACTTCAGCATGTTTACGACGAAGCCTTTCGAACCGTTCTATTTCATGTCGTATACGGTTGTGAGCACAGAATTAGATTGTTTAGCCGTATCACTTTGCTAGAAGTGCAAACTGATTCAAACAGATGGCACATGCAGAAACTTACTAAGTGGGCAAAAAAGAAATTTTTAATACTATGTAGAGACAGGAAAAATAGTCATGCGCCGCTTACGGATAGCTGTGAATTCTTTCAAAATGCTCCGATCGCCACGATTTCTTCAGATTTGAGGAATTCAGATCATTGCGCAAAGGTTTCTCGATAATGTTGGTTCCTCCGATCATTTTAGAAAAAGTTAGCAGGCGCATGAAAAAACCTTCACAAACTTCTCTGTAGAACTTGACATCGTCTGCGTCTCTTTGCTGTGTGATCCGGTTGATAACAGTCACTGAAACTTTGCATAATTTGGGGTGTTTAATGTTGAACTGGCTGCTGATTGTTCGATTGCTATGGTATTTAGTCAGGAGATTGTGCCATATCATTTACGTTACATGTTCCAATGCTTCCTTTCTAGTCAAACGGAAGAAGAGACGACCTGTCTAATTTTGTGGTTGTGAGAGAACTTGATGCACATGAGCTGACGTGTTGGATTACAGCTCAATCTACAATACAGTACATCTACAATACTCAATCTAATCTCAGTACAGAGATGGAAGACAAGACAATAGGACGGAATAATAACAATGACTTCAATACTGTAACATAGCAGTCAAATTTCCTGCTGTTTTTCAGCTGTGACAGCGGTTTTTCCTGCGGTCAAACCTCGTGTTGTCTTCGGGACAGTGTCTGTTCCTATTTCTTTTCCTAAAGACATGATGTCTGTTTCTGCCCAAACTAACGTTATCTATGCTTTTTCGTGTGCTTGTGGAAGCAGGTACATTGGCAGAACTATCAGATGTCTGCAGGACATGATGAAGGAACAGGTGCCTGTTTGGCTTCATAAGGGATATAAGTTGCCTCCCAGATCTAAAGTGAAGCCGTCTAACGCAGTCACGCGTCACCTCCAAACTTGTACAGCTGCTGATTTTTCGAAGGTGGACTCGTATTTTAGCGTTTCATTTAGTGTACATAATTTTTATCTGTCACGTATTTATGAAGCAATCAGTATAAAATGTTTTTCTCCTGATATCTGTTTCCAAAAGGAGTCCGTAATGGGCTTACATTTGCCGTGGTGTTACTTTCTTTCTTTTTATTGTTAAATATTTGACTGCCATGTTACAGTATTGAAGTCATTGTTATCAATCCGTCGTATTGTCTTGTCTTCCGTCTTCTCTGTACTGCAGATTGAGCTGTAATCCAACACCGTCAGATCGTGTGCATCAAGTTTTCTCACAAACGTATATGACATGAAATAGAACGGTTCGAAAGGCCTCTCTATAAAAATGTTGAAGTCCCTATTTCTATACAAAATGCCAGAGAGGTGAAAAATAGAAATATATATAGAAATCTGACTTCTTGCTTTGTTTAAGTTAGTGTTACTCAGGCACAGATCTACATGTAGGTCAATGTTGATAGATCGTAAGGAGAAACAAATTGTTAAACATGCAACAGATGCAATTCTTGCCGAAAGGTGATCTATTATAAGCTATTTTATCAAATTGATTTTATGTGTAAAGAGAAATGATATCAGTCAATATTCACTAAGTGCATAGATAAACTACCGGTACTTCCCATTGTCAACCGCTGAAAGCCGCCATCTTTTAGAAAACGTTTTCATGACAACACAATGCTTCACGGTGAACAAACCTCACGAAAATTCCTCATGATTTTTTATGGCATTTTTCTCATATATATCTCATGAAATTTCTTATGGATTTGCAGCGTCTTCGCATGAAATATCTCATTAATGAATTAACAGTTACTTTTTCATACTTCTGACAAATTTCTTTTCCTGACATTTGCAATAATAAACCATTTCTGATCATGGTCAGATATTGAACTGTGATTGTCCTAAGCTTTTCCATGATAGTTTCCCCAAAACTTATCATATCAATGCGCTGAAAAAACACGATATTTTCTCATTGAATATTATTTACATGAATATATCTATGACTCAAATAACCTTTTTGTCAAACATAGCAAAAAAAGGATATCTATCACGCTTTTTACTGCATTGTTTCACGGTATTTTCCCATAGAAATACAGCTTAGGACAATATCATTATTATGTAGATTTTTCTACGTAGCAATGCAGCAGTCAAAATTCTGCATTGTTATATGCAAAATCTACATTATAATGACACATTGTGTATATGTCTAGTTTCAACATCTTGCATAGTAATGATAACTGTAAAGTCAAATTACATATGAATCATTTCGAAAATCCTGTTTCACATCGTATGATATATTGCATATTTTTGCTTTTTGTCATTTGTAAACTAAACTTGGAGATTTTTTATCGATTGAATAAGCTTTCTTATGTCTCTTTCCTTTCGCGGCTAGCATGCATACCTTACTACTTACAAACTAACTTTCACAAAAACCTCATGAATGCTCATGAAAGTTCTCATTACCACTAATCATATTGTCATCAAAGCATCATAAGAGCATCATGAGTTAGATATTTTCTTATGAGAATGTCATGAGACTCATAAAAATCTCATGAATCTGAATTGAATTTCATGGGTTCTCATGAAAAAATTTCGTGATGTTATTGTTTTCAATATCCATGTCCGTTCAAGTCTTTTTAGAGTGTCGAATATCTATGGAAATACATGTTGAATTACCGGCGGCAGACTACTTGATGTCATTTCAAAACGTTTTGAGTTATATGAACATGATTATGACAAGAATGATGTTCAGTGGTATAATACATAAGCACATTTGCTCACAAGCAATCAAGTCACCAAAGGAATTATCACATTTTTCAAAAGTGCTTTTATTATTATAAACGTTAAGAAGAAGGATTATTCGAACGAACGAGAACGAGCGCAATACTAAAAGGAATTAATAATTGGATACATTTACCATATACGTGCGTGCATACGCACTGCGCGGCGCGCACAAGCCAATTTGGTGCAGCATTGGAATCATGAGTAAATCTGCAGAAGCTAATTGATGAGCCGACTAGAAGGGAAATCTATGTCTACGCTGCCATGTTTATATATGAAATGAAAAGCCTTTTCATCATGCATTAGATAAGTCATGGCAATGCTTTTTACTGTGCAAAATTGAGAGAACGAACGAGCGACTTCAGTTAATGAATGGACGATGTTTCGAGAGAACTGTCAAATTTCGCACCTTTCGAATGAAGTCACTGAATCGGAAGCTTGGAGCCTGGCAGAATGTATTGTTGTAAGGTTGGCTCTTATTCTACAAAATTATTGTCATAACTGCGCCGGTGCAAATTCCTGGAACAAATGAAAAAAGCTCAAAGTTTAGACTCCTGTCTTCTGGTTTTGCCCGGTATCAGGTCTGACCTATCAAACAAAACTGAATAGTCATAAGAAAGGAAATACTTTCAAAGCATAGAAGTCTGAATTTCATATTAGGGGTCATTCATAAAGCACGTCCGCGGGGGGAGGTGGGGCTGGCCAATGCAGTCATTTTCGGACGTGTATGGGTGAAGGGTTCAGGGAAAATCCGCAAAGTTAAGCACTCACACACTGTGAAGACAAGCTTTTCGAATATTGCTGAGCTGGCTGCGATCAGTAGGAAAAATGCATTATTGAAATATGACAGGTGCGTCACTGAGGTTAACACGAAGAAGTCAACTCGTGTAGCCTACTGTCCAACATTTTATATATTTGTGTTTGTCTTTCATTCTCTTTACTTAGACAATGATAGATCAGATAAGTAGTATGGGGCAATTTTCACGAAAGTGAGCATGTATTAGATAAAAACGTACATTATTTCAAATATTGTTATATGTATTAAATGAAAAAAATTGCCTCTGGCTTTCTGCGGAATAAAAAGCTTTGGAGTTGCCCAATGTTTCGAATGCCTTAAATAGAGCAACTGAAATATTCATGCAATGCTTATATAGATTAATGAATTTCAAAAAAATTGGAACTGTAATCTAGGAATAAACAATGTGGAATTTACAAGAGATTTCTTGGAGCAGTAGAAATTTACATAAAGAGAATAGAAATCATGGCAAGTAATGGATGTCGAACAAGAGTTAGTAGACATGTAGATTAAAATTAAACGTATTGGTACATAAACACTACATAAAAAACCATGTAGAAAAGTTCCTATATTGCAAAGGGCAGAAGGGATTCACCTGAGCATCCGTCAATTAAATTTTGATTCTTGTCTGATTAAAAGGGATTCCATTGACTTTCATTTTGCGTTGTTTTTTTCAGTCACAAGTATGGTCCACTTCATCGATGATTTTGGATTGTTGTTATGGATGTGCTGTACATGTTGGCAAAATGCAGATGAAAAGATATTAGTATGTTCATTGATACGAGATCTTATTGTTCTTGAAGTTTCGCGATATAAAATTCATTGCGAATGGTGTCTGGGTGTCGCAGCACACATACAAGTAAACATGATGGTAAGCATGGTTGAACCTCTTTAGCTCTTCTACATCGCATACTCAAGTTTCTTTCTGTCTCAAAAATAATGCGGACTTCGTCTAAAATCTGGGTTCTTGTAGCTAATTCATAAACTTGTCTTCTATACTTTCGCTGTAATATGGGAGTTTCAAGAACGGACGTGGAACATTTTCATCATTTTATGGAGTGGATATGAGAGGTGTGGAGATGCGAGGTGTAAATGTTGCGACCACTTGATTATAGGCACGAAGATTGCAATTAAACATATGGATTTCGAACTGAAAAGGAATTTTAGCTGTCATTCCAGTAATGTGCTCTATGTTTTGACATGCAAGGGCCACTCAGACTTCTACATTGGTCAGACTGGAGATATCATCCGTAATAGACTTACCCTCCATCGCCAACATATCAATAATCCTAGCTTATCTATCCTCTATGTCAGCAAACACATAGCTACTTGTGCTACGGACCATAATATTAGATTTGAAGCTGCGCCTTTCTATCAGTTTCCAAATAACGCAACCAGATCCGAGAGGGAAATCAAAGATAGATATTTTATTTCTAAATTCAAACCTCCTCTCAATAAGAATCAAAGATAGTTGCAGTTCATTTATTTCATGTAACGGTGCCTGACGAGGTGTCATAAATTCATAAAAGTACACCGAAACCGGTAACACCGACATCTCCTGGTTTTCATTTCTTTTATACATATATATATATATATATATATATATATATATGTTTGTACAAATATTGCAACCGACATATGAATGGATAGTTCTGTGAAAACGCGTACGCATTTTGGGAGGTCGGAAGATTAGAACACATGCTGACAATGATGGGAGAGGAAGTTTCATGCTATTTTTTGCAGGCGTACTTTATGGATGGCCCCTCAGCTCCAAGATTCATTAACTACTTTCAACGTGCACTTTTCACATGCACTTATATACCAGCCTGCCCGCTGTTATCCACAAGTATTATTCAATTCATGAAAAATGTTCACTCACCTTTATATCCGCCAATTCTTGATTGAATAATCCATGTTCTAGTCGAATACTCGTCAAACTCTGTATAAACGACATACTCAAACCTCCTCGCAAGCCCACTGCGTCCTCATCCGGTAAAATTCATCATCGGAAAGGTGTCGAGAATCAATATTGATATTGTTGAGAATCAACATGATCATCGATTAGCAGTTATGCTATTGGTGATGGACTAGCTGTTATAGCGATGATGGTACAATAGATAGCAATGCAAAGGTGAGCAACAACCACTCAATGTCAGTACTTGAAATCATGATCAAATGACAATTGAAAGATGTGACGGATAGGAGTTGTATAAGAACAGAGTACTTTGAACTTGTATGTATAGATATTCTTTTGTCATTTGGTAAATTCATTGTAAAGTTGACGTGACTAGTTTAGACCAACTCGATCCAGATTTCATTGAGTTATTTACGATATTTGTATAAAGACCGTCAAGCATGACATGTACAGCCTCACATGTCAATCTTAACTTGTATGAGAATTTCCGCTCGCTTTCAAAGTGAGAGAGATTCATCCAGTTTGAAGGACGGATGTATTCGAACGTGTGGAGTATCAATACACTGCCGACAGGGTCTTAAGAAGCTGCGCCGGCCGGCCGGTGTTTAACAGATTATGAATTCATGGAACTGCAATCTGTGTGATTTTCAGTTTTTGTGTTTAGAGTCACATTTCTTCTATTTGAAATGCTGTGTGACCTTTCACGTGGCTCTCATATGCAGTCATCTGATGCCATCATATAGCCATTTCTTGGCTTAAAAATGCGGTTTCTGCTAATTATGTTCCGTAGTATGCGAATTTAGGGCAAACAGGATCGAGCAGTATCTGGTATTTTTTTGCTTCTTAGATGTAGGTCAACGAGGTGGAAATTAATGTAGAAAATAGGCATCCAATCACATCCACAAAGTCCACACTGTCTCAGATTCACTATATATTTCGCGTTTCACCGCTATTGCATGTGTAAAATTGGTCACGCTTCTTGCACATATGAACTAACGGATTCAACATTCAATGTAACTCAACTAATCGTGCAGCACTCCTTTGAAAAAGTGACTTGAATCGTTATTAAGATATTGAAACAATTGAGCTCTAATAATGAGGTCATGTGTCAAATTGACATTTCACCTCAAATCCAGGCTTTTCCAGGCAAAAGTTCATGCTTACATGTTTACTGTTTCGTTTGATCTTAACTTGGCTCTCATTCTGCAAACTATGGGTCTAACAGGAACGAGAAGTAAACCAACATTTGCCTGTTTTAGTAGTTTTTTCTCTTGAGAAGTCCATAGAAAGGACGCAACCGGTCGGGATAAATTCAGAGTTTTGATTGCATTTCATTTTGCCATTTTGATTCCTTTTTATTGCGATATATATATATATATATATATATATATATATATATATATATAAGAAATGATTAACCCAAATCAAAACAATCTAAGTATTTCCCTACCGGTATCGTCTCTTCTCGAGACTTTTCAAGGGAATAATGCTTTATTTTTTAAAAATAAGGCTACATCATAATAGAAATCTACAAAAATATAAACTTATTACATGGCTACCTTTGAGCATAGAGATTAAACGAAAAATAATTCACGTATCAGAATTAAGGTGTGCCTTAAGCATAGTAATGAAATATTTTTCTTTCTTCTCCCTAGCAATCCTACTGCAACTTGGTGGCATCTGGTAAAAGGGAGCTGCTCTGAACTTAATAGCGAGATCATTGGCGCAATTTGCAATGTGTTTACTTACTGTTAATACGGCATAATGTCTGTTGTTAATACCGACTAACCGTACACCGGCAACATATTAACAACAGACATTATGCCGTATTAACAGTAAGTAAACACATTGCAAATTGCGCCAATGATCTCGCTATTAAGTTCAGAGCAGCTCCCTTTTACCAGATGCCACCAAGTTGCAATAGGATTGCTAGGGAGAAGAAAGAAAAATATTTCATTACTATGCTTAAGCCAGACCTTAATTCTGATACGTGAATTATTTTTCGTTTAATCTCTATGCTCAAAGGTAGCCATGTAATAAGTTTATATTTTTGTAGATTTCTATTATGATGTAGCCTTATTTTTAAAAAATAAAGCATTATTCCCTTGAAAAGTCTCGAGAAGAGACGATACCGGTAGGGAAATACTTAGATTGTTTTGATTTGGGTTAATTTTTTATATTATTGCCATTTTTGATTCTATTTATTTATCACATCTCTGCAAGAATGGAAACCCGGTCAACACGATCTTTAACAAAAGATGACTTAGATGAAATTGATGGAAAAATCATCAACTTGAATGATAAAATAGAAGGATTGACAACTGTTATACATCAAATGAGTTATGTATTGAATTCCTTTAAATCTGAATTATCAAATAATTTGCAATCTAAGCTATGTGATAATTTACAAACTGGACTTACGAACTTAAAGGAGAATATCAAAGATGAAATGACAATCTTTACCAGTGAGGTATCCAAAAAAAATAGTGCTCCCAAAATTGGACTGGAGCAAAAAGCTCCAACAACGTAAATTTTCATATTATGAGGCATATCGAAATAATGCTATCGCACTTATTTACGAAAACGCACTCAACGAGTCTGTTCCAAAGATCCCAAGAAAAATCTTTAAGAATCCAATACCACAGCAAAGCGAAGACAGCAAAGCGAAGAAGAAAATGAATTAGGAAAATAACTCATAATAAAAGAATGTGAACATGAAATCAAACGACTACGTTTGACAGCAGAAATAAAAACAAAATTTGTTGAGAAAATTGACAACGAAATGAATGATTATGTAAATATTTCAATAATGAAGAGAAAGTTATCCAATTAAATAGATAGAAAGATCTCACAGAAAAAGAAGAAATGAATAGTCATACAATTTGGGAAAACAAATCAAAGTTCTTTTCTTCAAGTAAGCATCTTATATTGATAGACAGCAGGTCGAAGTTTACAATGCAGAACTTTTCTTATAATCAAAATCAATATAGAAATCCTAGTACACGGTTTTATATTAACAGGAATCGAAATCAGTTCGGAAGAAATCAAAATCCATACAACATAAGAAATCAATTTGAAAGAACTAATTACAATCAAACAAATAACAGAAACAGATTTGGACATAATGATTGACATTTATGATTCAAAAACATATTTCGATAACTATTCGAATTTTGAAAACGAGAACGAAGACCATGTAAACGACAACAATGAAGTCAATGGGCTTCCTTTTTTAGAGTAAACAATGTCTCTACAATTAATTCATCATAGAGAGAAATAGATGACAAATGTAAATCAGTACTGTGTAAAGGTATCAAATTTGCTCCAATTTCACGGAGAAACACAGACGAATTCGAATATGATACAGCTAATTTCTGTAGATCTCTACGTTTGGAAGATTATTTCAATGAAGACACAAATAATGACATACCATGGATTAACAACGTTAGATGTAACAAAATGGAATTTTGTGCCACCTAAAGGTAACAATGTAGCGCTAGATCAAATTATTGATTTAATTGATAACAAAGTAGGTAACATGAGCAAAAACCCAGCAGCTACAATTTAACTAAATTGGAATATAATGATTTAGAAGCATTAAAGCAAATGACAGACATCCATATTACAAAGGCTGATAAGAGTGGAATATTCGTCATAGTGGATTACACCTTCTACAAAAATGCTATGCTAAATGAACATCTTTCGGATCAATTGATATATAGAAAAATAAATGATTATCATCCCTATGAAACCATGAAAAAGGTGAAAAAACTTTGCCATAATTTGCGGTTTACGTGTAACTTCTCAAAACATGAATTTGACTATTTGACACAATTTTGCGATGCCTTATATATATACGGTCTACCGAAAGTTCACAAAATTAACGATTATTTGGAGAAATATCTAGCTGACGGTTATGGATGTATTACATTAAAACCTCCGGACAATTTAAAATTCCGTCCTATCATATCTTCCTGCTACAGTCCAACAAGCCACCTTAGTATATTCATTAATGATCTGCTGAAACCACTTGTCCCCGAAATGAAAAGTTACTGCAGAGACACATTTATGTTTATTCATAAGCTAAGAGAATATCAAGATATCAACCCTAACATAATATTTGTTTCTGTGGATGTTGCATCATTGTATACAAGTATACCTCACGAATTAGGACTTGAAGCAATTAACTTTTGGTTACACAAACATCGAATAAAGATTTCAAGTAGGTTCTCCAATGCATTCATCTTGGATTCTATTGAATTTGTACTAAAAAACAATTATTTTCATTTCGAGGACGATGTCTACCTTCAGAATTCTGGCACTGCAATGAGCACAGCCATGGCCCCTGCGAATTTAGTCATGGGGTACCTAAACAACAAAATGTATCAAACAATTGCTAATTATTATGAGTCAAACATTTCCGCTAAAATCAGTGACAATTGGTTGCGATATATCGATGATTGTTTCATTATATGGGACACGAAATTCGGCAATTTAAACCATTTTTTTGAGTTAGTCAACAACTTACATCCCTCTATCAATTTTACTATGGAATTTAACGATAGAGAACTAAATTTTTTAGATGTTAAAGTATACAAGAGTGAAAATGGTATAGAAACGGATATCTATTACAAAAAGACGAACAACTACAATTACGTTCCCTTCTATTCAAGCCATCCAATGCACACGTTGAGAAATATCCCTTTCACTTTAGCTCGTCGTATACATATGATTGTCTCCAATGATAAGGCCAAAGTAGTTCAATTACATAAACTGAAAACTAATTTGATAAAGCTAAAATATCCTTTAACATTAACTGACAATGCTTTTAACCCATAAGTGCCCAATACCAGAAAACCAGAGAAAATTTTTAATTTTCTTCTTGATTATTCATTAATGACATGTAATTAGTCTAAATACAAAAAATATAGAACTTTACATTCGAGAAAGACCGAATTTTAGGGTCACTTTCAGTCCATCCGAATGAAAAAATAGGGAAAAACGTCATTGGCACTCATTGCACATGATAAGAACGAAAACATCCAATGTGCAAACCCACATCACATTTTGAGCAGGTAACCTTAGATTTGCCATTGTGGCATCCTTGACTTCGTCTTTGCGACTGTTGTTGTATCGGCCAGTGGTCTTTTCCATCATAACGGTATCCGTTGGAAATATTCGGATTTCTTGTGATAGCTTTGATAGCAATTCGTTCAGGTAACTTCTTGAACAAGGTGAGCACCAATGTTCTCCGAAATTGCAATTGTGTTAGTCCGAGACCCGCATCACGACTTAGAATCCAAGCATTATTGACGCAGCAGTCAACCAAATAGCAAAATATGGGCCAGTACCATTTTCGCTGTCTGAGCCGTGTTCGATAAACTGCAACATTGCTGTCGAGTTGGTCCACGCCGCCCATTGACTTGTTGTAGGATTTAATCACTGTCGGTATTGGAATCGAGATTCTCTTTTTTTCTTGCCTATTCCATCTTTGCGTCTGGCTGCTTCCCGTGCTGTGATAATTCGACAAGACACACAATGTATTGTTATCCTTCCAAACGGTTAGCAAATTTCGACCTCCTGATTAAGGAGAATGAATCACCACGGTTCATTTCCTTTTCTTGTACACGGAATTTTACTGGACTTGAAGGGATTTGATTTTTTCTTATCGTCCCGGTAGCGCATACCTTCTTATCAGCCAGTTCAGCGAATAGAGACACGGACGTAAAATATTTGTCCATAAAAACCTTGTGTCCCAAATTTGGTGGTATTGAAGATAAGTCAATCAATCGGAGAACAACAGATCCACCCAATCCAAATTCTTCCATTGTACACGTATTTGATACCGATGCGGATGACTTGCCCGTGTAAAGTTCAAACGAATATAAGTAACCATCTGAGCTACAGAGGCACCAGTTTTTGTAGCCCCATCTTATGGGTTTTCCTTTTATAAACTGTTTACTGTAGTGACCTCCATAGTACGGTCTCATCGATTCGTCGATCGACAAGTTCTCCGTAAGTTTTCGATTTTCAAGAAATTTCTTTTCCAACAATTGTATAATTGGTCGTAATTTATGAAGTCGATCATCACTTGATTCATGGCGCTAAAATGAACGTAATGTAGAATATTCTCGAATCTTGTGCGGCCAATTTTCTGTGCAACAATATTTGGGACATCATTCTCACCAGACCAAAGTAGGCGCTTGTTGGGAATTTTACAATATCCAGAGTGAAGCATGACTGCCAACAGGCAATAAATATCTTCTTCCGTAAAAGAAAAATTGGCATTTTATGTTCCAGCAAAAAGATTCGATTGTGAGACAATGAATTTGATAGCTGTTTTGTCCAGAAATCTCGTAAAATAGTCATAAACAGATGATTTATCGTTTGGTATATCTTTTCTTTCATCATCCGGAAAATCAACATTGAAATTATATTCAAATACCTCCGTTTCTGACTAAATCTTTCTTTGTTTCTTTGAACGATGGTCTTCAATCGAATTATCGAGCTCTTCATTTTCACACTCCTGTTCAATTACAATTTCAGCCGGTGCATTCATTATTCCATGTCCAACCTTATCAATATTGTTTCCAACATCTTCGGAATCACTATCTTCGTCAGTAATAACACCATCTACGACAGGAGGTGCAATGACGATAGATCTTACACGAGAACTCCTCCTAAGGCCATCCACTTCATCAATTGCTTCAGCCAAAGTTGCTTTGTTAAGATATTTTCGATATCGCTGCACCCTGAAAATGAAGACAAAGGTATCGCACTATACTGCTCTTCAAATACAAGTGTAATAAATCAGTAGTAATCGGTTCACTGCATCAAGCGAGACGGTGGATAGTTATATGCAGCAATCGTATTTGACAAAACATTTGCAAAAAGTACATTGTGTTTTTGATGCGAGAGCATTAAAAACAAAAATGGACTTACTCGTCTTCCGCCATTTTAACCAAAAGTTCAAATCAATGACAAAAGCAGAAACAGCTGTTTCTGCTGTTAACCGGAATAAAACAAACACATATATGAGTTTGATATATCTAATGAATGAATATTGTATAAAACCATCATACTACTGAAAATTCATCAGTAGAGACCGGTTTCAGTAAAATGATTTTAGCGTCCTTTTAAAAGGACGCTGCCTCTAATGGGTTAAAAAAGCAGAAACTCATCTCTCTAAACTGGAAACAAGAACGCAAGAAAACACTGAAAGAAGCACAAAGAAAACGATATATTTTACTACTCAACAAAAACAATCCCAACATATACAACAAAGTTATTAAGCCAGCAACTGAGAGCTTAAAATTATCAAACCGGTTCATGGATTATAGCTTCAAAAAATCTTATAAACAACCTCCATCTCTACTTAATATACTTAATGTTAAGACTCGGAAAAAAATTAAAGGAATAACGAAGTGTGGTGATAACCGATGTAGCTGCTGTTCCATTATCATAGAAAGTGAAACAACTTATTTCAAAAATAGTAAAATGAAAACGTTTAATATCAAACAAAATCTGAATTGCCTTTCCCATAACATTGTTTACGCTCTATTTTGTAACGGTTGTAACAAATATTATATTGGCCAATCCGGTGACATGTTTAGAAACAGATTAACCGTACACCGGCAACATATTAACAACAGACATTATGATCTCGCTATTAAGTTCAGAGCAGCTCCCTTTTACCAGATGCCACCAAGTTGCAATAGAAAGAAAAATAGGGAGAAGAAAGAAAAATATTTCATTACTATGCTTAAGCCAGACCTTAATTCTGATACGTGAATTATTTTTCGTTTGATCTCTGTACTCAAAGGTAGCCATGTAATAAGTTTATATTTTTGTAGATTTCTATTATGATGTAACCTTATTTTTAAAAAATAAAGCATTATTCCCTTGAAAAGTCTCGAGAAGAGACGATACCGGTAGGATACCAGCTACCATCTGTCGTGCGTGGTGGTTGTGTCTCGCTCTCATTCTTCGGGTGTGGTCATTTTGGTTTCTGCGCCGGTCTGAGTGGCCTATTTTGGTGCATTTTTTATATACATCGCTTCGTCTCGTCGCCGTGCGTCGTTCTGTGGTATCACCGTCGTTCAGTGCCCATCGGTTCTCCTGGAATTTCCCCATAACTTATTCTTGGTAGTAGAATAGTGATTCTCGCTCACATTGTGTCTTCGTGAGGTCGGCAATTGCGAACAGCGGAATTCCATCCAGGAATCACGTGACTAATTCTTCTTTCTACACGCGCGTTCTCGTGAAGTCTGAGACTGACAGGCACCATTCATCAAGACTTGTAACGCTGGTATTGTCAGGCGTATTCACTGTCAGCTGATCGATTGACAGTGGTGAAAGAGTCCTCGCCGACGAACCTTGAAATATCGATTTTTGCGAGCACGTGACTAGTGCGTCTGGATACGTCACTGTTCTTGTCTCAAGCACAGATCCGTGTATCTGTGTAAAACCAACACGTGCGTCTGAACAGCCACAGTGATGTCTGCAGCTGCTGAAAACAGACGGAAAACTCGAAGTAATTCAGTAGAGAATGCTTCTGTTGTGACTAAAAAGGAAATGAAACAACTGCTTGACGTAATGAAAGAAGAATTATTCATTCTTTCCAATCTGAAATAAAGACAATTACTGATAAACTGTCATCACTTACCTCGAGACTTGACTCTTTTGAATCGACGTTGTCTAAAATGAGCACGAGACAAAAGGCTTATGATGAAGAACTTGTTCGCTTGAATCAAGAGATAGGTTCTTTGCAGTGTGACATGCCAGAGCTCATCCTAAATGAATTGCAGGAGAGAGTCAAACGAAACAAAAATCTGATCGTTAATGGGTTATGCGAAACGAGCGAGGGAGACGTCGAGGAACGCAAGTTGCATGACGAGTCTGAAGTTGAGAAGCTGCTTGAGACATTGAGTGAGAATAAAATAAGATTTCGAAGCATCCAAAGGATTGGGAAAATCAGACCGAACAGAGGCCGAGCATTGAAAGTTGTCCTTGAGTCGGAACCCGATCGCAATGCAGTTCTTCGTGCCTCGAGGCGTCTAGCTCGTGTTGAAAGATACAAGAATGTATTCATTCATCCCGATAGAACCCCTCAGCAGCAATCACAGTTCAAGCAACTACAGGAAGAATTGAATGCGAGAAGGACTCGTGGAGAGCGGGTTGTGATTTACAGGAACAAGATTGTTCAAAAGTCTAATGTGAATAATCAAGGGCAGGTTTTTCATTAAACGTTTTACCCGATAAGAATCTGACTGCTAGGCCTACAAGTATGCCTTCAGTTTTGTTAATTAATGCTCGATCTTTGCAGTATAAAATTGATGAGCTTCGCTTGATTGCTTCTACAATGACTCCATCCATAATTGTTATAACCGAATCGTGGCTTACTGAAAAGATCTCAAATGATGAAATTATGATCAACAATTATGCAGAGCCGCTGCGGTATGACCGGAGACCCACTAAGAGAGGGGGAGGCGTTTGTGTGTATGTCTCCAACAACTTTCAAGCTAGCGTGCTGACCGCCTCTGCCAGTACATCTGTTTGTGAATGCCATGAATCGATGTGGATTCGAGTTATGCCTTGTAAAATCATTCTACTGGCTGCCTACATCCCTCCGAATCTTAGCAAGCTAGAATTGAAATCAATTGAAGAAACACTTATTTCTCAATGCGAATCGTTCTGTGATGCCTACAGGTGCAATAGCATAATAATAGCTGGAGATGTGAATAAATTTCCGACCGAGAATCTGGAACATCTGTTTAATCTACAACAAACGGTTGATGAGAAAACCCGCGGTGAATCTATATTGGACAAGATCCTCGTTGAACGAGATCTCTATACAAGATACTCAGCTCCTGAAACCGGTCCAAAGTTGGGAAAGTCCGACCACTATTCCGTGTACCTTTACCCAAACAAGAAGCAGGATACCCGACAAATAGTCTATCGGAAACTGTATGATTTTCGAGAAAGCAACATTAACCAGTTCAAAGAAACCTTCGCAACCTATCCGTGGTTATCATTTTATCGGTCTGATGCAAGCCTTGAGGATAAATGCATGTTCTTCTATGAGGCCATTGAACAGTCGATGTCGATGATTCCTTGTGAGCTCGTACCGATGAATAACAATGATAAACCGTGGATACGCCGCTGTTGAAGAGCTTAATTAATAAACGATATCGGGCATTTAGAACCAAAAACTATGAAGTTTACCACCACCTGAAAAAGAAAATAAACCACGAAATTTTAAAAGCAAAAGAAATTTGGATTAAATCAGCGGCCAGTTCTCAAAAAGGTATGTGGAAAATTGTGAACAACATCAAAAATAAAAGGAAAGCTGATGAGCTATCTGGCATCATTAATTCTTTCGAAAGTCTCTTTGATGCAACGCAATTCATCAACACAACGTTTGCCGGTTACTTCAGTGCTGAAATGGACGACAACGACACAAATGCTCTGTTGAACTTGAGCATGAACCAAGATTCATGGCGACCCGAAATCACAGTTGACCTTGTTTACTCGCATCTCAACAACATTCAGAAGAACAAGAGTGGAGGAAGTGATGGCTTGTTATCACGAATCATCATTGCTGCAGCTGATGTTCTGGCCCCACCTTTGACCCATCTATTCTGCTTGTCAATTGAAAATGCTCTTGTCCCTACTAAATGGAAGCTGGCAAATATACGACCAGTACCAAAGAAGTCTAACCCAACCGCCGAAGATCTAAGACCTATTTCGCTTCTCCCGATCTTTTCGAAGATCTTGGAAAGGATAGTTCTTTCGTCAGTCAAAGATTCCTTGATCGCGTTGTATGGCCAGCAGCAGTATGGATTCCGATCGGGGTCTTCCACTCTTCATGCTCAAATCTCATTGCATGACTTTTTGACCACTCAACTGGACAAAAAAGAAAACGAAGCCGTTATTGTTATATCGATCGATTTGAAAAGAGCTTTTGATTCTGTATCCCACATGGCTCTGTTAGAAACTCTCGTTCGTGGCAACCTACCTTCAGGATTCATTGCCTGGGTAAAAAGCTACTTGACGGATCGCTACCAACAAGTCATCATCAACCAAGAGACAAGTCATCCTATAAGAATATCATCAGGAGTACCTCAGGGCTCAGTCCTATCACCATATATCTTTGCAGCACATATGGGATCTCTGACTCCCCTGAATGATCAGTCGCATATGATAAAATATGCCGATGATGTTGCAATCGGAATTCCAGTGAAATGCCTTACAGATGTCGGAGACTTTATAGCAAAAGAAGTGGCTCATGTCCGAGAGTGGTGTCTGAGGAATGGCTTGGAGCTCAATGAAAAGAAGTCAAAGTGTCTAGTCATTGCAAAAAGAAACAAAGATCTGCATGCCATTTTGGATACATGTCCACCAAACATCGAAATTTGTTCTCAAGCTTCTGGGAATAACATACAACTCAAGACTGTGTTGGGATGATCATATTAACATCATCTGTAAAAAGGCCAACAGAAATATTTTTGTTCTGAGACAGATGAAGAGCTTTGTTAACAAAGATATTCTAACCCTTGTCTATTCAAGCTTGGTGCGGTCTATTTTAGAATACTGCAATCCCTTGTTTATTGGCATTAACAAGAAACAATCGAAAAAGTTGGAGAAAGTCAGAAAACATTGTCATCGGATAATCTGTGACAAAGAATGCAAATGTGAGAGATTCCCAGAACTTAGAGATCGGAGAGAGACCAAGCTATATCCTTCTTCTTGTCTATGGAAAAACATGATAACATCCTAAACTATTTGTTCCCAAGACGGCTCACTCACTCGCAGAAATTAGCAATGCCTTTGTGTATAACTAATCGGCGTTTAACTTCTTTTCTACCGCAATGCATACAGCTATGTAATCGAATATGACCTCAAACATGTCTGTACATTACTTGTAATTGATTGATTTTCAGTAATTTTGAAATAAACGATTCTTATCTTATCTTATCTTATCTTAAATACTTAGATTGTTTTGATTTGAGTTAATTTTTTATATTATTGCCATTTTTGATTCTATTTATTTATCATATCTCTGCAAGAATGGAAACCCGGTCAACACGATCTTCAACAAAAGGACTTAGATGAAATTAATGGAAAAATCATCAACTTTAATGATAAAATAGAAGGATTGACAACTGTTATACATCAAATGAGTTATGTATTAAATTCCCTTAAATCTGAATTATCAAATAATTTGCAATCTAAGCTATGTGATAATTTACAAACTGGACTTACGAACTTAAAGGAGAATATCAAAGATGAAATGACAATCTTTACCAGTGAGGTATCCGAAGAAAATAGTGCTCCCAAAATTGGACTGGAGCTTATTTTAATTTAAGCTCCAACAACGTAAATTTTCATATTATGAGGCATATCGAAATAATGCTATCGCACTTATTTACGAAAACACACTCAACGAGTCTGTTCCAAAGATCCCAAGAAAAATCTTTAAGAATCCAATACCACATCAAAGCGAAGAAGAAAATGAATTAAGAAAAGAACTCATAATAATAGAATGTGAACATGAAATCAAACGACTACGTTTGACAGCAGAAATAAAAACAAAATTTGTTGAGAAAATTGACAACGAAATGAATGATTATATATGTAAATATTTCAATAATGAAGATTTTCAGTCTCAGCAATTGGTTGAATATATTGAAATAATTGAAGTGAAAACACATGGAATGCACAAGCGCTTTCTATATTCTTCAGGTGCAAAGAATATATTCTCTATAATATTAATAGTATATAATTTATAATATTCTTTGCACCTGAAGAATACAGAAAGCGCTTGTGCATTCCATGTCTTTTCACTTCAATTATTTCAATATATATATATCAAGAAGTGAGAACAAAATCTGACATAAATCATTACGGTAACTACAAACGTTTCTGTCTTATTTGCCGTCATCAGTGCAGTATCACCTATTGCAGAGAATCAGTAAATCAGATGCCGATAAATCGTCATCCGATCTCCTGACATCTGCAATTAATGAAATAATTCAAATCGTGTTCTGAGAGCTCGGGTTCAAAAATTTGAACTTGCAAACACGAATGCAAATACCTAGTTCGTGTTTGCGTTTTATGCAAATAGCGATCAATATTTACCACCATATAGGTGGATGTACATAGGTGGCATATAGGTGGCAGCTGATATATTTGGCCAATGAAAGAATAAATCTTAATCATATGCCGAGACCCCGAAAGGAAAAAAAATTTATATCAAGCAATGAAAAGGAAACACAGTAATTGGAATTATATATAATAAAAAATGAATGAAATAACTTCAAACTATCAATTTTCACTGTTTGAATTTAATGACAGTTTGAAGTTCTTTCATTCATTTTTTATTATATACTGTATTGTATATATACAGTATATATATATATACAGACCGCTTCACAAAAAATTGCACAAAAAAGTTAACATATTTTCAAATGTATTTTTCGTGTTGAAGTCCTGGTTAAGTTTTAATAAACTATATACCATATAAAACCTTATGGTCCATAGATAATCTTGGCATAAATTTTGCTTTCCTAGTTGGTCAGTTGTGGTCAGTAGGCCTTCTGAAAAAATTCAGCGTTTTCTTTGATGCAGGATTTTGACATGAAGACGATAGAATTTTTTAATGCAAATTGACAGACAGTGTGAACTATGACATGAGTGTGAGAACTAGTATGAACTAGACAGTGTGAGCTTTATCATGATGCAAATATTTTAAGATTCGTTGAATGTACAAAAAATGCAGTACAAATAAGTTTTACCGAAAAATGCTGCTGAAAAAGTCTGACATGATTTTTTTCATTGATGGAGGTGCTCAGTTTCAATAAACTTCATGCCTTGTGAAAGAATGTGTTACTTTGATTTGTCAGGGCGATTAGGTTGTGTCTGGTCACTTGTAGTCAGCAGACATACAGACCGTTTCAAAAGTAATTGCACAAAAAAGCTATGCCATTTTCAAATGTATTTTTCGTGTTGAAGTCCTGGATCAATTTTGATAAACGATGTACCATGTGTAACCTTATGTTCCATAGATTGTTTTGACATAAATTTCGTTTTCATGTGTAGTCAGCTGTGGTCAGTAGCCCTTATGAAAAATAATTGAGCTTTTTATTTGATGCAGGATTTTGACATGACGACAACAAAATGTTTTTATGAAAGTTGGCAGACCGCATGAACTATCAATCAGATTCATCATGATACACGGTTTTTAGGATTGGCTGTATGTACAAAAAGATACAATACTAATAAGTTTTACCAAAAAAATGTTGCTAAAAAATCTTACAAGAGTTTCTCATTGATGAAGATGTTCAATTTCAATAACCTTTGTACCATGTGAAAGGTTATGTCAAGCACTTTAATTTGGTAAAGCGTTTAGGCCAAATAAGTTTAATTAGCTGTGGTCAGCAGACTTAAAAGTATGAATGTTTGGTCAATTCGTTAACCGACACCTACAGACGAAACTATACAATACAGAAAATTGAGATTATCACCATTGAATCAGGCTCGTGTTAAGCTTTCAGATGATATATTGTTTTTCGAATTCGGACATCAATTTGTGCAATTTCATTCAATTTACACTTTTACCTAATTTTACACCACTTTCGCGTTAACAATGTTCAACAGCGGTCAACTGCACACAACTTAACAACTTCTGCTGTATTAACGCTGGTGCTTTCGAGTTTGGGTTTAAAATAATGCTGGTGTTATCAGCTCCAAGAATATGTAAGTTTTATCAAAATCGGCCCATCCGTTCACTGACAAACTTCAAATTCGTATTGTTCCCATATTGAGCCATCGGGTGAGTCATCATTTCCCTCGGTGGAGGTCAGGATTTCGAATCCTTGATCTGCGCGTACACAAAGGCGTCAGACTGAGACTCGCCACCTGTTCACAAACAATACCAATCTCTCATCACGTCGTAGTTGCTGCGCCCGATAAGTGAATCGACAAGACTTTTAGCAGCTCATTCAATGGTGACAGGAAACGGGAGCATGTTCAGCTATGAATAATTTTTCTAATCACTAATTACTTCATTTAATTAGGCACATCACACTGTTCAAGCAAGTGTCTCGGCTGACCGAGTGAATAAATTCAGCAATCAATTACATGAGCTTAAGCAGCTTACGGTTAAATTTGATGAGAATAAGCAAGAGATAAAAGAGCTTTTCGGGTTGTGCAACGATTTAGGAAACGGACTGTATATATATACGTAAGTGATTCAGGTTACTGTCCACCTTATAATTAAATGCATTTGTAGCATTTCGTCGCTTAGAAAAGCGATTGTGAGAGCATTATAAATGGTGAAGTATTTTGTAAAACATCGATTACTACGTGACTACAAAATATCTGGAACGTCTGGAACCTACATCTTGCAAAAACTACTGAAAATGTCCACCTTGAATACAAAGATCGATTCGACGTCTCATGTACTCAAACACTCGGTGAATTTCCTCTACCTTCCTTCCCTTCTCCTTCCTGCCTTCCTCATTCCCTTCTTTTCTTTTTTCCTTTTCTTTTTTTCGTAAATAATGCTACAAAAGAAAAGTCACTCTTCATCACTGGCCGATCGATTTCAGCCGCTTCTGGCTTGAATCATATATAATGTCAGTATAATTAGAGGTCTAAACCAGATTCGTAGTTATTGTAAATTTTGAGCAATAATAACAGATGTCTCGGTTATCCAGCAGCCCTCCCACCGGTGAAATAGAGTAATTGATGGACTCATTATGCATTACATTTTAAATAGTTACTCACCTCGCCGGGTAGCTTTTCTTTCTGAATTTATTGAATGAAATTGGACGGCCATGCTTGGTATATTTGGTTTGGATTCTATATATCAAGCAGTTTTCTCCAAGAACCAGTTGTTTAGTGATTTCAAATAATACATACAAATATATTAGTCATTCAAAATATATTTTTCTTTCATTTTAGATGTAGCTCAGCGAGGTTGAAATTAATGTAAAAATTGGCATCCAATCACATTGTCTCAGATTCACTATACATTTCGCGTTTCACCGCTGTCGCATGTGTAAAATTGGTCACACTTCTTGTATATAAGATGAACTAAAGGATTCAACATTCCATGTAACTCAACTAATCGTGCAACACTCCTTTGAAAAGTGACTTGAATCGTTATTAAGATATTGAAACAATTAAGCTACAATAATGAGGTCATGACATTTGATCTCAAATCCAGGCTTTTCCAGGCAAAGGTTCATGCTTTCATGTTTACTGCTTCGTCTGATCTTTACATCAATAGTTAGCAATGAGAATTAGTTTGACTGATGTCTGTTAGAATCTATTTTCACGAAAGAATCTCAAATAATTATGTTTTTATCCTGATGTAGGAATAAAATATTGGCCTTTGATCATCAAATAAGTATAAAGTTATTAGAATGTTATTTCTGTTGTTGTTGCGGTGCAAAGAAGTTAGCAAATTTTGGTGTGGAGAGAAATTTATGTAGAAAAAGACAATTTCCTCATTTTTCCTTCATGATTAGGAAGAAAACTTGTTTATTCGGATGAAATTATAGTCTAACAGCCAGAACGAGTTTCTGCAGGGAAATAGCCCGGAAGTGAGACTTTCACAGAATTATGTACACCCTATGGCTACTACGAATCTCCATAGTTCTAGCTGGTTCCTCTTCTTGTCAGACAGGATCAATAAAAACACATTTTAATCCAATGGAAAGCTGATTGAAACTTTCGGAAAAATTGAAGTAGTTGTACTTTTCCTTAACAACATTTTGGATACTTCTTCGATTACAAGCATTTCTCCGACAACATTTCTGACATTTCTTCTATACAGCAGCCTTTTTCTTAATGAGATTACTACTGTATTGATTAACTTATTCCTTTCACCATAATGCGGTCATAATACTTTCATAATATTACACTCTAAACCAGCACCTCCTAAATCACACACTAAAGCAAGACACTATTCGTAACTAATAAAAAATCCTAAAGCAAAGCGTTTTAGGAGGCTAGCGCACTAGGGTTATTGTTCTCTTTAGTATGTCAACATTCTATTTCACGCAACCTCCTAAAATTCTAGTGTTTGGAGCTTTAGGATGCAGGTTTCTTCGATTTTAGGAGGTGCTGGTTTACAGTGTATTGGTAGAGATTTTTGTACACTGTATATCGCTGGATACGAAGATTACATACAAACATATACCAAAATCACATACAATTTGAAACTAACATCTGATACGAGATTCTCGTATGTTTACAGAGATCTAATATGTTTTTCATACCACATCTCACTTACTTTCGTATGTGATTGGTATGTAGCGATGCAAACTATTCTATCTGTGATTGGCTGTTTTACACTGAAATACGAGTTGTTGGTATGTTTTATATACGAGACCCGATGCAAATTCATCGTTATTGGTATGCCTCTGGTATGCATTTCGTATCTGCAACTTTAAGTCACATAGCAAAAAAATACATGTTTTACATACTACTGTCAAATAACTTTTTTCGGTAATACCAGCCGTGAATATTCTTTGATTGATAGAGTGATATTTGACTAGAATAGATTTATTGTGAATTTTATGCTCCACGAGATTGTCGTCGTTTCTACTTGTCAAGCAACTTTAACAGGACGTTTAGTTAGCTATACTTTATGAGCCAAGTTGATAGACTTCAATTCATTCATACGATATCTTTCGTGAAATTATGTTGACCTATATATCTCAAACATAACTATTTTTGTGTTCATGAATTATAATGTGTTTTTTATTTCGGATTGAAATATATGCTTAATTTCAAAATTACGTAATGCATAAATGTTGATGGTTGAATACTTATTGATTATTCATGAAATGCCATAGACTTACGTGTAGACCACATTTTTGCATACATTACCGATCAGAAGCATGATAATACCAGATGCACATCATAGCAAATGACCTGAAGACATTCCATGTCAAACATTGTGGCTCTAGACTTAGTACTTTTACCGTAATAAGCGAAAACATAGAAAATTTCAACTGCAATCTGCGCACCATTGGTGTTTTTCTTCGATCCTGTCTGACAAGAAGGGGAACCAACTAGAACTCGGCAGACGTGCAGATTCGTAGTAGGCATTGGGTGTACAGCATTCTGTGAAAGTCTCCTTTCCAGTCTCGTTCCCTGCAGAAACTCGTTTTGGCTGCCGGACTATATTCTCTACATACAGGTTTGGAATATGAAACCTCATTATGCCATTCAAGCATGCAAGTAGATGGGCATCTGCTATATTACAATTCAGATATCAGGAATGCAATGTGTTACAGCTGGTGGTCTCAGGATTACAGCATGTTAAGGTTCATCTGAGCTGTAATATTGCATTTTGTTTGACCTCATGGTTGACCTGCAATTTTCGAGATGTTACGGCAAGTTGCGTAAAGAATTTTTAATTTGATTATGCCTCGTTTGTCACAAGTCATCAGAAAAATCGAACTTTCGACCTTTGAAATGCTCATTGTAATTCTAAATATGCGACTGGCACGACGCCTTACGAAGTAACCGCAGAAAATTTGATTGGGAAATGTCTGTCATAATATTAGGCTCTTATGCGGCAGTGTTCGGGGCATTCATCAAAAACGTGCTCAGTAATAATGAGTAGAATAGTGGTTGCATAATTGTCAACGAGAAATTGTGATCTTTAACTCTGTGGTTTAAGCAGTTCATTCATTTTCAAAATATGATATCATTTCATTTGTTTGAGGAGATTCACAAAAATGGTCGAGCAATTGGATGTTTCGAAAAAATACATGAAAATTATCCTCATTTTCTCTTACATTTTAATGCAATTCCTAAAAGATTGAGGAGGGAGAGACGATTGACAGTCCTCGATCGTGTCACTAGGGCTGTGGTCGGCAGTAAGAAGAAACTCAAAATCAGTGGAAACTCGCGATTTGGAGTCTTTCTAAATGGCTACAGAATGATGGTGAGCGAAGATTGCTTACAATGACTGGACAGGTGGCTCCACGCAGTATTATGCTGGCAGATGCAGGCTATGAAAATAATTGATCAAAATATCCATTGACATTTTCCCCAAAGCGACTCAAAATTGCTTCTAGGAGCATTTGTGACAATTTCTTAAACCCTATGGGCAAAAACAATTTTAGAGCATGTTAATGATGAAGTGAAGTGATTGATAGGTTATGCAACACATGAAGAGGTTAAACATAGCTCGACAACAATGTCTAGACATGTGGCACCATCAATTACGAGTGAGAGAGAGAGCAAATTGGATTGAGTCTCCAAATATGTTTTGAAGTGTCTAGCCGAGATCGAAGTTACTGAGATACCGCTGACATTGTTCAGGAAGTGGAATCGCGCTAGCCTTTTTATTATAAGATGGAAACATGTTTCCTTCTATTGAATAATTTTATAGTTGCAAATAGAGGAAGGACTTGGATGTCCCAAGGTTTATTGTACACGAACGAGAGTTACTTCTTTAGTCCCGGGATGCACGTTTACTGCGTTGCATGACTTCTGAAGCTTCCAGGAGAGCTTTACCGAAAAATAGCTATCCAAGGTCATCGAAAAAGTAGAAGTTATGCGAAGTTGAACAGAATGGTGAGCAATTATGTTGCCATGATCGATATGTAGCTGGTCGGAATCAAAGACTTTCATTTGCATTGCAGTGCTAGAGTATCTGCGATGCAATTCGATTATCTGTCTGGAAGCGTGATTCCGTATGAGTTTCAGACTTTGGATGTTAAATATTTTTCATTTTCATTTTCATGTGTATTTAGTCTGCAAGTCAGATTTGCAAGTCGGACTTTGGACGATGGTGCTCGAACCTTTAGTAGCAGCTCTTTATCTTTTCTTTCCTAAGCTTAGTTCTCTCTCCAGAAGGATAGAAAGATGGAGGGAAGAGGTTGAACTATATAAAATATTGACATTCATCGAAGAACTAATTACAGAATTTTCATTCTTCAATTCAAAGTTAAAGAAAAATACATGCATTGAAAATATATAGGAAACAATACTCAAATATGATACAAAATTGAAAAATTGAAATCACGAAATAGAAATTGGCTGAACTCTGTTGCAAAATGAATTATATAACACTGTTCTCGATATTCGGTGGATAAAAGTGAATTTACGTATCTCGTGTTGCTCTTGTTTTGTGGTGTGTTTGTAAAATACTGCGTAACGGATGTAGAGTATTTTGAAAAATTGATTTTACTAGACGTGTGTCTTCTTGTTTTAAAAGATCAAAAGCAGAATACTCACGTGATGTAAACCTATGTCTGTAACAACTTTTGAGAAAACAGTCAGCTTTCTTTATGGCACCTTCATCACAGCTGTATACGGATTGACAGCATCTTAACCTAGAAGCAATAATGGCATCAAATATTCGGTCAGCATGTCTTTGAGGAACATGCTGTTTATGCAGAAACTATGGATTAGAATTTGTCTGATTGATCTTAATTGGATTCTACTACTTTCTAGACGAAGTTAAGAATCAGAGTCAAAAGCCTAATTTAACATTGATTTTAAATTTCTATGTTTGGTGTATATGACCTCTGTCTTAGTAAGGTTTGAACTCTTGCTACGAATCATATTTCCAATTTGTTCTGCACAATTGCCAATTGGAACGATCAATTTGTTTTTATTGGAATCAGATCCGTGCCGCTGATAGCATTTTAATTTTCTTATCCAATATGCTTCTCTTTGGAGTCTTTTTTGTCTATTATTGCAATGTTCGATTACATGGAAAGGAAAGTGTTCTAATTTACAATTAAAAGAACTAAAATGCTTTGCTATACTTGATCTGGTTTCGTCTTTGCTACGTATAACCCATTGGTGCTCCTTCATTCTATCTGGAACAGAGCGCTAACTTTCAACAATGTATTGTTTCAGACATCATTTCCACTGAATACGGTAAATGATTCATATGGCATTGTATGTAGTTCTATGAACAATAGGGTTAAGATATATTGTTGTGAATATTATTCTCTTGAAAATTGAGAGAGAGAGAGAGAGAGAGGGAGGGAGGGAGGGAGGGAGAGAGAGAGAGAGAGAGAGAGAGAGAGAGAGAGGGAGAGAGGGAGGGAGAGGGACAGAGAGAGTCAAACATGTAGCAAACAATCAAAATATTTGCTGTAATTTAAAAACAAGCTGTCGTTCAATTGTCATACGTTGCAATCTGACGCATTCATTCAATCTAATTTACATTTCACAATTGTTGTAGTCAAGAGTCTACATTACATCGGATGTGAATTCCGTTTTACTTGGCGCACAATAGATAATCAGCTGGCGGTTAGTGTGAGTGTGAACTGCAATGTGACGTAAATGTGATTGTTAACCAAATTGCTAATTTACTTCGACTGACGAGCCGTGTGGTGTGCGGAATGCTTACTAAGGCGCAGAAATTGATTCTTTTGACTGCTATGCTTCGCCATCGAACTGCCCTGCAGCAAAAATTCAACAGTTCGACGGAAAGCAAAATGATGAAGGATGAAGTCTGGAAAGAAATCACTACCGAACTTCGTGCCCATGGATATTCAGGAAGTTTAAATAATTTGAGACAAAATGAATATCAAAATATCAGAAGAAGCACGATGAAGAAAATTGACGTTGCAAAAAAATGTGGCGCCGTCTATGATAACTTCTATACAGAAATTGATCGTTTGGTGATGGAATTCACGAGAATCAATCATTTCGCATCAGAAGGGAATGAAGGTAAGAGGAATTTGAAGTTCTTTTTGATTTAACCGCGGAAAAGAACCCGGTCTTAGAAGCAATGATAGAAAATCATTGATACTTCCAAAAAGTGCTTATTTGCTCACTCTGCTTTCAATGAAGCGATCTTTTGAAATTTGAAAATACTCAAGGGCGAATTTGGCATGATGAATTTGGGTATGGGTGACCATGACAAAGCCCAGTGAACCATTGGGCTTTCGTGCAGTGAAGCTCCGGAAATTTCGATTAAAGAAAAATACATCGATGTTCTTCGAAATTGTTCATGTATGCATTTGGACTTCAGTAAAATGATATTTCGTGAATAAAGTGCGCCACGTGGTTGATTTAGTAATCCGAAAATACATGTACTACTCATAAACTACTCGACATATGTCATCACGATTTAGCAGTGGTAAAACCGAAGAATCAGGACTGAAGAAGCTTCACGTCCTTCCATGAAGCAACAGAAGTTGTCATGATATGCACTAAATTATCATTTAATTCATCGCTTGGTCACAAAACATTGAACAGCTTGAATTCAAAAGCTGTGATGCAGTAGGTCTACTTGCTTTGTGAGTGTCAATCCGAGCTGTATTTTTCAATAATAGTTTGTACTAAGTTGCTTTTACATCAAAAAGTCATAAATACAAGGAAATTGCATTTTCATAACTCGAACAAGCAATTTTGTCTGTTTCGATGATAATCATTTTTCCACCACCGTCACCCAATGGGCCACAGGTGTCCCACTATTATTTAAGAACCTCTCCTGAAGTGCTACTACATACTCGTACATACGTAAGAACATTGTCCGTCTACAAACCAAATCTAGCTTTACGAAATGACATATAACAAAAAAAGATCCTTTTCCTCAAATGTACATTGGAAAGCGAACCAGAATTTGATGCACACAATTTCCTTAATGATTAAAATGAAATGAATCGAATGTCAATTCAATATTTTCAGAAATTATATTGGCTACCAGATCGCTAGAAAGGATTAGGCGCAAAAACTATAAAAATTCATCGTCTTTGGTGGAGAGTTTTGCCTTTGAAAATCATTTTTCCGGGGTTAAATAGCTGAGAGCATAGGAATCCGATTTCTCGCTGCTTAAGTTTGGAAACTAGACAGCTGCTTGAAATGCCCGGTATGCATGTTTCAGGGGATATGAATGCCGTTTCATTTGGCATACAATATACCGGGCTCTGAATCGTACCCATATCCCGATCATGGGATTCAATCTGCTGAACTTCTAAAGAAATGCTTTAAATCACTTGAAATTCACAGTGCAAAATAGTTTTTGTATGTGACCTCTAGTGATGGTGTTCATTTGATCGAACTTGCTCATTCCGTGCTATCAATAACAATTCACAATCACAGATGTTGAAGGTTCTGAAATTTGAAAGCTTGACCTAATTTCGGCTCTATATCCCTTAATAATGCTCTATTCGATGCCAAGCTGGTTGAATGTGCGGATGCGTATGAGCATAATAATGAATTAATGAGATTTATCTGTGCATGGAATATAACTCAAATATGTGCCTGTGAAATATGAAAGATTTTCCTTCAAAATTCAAATTTATCTCTAAAAAGATATTCTACATTTCAAAGTAACTTCAGATGTAATTATAAAGAAGATCCTAGGAATTCAAATAGTAAGGAACAGACATAAAAATGACTGCTTATATTACTAGTATGTACTGCTTATCTGACTGCTAATTATAAGAAGTCCAGTAGGCCTACTTATAGACCCATTGAATTTCCAATACTCTATTCATTATCCATGACTGAAAATTGACTGCTAAGGAAAAGATCTTTTCCAATAGAACTTCATGGACTGCTTCAATAGAACCTATACAATCAAAAAATCTTCATTACCGAAGGACGGCAGTACGCAAAGTTTACGGTCGTATGCGGTTTCCCTTTCAAAAATGACCAGCTTCCTGATTCTCTAATACAGGAACGGATGCATCGAATTCAATAAGATCGTTATTTGCTGCGGATCAACTTCCATGTAGACTCGTTCAATGGAAAACCCATGGAATCCGACACTCTATAACACAGAATTATATTGTTTAAGCTCGTCACTTTGATAGAAGTGCAAACTGATTCAAAACGATGGCACATGCAGGAACTTACAAAGTGGGCTAAAAGAAATTTTCAACACCTTACACAGATAGGAAAAATAGTCTTGCGCCGCTTGCAGATTGCTGTGAATTCCTTCAAAATGCAGGGATCGCCACGAAGTATCGTCCTTCAGATTCGAAGAATTCAGATCATTGCGCAAAAGTTTTCTCGATAATGTTTTGCCCTCCGATCATTTTAAAAAAGTTAGCAGGCGCACGAAAATACGTTCACAAACTTCTCTGTAGAACTTGACATCGTCTGTGTCTCTTTGCTGTGTGATCCGGTTGATAACAGTCACTGAAACTTAACACAATTTGGCGTGTTTAATGTTGAACTGGTTGCTTATTGTTCGATTGCTATGGTATTATGTCAGCAGATTGTGCCATTTCATTAACGTTAACTAGTGGGGGTGATAACTCTAAAACCGTGCAAATTGAGGGTAGAGGGCCAGATTTTTGCCTATATCTTAATTTTCATCTTGAGTGATCATTGACTGATATGTATACTTCTTTTCTGAGATTTCTGCATTTACTTCTCATGAAATACTTTTCACCAATGATTTCGCACTGACTTTATGGACTAAAAATAATTCTAGTGTTTAAATGCGGAAGCAAAGATGCATAGTCTTAGTTATCCAGTACACAGTATTCAAATATGTACCAGCGAGAATATAGTGGCAAATATCTATGGCATGGCTATACATCGCTGAACAGTCTAGTTTGGTCTGCCTGGCTATTACACCGGCTGATCCATTACATATGCTTCTATCATATTATTCACGCATCGTATTCGTCAGCTAGAGTCATTATCAGAAATCACGTCAGGATTAACAAGAAAAAGGGTCCGTTTGTTTCAGAAAGGGAGCGAGGCTCGCCTCTTTTGTCGTTTCAAGCGCCTTTCATGTTTTGCTCACTTTCGATTTTTTTGAGAAATGTAGTGGTTCTGATTTGAATAAATAATTCCTATGCGACAAACACTAATAACATATTCTATTTCTGGTGCTTTTTTTGCTGTTGAGAATTTGTATCTTTTTTTTTGTATTTGAGGCAATCAGGCAGTACCTGGGCTCGTTTCCATCTAATACTTTAGTGCTCTATCCTTAATGGAATATGTTTTGCGTGCATATAATATATTTTTTAAGAGCAGGTGATTTTAAACATTCTATTCCAGCGCTTCACAAGAACCGCATATTAAGCTTGATTATAAAAGTCCCACACTGCTTAATATATGGCTTTGTGTGAAAGCGCTGTTAATTTCGAATCCTAATCATATATTGTGCAGTCGCTGCAGTGTCTCACAAGATTTTCAGCTTGGGTCGAAATGTGAAAATATGGAAATTCACGATACGAAATGTTGATATGTTTGTATCACTAGATGTGATGATCGCGAAATAGTTAGAAACGTAAAATCGGAGAAATTTACTGCAAATATAACTTCAAAAGATTATAAATGGCTTTTGATTTTCTATTCTATTGTCTGTAGTAAACTATGTGAGTAGGGCACATTTGCAAGCGTTTATGATGAGTTTCTGCCTTTGAAATGGGGCAGATGCTGTGACAAAAACGTCCGCGTAGACTACTAAATTTCTGTGGGTGATTGAGTTTCTTTTCCCTTTCGGTGGAATTTGTAGGGAAGATTTTCGGCATTCAAAGTCTTGTCCCTTGAAAATCAGTTCAATTTAGTAGACTTGAGAATTGACTTTTACAGACTGGCGTCTACTGCGAGCATTAGTCATGTAGATGGCAATACTCTCGATATTTGTTTCGCACAATCTGACTGCCGAAACATTTTCCACTCATAGTTTTTTCCACCGTATATCAATTGCTGCAAGCCGATGTCGAAAGAAATTGGCGAGGACGCGAAAAAAGCAAAAAAAAAAAAGTCTTTCCCACCCCATGGGCCCCCGTTAATCGTAGTTCAAATTTCTAATACATTAGGTATCACAACTCACTGTTTCATTGCAAAAAGACGTAGAGCTACAGCAATGCTCCACGGTACCGCTAGCACCTTCACTCAAGTTTCAGTCAAAATTACAAGATAAAATTGTTAGGGGGTGGACCAAACTCTCAAACCGTGCTCAAATGAGGGTAAGATAGACGCCAGATATTTAGCCTCTATCTTAATTATCATCTTGTGAACAATTCCTGACGAATGTCATCTCTTTCTGAATTTCTGCATTTACTTCTCCCTGAAACTAATTACACCAATGGGATTGTCGCCACAGTCCTTTTGAATGACTAAAAAAATTCTAGTGTTTTAATGGGCATAGCAAGAGGCAAGCGAGGAATGGTATCGTACATCGTTACGCAGTACATTTAATTTCTCAAAAATTTACAGCCTGAAGGAATAGTAGTGGCAAAAATTCTATGGCAATGGCTTGACACTCGGCTGAACCGCCGCTACAAGTTTGGTTTCTCCTGGCTATTAACGGCTGATCCTTCTAACATATATTATTCTACTCTCTAATATCACGATCGTATTACTCTGCTATATCAGAAACAGAATTCACTCGAAAATGTCAACAAGAAAAGGTCTATGTATCAGAAAGGACCTAGGGCTCGCCCTCTTTGTTTTCATCGCCATACCATAGTTTAGCTTCACTTTCTAATTTTTAGAGAATTTAGAGGTTTTGAAAAGAACTAAAAAGATTCCTAGCGACAACGACTAAAATAACAAAAATTCATTTTCAAGTGCTTTATTTGCTGTTGATAAATTTATTTTTTTTATTTGAGGCCATCAGCATCTACCTGGGGCTCGTTTATCACACTAAATCTAGTGCTCTATCCTCAGTATGGCAAAACTGGTTTTGCGTGTTATAAAATACAATATAACGCCAGTGATGTTAAAACGTTGAAATCGCGCGCGTGTACTGCAGAAAACCGCATATTAAGCTAGAAAATACAGCCTGCCACTGATGTTTCATATTTCAATACACAGGCTAGCCACAACGACTGTGTCATCGATGCAGACAATTCTCGTAGGACTACTCCACGTTTCTATGGCTCTCACTCACGATTTGAGTCAATTTTCATCAAAATCCTACTTGCTTGGCCGACAGGCCGTATACAAATGACCACTGCTTGCGTATTCTTATTTTCAAATTAACAAAGTAGTCACAACTCACATTTCGTTGCCGAAAATTCTGAGACTACAGCATGCTCCACGTACCTCTATCACCTGCACATCAAGTTCATCATCTAAGATCCAAACTGTGCCTGTCCTTCAGAGGAGAATTTATACTATAAATTATCAGCTGCGCTTCTGAGTTTCATGTTCATAAACACACTGAGTCATAACTATTGTTCGCTCTATCAGACCAATGTCCGGTAGAGCTTACAGCCAACGTTCTATGGCATCTCATCTCACTGTTTATCAATTTCATCAAAGCCATGCTTTTTGCTTTGTCTACAGACTTCACATGAGACCTCTTGTTTCGATTTTCATTGTGTCTAAAACAAAATGTGATTTATCAAAAAGTCACATGGCTTAATATATGGCATTTGTGAAACGCTGTAATATTTCGACTGCCTAATCTGAATTATTGTGCAGTCTGCAGTGTCTTACAAAGAAGTATTCTGCTAGTGGTCGAAAATTTGAAAATTGGAAATCTTGATAGAAATTGTGATAAATTTTTATCACAAGATGTGAATGATCGTCGAAAACGTTATGGAAACTTCAAAATGTCGGAGACATTACTGCAATCTAACTTCAAAATAAGAAAATTGCTTTTGGATTTTAAATTTATTGTCAGTAGGTGAACTAATTGTGAAGAAGGGCACTTTTGCAAGTTGATGTTTTGAAATTTCTTATTTGAAACGTGGCAATGCTGTGACGAAAAAACGTTCCGGTAAACAACAAAATTTACTAGTGGGGTTGATTTGAGCGGTTTCAATTCTTTCGTGAAACGAGGTAAGGAAGACTTTGTAATCCAAGTAAGTCCTGAAATCATTTTCTTTGCCGAATATTAGAAGCCCTGTAGATATTGCTACTTAATCCCCACGTACCTCTATCACCTGTCACATCTATTTTTCATCATAACCCGATGCATTGCTTGGTCCTACAGCCTACACAAGATGTCCTCGTTAAGCGAATTTCAAATTTTCAAAACCAAGTTAATCTCAACTCTCTTTTCATGTGCGCGAAAATTGCTGTAGATCACAGCAATGCTCCACGGTACCTCTATCACCTCACAATCAATTTTCATCATAACCCGTGCTTTGGCTTTGTCCTGCTAGAGAATTTATATGTCAAAAAAATACAGCCTGCGCAACTGATTTTCAATTTTCAAAAACATAGCTAGCCACAACTACTAGTTTCCGCGATGCAGACAATTCGCAGAGCTACACCAACGTTCTATTGCATCGTCACTCACTTTGATCAATTTTCATCAAAAGCCTGCTTTGCTTTGTCCTTACAGGCCTATACAAGATACACTTCATCGAATTTGCCAGAATGTTTCAATAACAAAGTAGTCATCCGACAAAGTAGCACTAGGGACATGTGCGCGAAAATTCTCAAAATACTCTATAAAATATGTAGTCGCACATTGACAGCCGAAACATTTTCCTACTCATAATTTTTACCACCTAAACTAACATGCAGACATCCGAGAGACTAAAGCAAAAGGCATATATGCGCTTTTAAGCGAAATTTCAAATTTCCAAAAACAAAGGTAAGTCAAACTCAAATTTTCATTGCCGAAATTCTGATAGGCTAACAGCAATGCTCCACGGTACCTCTATCATCCTCTCACGTAAAGTTAATCAAATCAACGTGCCTTCTCGCAGAGATTTTTATAAGCTTAAAAATAGCAGCCTGGCGCAAACTGATTTTCAAAAAAAACAATTTTCAAAATACAAGTAGCAACAACACTGTTCTCCGATGCAGAAATCTCCGAAGAGCTACACATGTTCTAAGGATCTCACTCCATTTGAGTCCTTTTCATTCCAACATAAAAGCTTTGCTTTGTCCTACAGGGCTATACAAGCTGACACTTCAATCGAATTTTCAACTTTTCTAAACACAAAGGTAGTCACAACTCACATTTGTCATTGCCGAAATTCTTCGTAGAGCTACAGCAATGCTCACGGTACCTCTATCAACCTTCACATAAAGTTTCATCAAATCCAAAACAGATGCCCTGTCCTAAAGGAGAATTTATAAGCTAAAAATAAAACGCCAGCGCAACGATTTTCTAAATTTCAATAAACACAGCTAGTCATAACGATCTGTTCTCGATGCAGACAATTCCCGAAGTGAAGCATAACACCATCAGTCTACATGGCATCTCACTCACACTTCTGAGGTCAATTTTCTCAACATGCCATGCATGCTTTTCGTACATAAGGGCTACAAGATGACCTCTTTAATCGAATTTCAAATTTCAAAAACAAAGGTAGTCACACTCACATTTTTCATTGCCGCGGAAAATTCAGTTAGACGCTACTGCAATGCTACACAGGTACCTCTATACCTTACATCCCTTTTCATCAAAACCCATGCATTGCGTTTGTCCTACAGGGCCTACACAAGATGACCACTTTATCGAATTTCAAATTTCAAAACAAAGGTAGTCACACTCACAATTTCTTCATTGCCGAAATTCTGTAGAGCTACAGCAATGCTCTCGGTACTACCTAATATAACCTAACATCAATTTTATCAAAACCCATGATTGCTTTGTCCTGCACGAGAAGTTATAAGTAAACAATAGCCGCCTGCGCAATGATTTTCAAATTTCAAAACACACAAGCTAGCCACAACTACTATTCCTCGACGCAGGGAAAAGCATCGCAGAGCTACACCAACGTTCTATGCGCATCTCACTCACATTTGGTCAATTTTCATCAAAGCCTTGCTTTGCTTTGTACTACAGGTTCCTATACACAGATGAACTCTCAATCGCCAATTTCGAAAATTTCCTAAAATCAAATGGTAGTTACATAACGTTTAGGTTGATATGGCCTACTGATTGAAAGTCTCGTTTTCAGACACACTGCCCTCCACTACCCTTCGCATCTTTGGCGACCTTTTTCTCTGCATGATTCATCGTAGTAGTCAAGTCGACACCCGTTTTTGTTGATGGGACCCCACGTAGTGTTAGGAAGTAGAATTTTTTATACGTCCTCCTCTACGTAGTGGACCCATTTAATTTCCCATTTGTATTTTCCAAAATTCAAATAGTTGAAAATAATCAAATATTTTTAGTCTTGTTATGTAATCTACAAAAAAAGGAAAAGAGATTAAATGGTTTGAAATCCATAAGACTTTCATTCAATAGGCTCACTGATAACTAGTTGTCTACTTAGTTGGCAATCTTTCATAGTACATTTCCCAACCACCCTCCTAAAACCATACCGCTCCATTAATGAGTTTCATACCGGGTTATACACAAGCTGCACAGTAAAGTTGCAATAAAGAGTCAATCCTTGTTTAAATTTTACACTATCAAGTCAGATTTTTCAGGCATGCCTCATCGTGACAAAAAAGATACTCAGCTCGTTAAAACGTCAAGAAAAGCAATGATGACCTCGGCGCAATGGATGCTAAGCCTGCCCACACGTGTAACATGTACGTTCTCGAAGCGGCACCACATAAAACGCAACCAACGGTGACTCTGACAAGGATTTACTATGCCTGAAGTATTGAATTGTGGCTGGCAATTTTTGTCGGCATCATCGAACAATTGTGAAACTTTGTACAGTATTTTTCTCGCAACACAGCTTCATTGTCGTCAGGCAAACTTTTGTACGCCGAGGCTGAATTGCAACCAGTCGTCCACCCTTATGTAATACTCGATAGGGTCTACAACGCGAACAACAACGACAGCAAGGTCCTGGTGAACTACTCATGCATTCATCGAATGTTCCATCTCTCTCGAGATTTCACGCATTTTCTACGCCACATGATTGTCACATTGTCAAAAATACTTTGTGATATCCCGTCAATTGCTTCCATAGTCGGTCAGACCCTCGCATATTGTCTCGATAGGGTGCTAACAACGCATCATGCAACGACTGCAATGTCCTAGAAACACTCATGCAATCAAGCTTAATTGCATCCATCCTCAATTTTTTTCACGTCGTTTACTTCGCATCAGAAGGCAACGTCTTGGCTTTCTGTAATACATAGTGCATGCCGATTCTTTTGCAACCAGTCTGTTCATTCCCGCTGTGCACCTTCCGATAATCGTCGTTGCTTACCTACATCCAACCGGCACTCGATCCTAGAAACAAGCATCTATCATTGATTTTCCATCATCCTCGTATGTCACGCGGGTGCTTAGCCTACAGGTTGTCACATTGTCTTTATCTGGTGTGATTCCGCTCAATGCAACCAAATTCTGTTCATACCGCTCTCATAATAATTTCTCGATAGGTGCACGATCCATCAAGCAACGTCAGCAATGACCTGAGAACAACTCATGCGCAATCATCGGATTTTCGCATCATCTCTCGAATTTTTTTTCACGTCGTTTCTTCGCTGCAGAGATTGCAACTTCTGGCGTCATAAAACATTATGATTCCCTTCAGTTGGCTTCCTAGCCTGGGCTTAACCGCGGATCACATTCTCTATACACTGCTAACCAACATCCACCGGCGACTCATACGAGAAACAACTCTGTCATTCATTGAATTTCCATCGACCTCGAATTTTTTTTCTCGTCGTTTCGTCGCTCATGAATGAATCTTCATGGCTTTCAGTAAAACATAGATTCCGCTTCTGATTGCTACCAGAGTCATTCTACCCTCTTATCACCATTATCTCTAAACACTTGCAATGCATCAGCCACCGCCGACTCTGACCTGAGACACATCTCATGCAATCATTGGAAGTGTTCCTCATCTCTCGTTTTTTTCATCGTCCGTTTTTCTTCGCATCAGGTATGCAACTTCTGGCTTCATTATTCATTAGTGTTTCCGCTTCTTTGCAACAAATCTGTCCACACCGCGTATCTCCATTCTCGATACGACTTTGCAAACCACATCCAACAGGCGGACTCTAGACCTGGAGAAAGCAACGCATGCAATCCATGGAATTTTCCATCATCTCTCGGAATTTCACGTCGTTTCCTCTCATCGGTGGACTCACATCGTCAAAAAACCCTTTGATGAACTCTGGCTTATTCATTGCCGAAATCTGTCCACCACCTTCTGTAAAAATGCACATGATAACGTTTGTGGCATGCTCATGCATATCTTACAATCAAGTTTCGTTGAATGGCCTACTGATTGAAAGTCTGCGTTTTCAGGACCCACTCTGCCTGCCACAACTACTTCGAATCTTTGCGGCTTATTCAGCTGCTGATATGCATATCGTAGTGAGGTCAGATGCGACCACCCGTTTTTGATGAGTGGGACCCACTACGTAGGAGGAAGTATAATTTTTTATACTTCCTCCTTACGTAGATTGGGCTCCCACTTAATTTCCATTGTTATTTTCGAAATTCAAAATTGTTGAAAATAATCACAATAATATATAGTTTGTGATGTAATTCTACAAAACAAGAGGAAAAAGAGCCAAAACAGATTTGGAAGATGCCAGAAGACTTTCATTCAGAATAGTGCTACTGAAAACTAGGTTATCTACATTAGTTGTCGCAATCTTTATAGTTACATTTTCCCAAAGCACCCTCTAAAACCATACCTCTCAAAAAGCTGTTTTATACCTTGTTATACACGAGCTTGCACGTAGAGTTAGCAAAAAGTATTTCAGATCCAGTTTGTTTAAAATAATACACTATCAATTCGTTTCACACGCAGCATGCAGCAATCGTTGACCTGAAAAACTTCTACACAGCACCTTTAAACGTCAAGACAAAGAATGAGCGACTCTCTTGGCTCATTGTAGCAAAGCCTGTCCCCACTTTACATTGACGATTCTCGAGCGGCACACAAAAACCGGCAACCCAACCGGTGACTTCTGACAAGAAAAACACTTCATGCATCATGGAATGTTTTTGTCAACCTGTTTAGTGTGTGCAATCATCGAACCAATTTTGAACCTTTTAATATTGTCTTAGCCACACGCTTCATGACGTAAGCCAATAGACATGTCTACCTAGCTGATTGAACCAAAGTCTGTTCCAACCTTCTGATAATAATCGTGGGTGCTACAACGCTACAATGCAACGGACAGCAAAGACTGTGAAACAAAAATTCATGCAATATCGGAATTTTCCATCATCTCTCGCATTTCACGTCATATTCTCGCAACATGATTTACTTCGTCAAGATATACATTAGTGATTCCGGCTTACATTGCAACCAAAAGTCATGTTCATACTCTCTCATAAATAACATACTGATAGGTGCTACAACGCAACAGCAACGGAACAGCCTGACTGAGAAACACTCATGCATAACCTCATAAATTTTCCATCCATCTTGCATTTTTTTCGACGTCGAACGTTTTCTTCGCATCAGGAATGATCAACGATTTTCTTCATTCCTCGGAAAGTACGTCTTTTTCATGGCTAGCTCAAAACTTAGTTAACTACCGCTTCGGCAAACTTAAGATTCTCAGAAATGCAACCAAAGTAGGTCCGTCACCTTCTCATGATCTTTCTTAGAATCAAGGCCCGTTATCGTACAGTTCATTACCCGGAGCCGACCGATGACGAAAAATTGACGGCTCGAATAGCTTCGCTCGTAGGTCTGAATTCGATGCACCTCACGCACTACTACTCCGGTTGTCTAATTTCCTTGCCTGACACCTGATTCAGAACATCGGGCGAGTTCAGGGGCGCACAAATGTATACCTTCAGTGTGCAACCCAGAGTCTGATTCATACCTTTATCACCAAGCGGGGTGCGCTCATTCGTGTGAATTCTGACGATCTGAGCGGTGTACTTGGTGCGTGCTCGTCCGCATGAAATTCTAGACCGCGCGGCTTCTCGTGCTTGTGAAGCGGGCTTCGGATTGATTATTGATCAAACACAGAAAAAGTTATGGAAAGTGCAAGAACATACATCATGTCCATCATATCTACAAATCGCGAATCGTTAGCTCTGCTCTCTGACGACTTTGCCAAACAACCAACATCCAACGGGGCGGGGGGGGGGGGGGACTCTACACTGAGAAATCAACTCATGAAATCATTGATTTTCCATCACTCTCTCGAATTTCAGTCGTTTCTCTCGGCAACTTGAATTTCACATTGTCAAGAAAAACATAGTGATTCCGCTTCAATTGCAACCAATGTTGTTATACCTTAACGATAATAATCGATAGGGTGCTAAAACGAAACACAGCAAAGGACAGCCTTGACCTGAGAAACAACTCAGCAGATCATCGGAATTTTTCCAAATCTCTCGAAATTTTTTCACGTCGTATTTCTTCGCCATCAGGAACTGCAACTTCCATGGCTTCCAGTAAAACATTATGATTCCGCTTCTTTTGCAACCAGCAGTCTTTTCATACCCTCTTTTCACCATACTCCCTAAACGACTTTGCAACCCAACATCCAACGGCGACTCTAACTGAGAAACAACTCATGAAATCCTAATTGGCAATTTTCAATAGTACGAAAATTTTTTTCACGTCGTGGTTCGTTTTCTTGCATATGAATTGCAACTTCATGGCATCAGTAAAACATTCGGGATTCCGATTTTTTGCACCAGAGTCTCTTTCATACCTTTATCACCATTCTCTAAACGACTTTGCAGCAAAATCCAAACGGCGACTCTGGACCCTGAGAAACAATCATGCAATCACATGGAATTTTCCATCATCTCTCGAATTTCTTTTCACGTCGTATTCACTCAGAAATCGTAATGCATACTTATGGCTTGCGTCTACAACATTGTGATTCGCTTCTTTGCAACCAATCTGTCCAAACCTTCTTCAGCACCATTCACTAAAAACGACTTTGCAAACCACATCCAACCAGGCGACTCTGACCTGAAGAAACAAAAAGCATTCTGGAATTTTCCATCATGCTCTCGACTTTATTTCACGTTCGTTTTCTTCCGCATCTTGACTTCACATGCGTTCACGAAAACCTGATGATTCTGGCTCAGTTGCAGACAATCTGCTCACACCGTCTCATGATAATACTCCACAGGGTTGCAACAAGTAACACCGCAGCAGACCCAGCAATGACTGAGACAAACAACTCATTGCAATCATCCGGGAATTTTCTCATCTTCCGAATTAACGTCATTTTATCCTTGCAACACAATTCACACTCGTCGGCAAAAACATAAATGATTTGCTCTTCACTTGCAACAAAGTAGGTCCACACCTTCCTCATGATATTCTTAGTGAGCGCCGTTATAATTATATACGGAGCGACCGATGACGGAAAATTGGGGACGCTCGAAGCACACCCGTATGTCTGATTCAAGCACACACGCCCCTCTACCTCCCGGATGTCTAAATTCTCTGCTTGGACACCTGTTTTCAGACATCGGGGCGTGTTCAGGCGCCAAAAAGTATTCCTTCGTGTGTCGGCGTAAGATTTAGACATCGCGGAGCGCTCAGTGTAGGTGATTCTGACCTCGAGCGGGTGTACCTGTGTGCGTGACTCGGTCGCTTTGAAGCTAGACGCGGCGCATGGCTCGTGCTTGTGAATATAGGCTTCGGTGATTGCTTCGTGTGATTCAAACACAGAAAAAGTTATGGGGCATGCAGAAAACTACATAATCCTTCATACTACAAATCCGAATCGATAGCTCTGCTCCATGGACGGTCATCCACACAATTTATCCTGTATCACTCCAAATATTTAAGACTCCGGATATCTTACAAACGGAACGATTTCTACTGAGAGTTGTCACTACATTTCAATGCACAATGTATATCCACCGAATCTGTGGAACTCACCTGATCAACTCTTGATCCATCTTTTTCATTGCTCATATTCAATTCGAAATCTCAGAATTCAGTGATCCATGTGCCATAATTAGTCAGGGATTTGGGTGGGTAAAGTCATAGTTGTGATCAGAGGCAGGTTGGTCAAGTACTTCCGTCACCGCTTATTGTGACTGCCATTTTCAGAAGCAGAATCACCATAGAATGATGCAGAGTCGAGCATCAGATCTTCATGCTACTGGCAAGTACTTCTTACCGGAGAAGTGGTTCTCAGCTAAGAAGTTATCCTATGCTCTTGTGTTTGCTTGAAACGCTACGGAGAATGATATCTGCGGTTTTGCGGCAAACTGCTGTAATGGATTTAGGCAGTAGGCCTACTAACAAAGTTTTTGGCTGACAGCGTGATATGATCGAAAAACAACTTTTTTAAAAAATGGTTGAAAATGTGTCGAAGAATGCGTGCTGACATGTATAGCCACACAATCTGTTGATACCACCTGATCCCTAACCTCGTGATCACGTTTTCATTGCTCACATTTTCCTCCGGCGAAATTTGCGAGCTTAACACGCTTGTGTCTTTGCTACAATCGCCTATTAGTCAAGGGAGTGGTGTGGTAATTTATTTGAATTTTGAGGCAGATCGCAAAGTTTGGCCATCCCGCTGGTGTCTGCATTTCAGATCTGAGCCGACAATTGAAATGGAGGCTGTACATAGATCAACTCTGTACTGGACCAAAGGTACTTAGCTCGAGAATGTTCTCAAGCTAGATTAGCCTTTGCTCTTGTGTTTTTTGAAACGCTACGGAGATTTATACTGAGGTTTTGGGCTACTGCGGTAATTTTTAGGCAGTTGGGCCGACTAACATAATTGTTTGGCCTGACTGAGTGATTTTGATCGAAACAAGTTTGTTGTAAAAATGGTAATAATGGTATGATTGCGTGAAATTTTCTCCGCAATTGGCCGGTTACCTTGTTTTTTGTTTACTCTGTGATGAAATCGTGTATGTATGGGGAAGTTTGGTCATTTGTGGCAAATTCGCAAAGTATTCGCTGTAGAATGTAAAGTTTTCTTGAAAATTATAGTTTTTGTATTGGAAAACGTGGATGATTCAAGCAGTGCTTGTCACCTTGAGTTGTGCTGTTTCCTTTTATTGGGTCTCTGCAAGTTTGTTGTCAGTTTGCATATAGGAAAACATACTTCGCAAAGTATTCGCCTGTAGATGATACTACAGTTGTTCTGAAGAAACTTGCGTATAGTTATGCTAATTGGTGCTAAAATGTGGTAAAAACGCGTGCGTTTGATGCGCGAGTGCTTCCCATCGCCTCTGATGCCTGTTTGTTCTAATTGAGGCACATTGACAAGGCCTTGGGTGTCGTTGCCTGCCTTTTCGGTTCTGATCCAACAACTGAATCTTACCATAGGCATCCATGCCGACAATGCATTGTACTCGTCAACCGCTTGCCGCCCAGAGTTCCCTTTCCTCTGCTTGTATACGCTCTCTGAATCGATCGGGACATGCAGTGAGAAATATGGTCCAGGCCTGAGGTTGATGCTGTTGTCTTTTGATGAGTCCGCAGAAAGATCGCTGACGTAGTTAGACAGTTGAGACAAATACTATCACGTTTTGACTGACAGTTGTAAAGAATTGTGCGAAACAATACAATTTTTGCAAATTGGTAAATGCGTGCGTATGACTTGCGCGAGGTGCTTCCCCATGCTGGTGATGCCAGATTTGGTTCGATTAGAGGCAGCATCTGACAAGGCTTTGGAGTCGATGCGCAGCTATTCAGAACAGATCCACAATGAAATGTAGCCGGAAAGAATCCATACGACCCAAGCACTTTTACTCGTAGAACCGCTTTTCAGCCCAGATAGTACCAATTTCGCCTCTGCTTTGTGAAGCTCTACTAATGACACTGCGAAGATAAGGTCAAGTTTGAAGTGATTGAGGTTTTCTGTCTGTCGTGTCACAGACCAAGCCTATGTTGTTAAACGACTATTCTTGCTATTGGTGAAGGCTGCTTAGAATTGACGTGAAGTGAGCTAGGTTGTAGGTTGATTGAAGCTAGTATTGCACAAATTATTATTGCCTGAACAGGAGGTTCATTTGTACTCTGTGGGAAAAAAAATATTAAAGTGAACTTTTTAGTCGGACGAACGTTTTCATAAAGCTACGGTAGGGCAATTGCATGCATGGCATATACAAAGAAACGTCTTTCTCGCAGTTCATGGCAACTTCAAGTATGCAGTAGAAAAACTACTGCCTCCTGAAGCTGCGACTGTCGAAACTTAGCACTTATGTTTTGACTTCTCCTACTTTATTGTACAAATTCATTTACTAGGGAAGTTTGACGTCTTATATTTCTCCACACAAATGTTGTTTGGCCAAATTTTGACTGTCGGTAATGTGATGTAGGTTATGTCTGTCTCTGGTACACTAGCCAGCTTTGTTGTTATAGATAGTCTTGTCATATTGAGCTTGCTTTGAAAGCGTTAGTGAGCTAGGTTGGTGGTGATTGAGAGCTGTAGTTGACATTTTTTGCCTGACGACAGGTGGTTCATGGGATTCTGTGGGAAATAATTTTTTTTATGTAAAATTGAACGTTGAAAACATTAGTTGGACGATATTGCGTTTTCATAAAATGAGTTCAGACTGAATTATCAGTCCATTGCGCATATACAAAGCCTTACGTTTCTCGCTGTCTCTGGTCTCTTCAAGTTCGTTGTTAAAACTACGCACCCTAACTGACTGACTGTCGAGAACGTGACTTAGTGTGGACTTACCTTTCTTTATTGGAAACAATCATTTCTACTAAGGGAAGTTGACGACGTATATTTCTCCTACACTTATTAGTATTGCAAATTTGACTGTCTTGTCTTGTAATTGGTTAATTGTTGCTGTTGTAGAATGCGATCTAGAAAAACATGTAGTATTGAGTAAAATGTTTCTCAACAGTTTTGGTCCGTTGGGTGTTGCTGGTTTGGAAGCGATCTAATAGTGGACACTAGAGAAGGGATGCACCAACATTTATAGCGAATTATCTAATAATTTGATTTGCTTGGGTTTGACTGTTTTATGCAGTGAACGTTTTTATTAGGCATGTGATTATTACACGCGGTATTGAAGATCGTACAAAAGTTTTCCATATCTATCAACACGCCATCATGTGTACTACCTACTACATCTGCAGTATCATTCAATTGACAAAAAAATTGCGTCAGAATGTGTCTTACTCGCTGCTTGCCTTTGCTTAGCCTTGCTTGAGTTTATCTTCGTCCCTTCGTTGTTTTATAGATACTAATGATTTCTTTAGCGAAGCAAACGTATTTGCCCTACGTGTTTCGAAACTCAAGAAGGGATGCAACACATTTCCTTAAAAACCGAACATTAATCTCTTGAATTGAAAGCTTTGGGTATTGACTGAATTATTCAGTGACACTTTTTTATTAGGCGTGGAAATTACACGCAGGTATTGAGCCGGTACAAAAGTTTTCATATTATCAACAAGCCTCATGTTTCTTTATTCTCCAAGCCTGGCTGCAGATCATTTCAATGTGACAAAAAATTGCTCAAGAATGTGTCTTGACTCGTCTGCTTGTCTTGCTAGCCTTGCTTGGTTTTCACTTACGGTTCTTCGATGTTTTATGTGTTAATTGTGCATTTCTTTAGCGAGCAAATTATTTCATACGGTGTTTCGAAAAACCTAACTGTAACAAAGTTTCTATTATAGTGCTTTATTTAAAGTAGTACTTTCTTATCTGATTAATATATATTCAGGTAGAAGTCTTGCATGGCTAATTCGGTGTAATAGCCGACAGAAGGTATGAGGATTAAGAAAAGAGAGAGCGATTAAAAATTGTTCAAGCTCAGCCAGTGCTAATAAGCCATTACCTATTAATTTTGTCCTAAAAGTCAGCCGGAAAAATCGATCTCCTCTCCAACACGTCGACCATATTATGTACAGCTCGCTCCAACCTTTGGAGCTGTTAACATGTAATTATTGAAGCAAAAAACCCTCTTTCTGAGCTTTCTGGATTTTGTGTACTTTAGTATGTTGTAATTTAGGACTCGATGTCACTTTTAGCCGCCACTCAACATGCATTTCTCTTTGTAGGAAATAGTTGAGTTAGGAACCGACCTACTTCAATTGTTGTCGTATCCACAATTTAACGAAATGCTATATTTACTAAAATGCGTTTTTGATTCCTCCGATGTCATAGTCTTCTAACCGCACAATGTTCAACTTACGATCTGGAAACGCATGCTGATCGGTGTATGCTTGCATTACCAAGTGCTGTCGATACTTAAAAACACATTAATTCACCAAATTCTATGATATCATCAAGTTCGTTAAGTGCCTGAAGTACATTTCCACTATTCAACTTGTTTATACTAATAGAAGCACGTGTATTTCAGATTAATATTTTGCAAGACTGACTAAAATTAATTCGTGAATATTGTTTCATGTGCGCTTAAAATGTCGCAGCAGTGACAAGCGGGGATACAACAATTAATATCTTAGTTAGGGCATTCTCCAAGTAAAACCAGCCTTAATGGGCTGTGATTTGCGTTTACATATAAAAGTGTACAAAGAGAACCATATCAAGCTACAATCCTCATCCCTTAATCGTTTTTGAGAAAACTACTGGGACATCTCACCCTTATTTGCACGGTTTAAAGCCCCTTATTGTCGAATAGCACCCGACATAAACCATGTCCAATGTCTTCCTTTCTTTTCATGTCAGTCTTGCTGGCTATTCGGTGAATAGCCGACAGATTAAAAAGGGGTCCAGCTCTGCCTTGTAAGACCATTACCTGATGAGTTTTGTCCTTAAATCTCCGAAAAGTTCGATCTCTCTCCAAACGTGAGCCTTATGTTGTACGCTCGCTCCAATTGCGAGTCTACATATTTATTGAACGCTAAAATACCCCTCTTTTATGAGCTTTCTGGATTTTGTGTACTTATGTGTTGTCATTTTGACCGTCGATTGAGTAGCCCACTACTTGCATTTCTCTGGTAGATATAGTTGAATGTACTCCGGATCTTTCAATGTTAGTCGATACACTATTTATCGAAATGCTATATTTACTATAAATTTTCCGTTCGATCTCCACGATGTCTAAATAACCGCAATTGTTCAAAATCGATTTAACGATGCGGTTCGTGGAGCTTGCGATTACACCAGCGATGTCGTTCTTTTATCACTTATATTTCACCAACGAGACAAGTTCACAATTTCGTATGTCTGATTACAATTCACTATTCAACTTGTTATTATTTATAGCTCGTGTCTTTCAGATAAATATCTTTGCAGCTGACTATAATTAAACTTCGCTATTATTGTACCATTGTGTTCGCTTACCGAATGTAGCTGCAGTAATGGCGGCGACTAAACAATATATCTTAGATAGGATTCTCCATGGAAAACAAGAATGTTGGCGGTTGATTAGTCGTTAAATATTAAAGTGTCCATAGAGATACATATCTTGAGATAATACTCAACCTGATTCGTATTGTGAGCAAAAATCTGACCTCTACCCGCTATTTGCTCGGTCAGCCTTGATTGTCGACTTACACCCCGACTAAACAAGTCCAATGTACCTTTGCTTTTCAACAAGAAGACGACCCTTTTAACCGGTCCTAATTTAGTTGGGTAAATCCAATAGGAAGCAGCTTCAAACCTTCGGTAAAAGTGACATTTCAATAATTCCTTTAAGTAAGTGAGAAGAGTTTAATCCAACCCATAAGGATTTGCACGGATTGTCTTCAAGTCAATCCCTTGCATGTGCTATTACTGAACTTCTGTTTGATGATGCATGTGATTAAATGTGTCTAAAATTAATCAAGATCATGTGCCTGCCACTATCAGGATGCTTTCTAAATCTGATTGTGTTTAGTTGCATTTAACATGAATATGATGAAAATTGATCATAAAATCCTCCATGCAAAATATTGTGGCTTCAGACTAGTTTTCACTCAACAGTCTGTGCATATTTCGGGGGGGTACAATTCTACATCAACGAACTTCAACTAATCGGAGAATGTTAATTACGAATGCTAGACAACTTATATTCCATGACATTTTCTCTTTATTGGGGGCAAGTATTTCACTGAATCAAATTTTTGATAAGTTTCATGAGATTTCTTAAAAAGAACATGATTACTTGCATTGTGAAGTAGAATTCTGCTCCATCCTTTATTGGGAAAACTATTCTGCGTAAACTTTCCGAAAAGTAATGTAATGAGGATTATTATTTCGTTTAATCTTCGAATATCCAATTTATTCTAAAACAACAACACAAATGCTTTGAAACTGCGACGACAAGTACATATCTCACGATAATTTCTTGGAGTAGGCCCACTTATTACAGCGAAAATTTGAAGACTCAAACAAAAGCGAATGTAAAGATCTAGTAATTGAATTGGCACAATTGCGGATGTTGTTGCCGAATACACAAAAGAAATCGAATATACATGTGATGACTCCATGTCATTGATATAACAGAGTTAAGCTTCTCTTTTGAATGATTGTCCGAAGGATTCATTGTCTCTTACCGTTTGTGGACGTGGAAGCCTAAATAGACCTACTTTAAAGCGAACGATTCAATTGATTTTCCGACCAAAACTTTTCACAATAAATTCTAAGAATTCGCAAACTTTTTATTTTTTAGGTTTTAAGATGCTTCCTGGTTATCTACAAAATTGCATGTAAGAAATGGCAATGATTTAGAATTTTGTTTACACATGATCACAAGTCCTATTTAAATCAAAGTTTAATAGTCCATACACGAATATAGCACGTACACGAATGATTATATTGAATTCACTAAGATAGTTCTTTGCTGGGGATTAATGAAGAGCTGTTTGGTTTTCCTGCTGATGAAACTAAGGCGTGACTCACCGGTGTCGAGATTTGTGTTTAACAATTGTAATTTTCGTTCGCCCATTGCTTTAAGAGAGTTTTCTTTCAATTTGTTTGTTGTGATAGAAATTGTGACTGTGCCTGGTTTGCCTGTGGGAACGGACACCAGTTCTCTTAAGGCCTAGCTAAAATGATATAATTATGCAAACTTATGAAAAATTTGTATATATTTTCAATGTTGCACATCATTTGAAATAGGTAGATGCTCTACTGTCCTGTTATGCTCATATTTAGCAACCCCACATCGACCGACTGCTTGCGCACTCACACTGTAGAGCTTTTGATAAGGGTGTAACGATGACCTCCACTTCTGGCTGATGCACACGAAGTCAATTTCATTGAAGATGCATCCATCCGGTGATCGCAAGGTCCTTGTGTTGAAAATATGATTTCTTTTTGTTGAAAATATGTGTTACCAATGCATAATCCATTGTGCTCACAGAAGGATGTGAGCCGTTCGCCGTTGTCACTAATGAAATGCGACGATGCATGGACTCCAATAACGTTCTCGAGTCCCCGCGTTCTGCATGAGAATCTTAGTGTCACGGTTTGGAATTTCATCAAAGAGATCTTGTAATTGATCGTAGAAACCGTCTTTTACTGTGTCATTTGAACAATTTGTTAAAGCGTAGACTTGCAAAGCAGTCGCTTTTGCGTGTCCGTAGGCAATCCGAGCGGTGATGTTGCGGTTATTGACCGTGCTCCCGCAGCTCGTTTGCTGAGTACAAGCCCTATTGTGCGTTCGTGTCATTTATCGTGACAAATGCACATGAAGGCCTGCCATTTTGGTTTATGTGTCCACTTTTCGTCCATCTCACTTACACCTTATAGTATAGTCTATACGAAAATCGTCAAACACCCGTAGTAGTAGTTTTGGTGGTCCACATTGGTTTAGTGTTCGCACATTCCAAGTTCCTAGTTTTGTAATATTTTTGGCGGTGAAGATCGTCCTCGACCTCAGGCCCTGACGTCCATTTCTGGTTTCCCTCGACGCCGTTATACAACTCGAAACTGAAACTCCACTTTGTTGACCGAGATTTATGTTGTTTCTTGCGTTTCCATACCGGTTGTAGTCTTTTTACAGTGATGGGTTGCTAACCCAGCTCCCTTTTAAACCGAGCTTGGGACCGGTTTCTGGGAATTTTGTTCGGAGTTCCTTCTCCTATATGGATTGCCTTCTAGCGATAGGTTAATGAGCTCCATCTGTCCGGGCAAAGGTTAGTTTATACCGGCGCTCTTCACCTGCCAGTGAGCAGTTGTCTTTGGTGTCATCCAGGGGGACCACGAGGAGGTCATAGTCGGCTGGTGACCTAGGACTTAATAGTCATTTAATTGACCTGCGATGCCACTCTGCAGCCCAACTGTTGCTCAACCAAGGTACCCCATTGCATTTAAAAGATGCCATTAAACCCTTTCTAGACCATTGCGTGCGCAACACGTACACATGAATTGATCAAAGTCATTGCGATTGGGAATATGATAATGAAAACATGATAGAATCACTGCTCTTTATCTCAGCTAATCGACAGCACGATAGCAGTCTAGTGACGTGGTCATGAATGCATTCGGATCAATTTGTAAAAGTGTCATGACATTTGCTGAATTATCAACAGCTATGAATATCTTTATTGTTTCACTGCACGAGTATTTTTGCAAAGGTTTTGATTAATTGGTCAGACCCTTACAGCGATCATTGTAGTATATAAACAAATACCTAGACATTTTAAATGATAAGATTCAGGTAATTGCATTTCTAGATTTAGCTAAACATTCTTGCTATTATGAAATGCACTACTTTTGAATACGCATACTGCGCAAACTTACTGGACACTACAGATACTTCTGCAAAGATTTTATTTATCAAAATCAACGACATTTTCTTACAGAGGGTAAGATATCTAACTTATATCATCCTAATACTTAAGATATTCATTTAAAATATTTTGAGCAGTTAGACATCGAAATGCAAATTACTTTTTCAAAGTAGCTGAAAATATGTATTCTTAGTTTTGTTCATTTATCCTGAAAAGTTTTGGAAAGCTTTCTAGTTTAGCTAATTACAGCCCGTAAATCCAACAAGGTAATGGGAACTTTCATTGGAAGTTTTTTTTGTATATCTTTGTAGCCTACAAGGTTAAGCGAATCATTATCCCCGAATTTTAACTCATAGTAAAAGAATACTATAAACTTAAAATAACTTACAGATCTGAACATAAAAACCTAAATTTCACTGAAAGTCAATCGATTCTCATATCTTCCGACGTGTCGCATAGCAACGTCCCATCCATCATTCGAGATCTTGCATTCTCAGCTTTACAATGAACGATGATGAACTTGTAGCCGTTATTGTATTTGCTGAGCAGTGATCAAAATGTGAATATCGTTCATTTTACAAGTCCCAAATGTTCAATAAGAAAACATGTGAGTATGATAATGAATCAGCATTGGGAGAAAGAGAATTTTGACAAAGAGAATATGAACAAAGCGAAAGCAAGTTTCTTCGGATACAAAATATCTTTGAAAAATACGACGTACGGAAAATCATTAATAACATGGAATGAACGAGTGACATAAGTTTAGAATATTTACAATAAAAACAAATATTCAATTACTGTACAAAATATGAAGTGTTTACAATACTACCATCTAAATTAAAAGCAGCATAACAAACTCATAAATTAGAAGAAAAGAAAAAAGCTTTCTCCATCAAACAAAAGTACAGAGACACTGCTGCTTGCAAAGCTTGTAATAGTTGAGGGAATGAACCGTGATAGTTAAATAAGGATTGTCTTTTCACTCGGTGATTTAGAAGGGAAGACAAGCCTTCCTAGCCTCGATCACACCTACGCGACAAAGGTCACATCAGAGACAAAAATGAAATATTAGTTTGTTTGAGAAATTAGTTTTTTTAATAGGCCTATTAATTTTTACCTCTTACCCTCACGTTGATCGTGTGTGATGGCTCCTCTAAAGCGCATATTAAAATCGGAGGTGTAATCATATTTTTTGAAGAAGAATGGGGATTTTCCAGCTTTGTAGAAACTGGAAAAAAACCGTGCGAAGCACAACTGAAAGCGACATTTGATAAAGTTTCATCGAAAACGATTGATAATTGATGCAGCAATGATCACTAAAGATAGGTTCAGGTAAGCCTATAATGATCTATGATGTAGGCTACCAGTTAATTTTTCAAAAAAGGCTTTATATACTTGACACCCGGAGTCGGAGTCCTATCAAAATGATAGAACTCCTCATCCCTGGTTTGTCCATGGAAAGATATTTCGACTTCTAATTTCTATCAGTGTTCAAAATTTCTTATGGTTGGTTGTCATCGCACCATGCACATGATGATGAACACACGTTTTCACAAATAAAACATGGTCAATGTATGAAATCGACGAAATTCATCCAATAAAAAGTTGAATCTAGGATGAACGAGAGTAGAGAATAAATCATTTCCTCACTCTGTGGATGAAATTTCATTTTCTGGGATTCGTCGGATAGCAATTTACATATAAAAGCAGAGTCACATTTTTAGGACTTACCTATACACCATATTCCATGATTATTGGCCCCAAAGTGATTACACGATGAAGATATTTCCGGATAGCGGAAAAAACAAAGATAAGGATATTTTGGTTGGCATCAAGATGTCATTCTTTTTAAGGTGTTCTACAGATCTGATCATAAAGAACCGGACCACCTAAATTTCATTGAAAGTCAATCGATTCTCATATCTTACAACGTGTCGCATAGCAACGTCCAATCCATCATTCGAGATCTTGCATTTTCAGCTTCACAATGAACTTGTAGCCGTTATTGTATTTGCTGAGCACTGATCAAACTGTGAAAATCGTTCATTTTGCAAATTGCAATTTTTGAATAAGAAATCATGTGAGTTTGATAATGAATCAGGCATTTGGAGAAAAAGAATTTTCGTAGCTTTCTTTTGATATACTGGTCATTAAAATCGATAAACTAATAAAAAATTAGTGATAATGTGAAGTTATCACAAAATCATGACGTTTTTGATTGAAAATGTTATATTCTCAATTTTTCATCAAAAATGTTTGTGTTTGGTATTTTTAGAATCCTTGCGATGTAAGTAATTCGAATGTGTAGGTTGTATTCCTATCAGTTCAATGGTTCTTTTTCAAACTTCTTCAATGTTTTTCTCATTTCCGCAAAAATAAACAAACACCATGTAAAGGGAGCGAAGGTTCAAAACAAGACAATTGGCAAAGGAATGTCTTTGCTATCTCATAGCAGCTGCCGATTGTTTGCCTTTGTTGTTTGTTTATTTTTGCGGGAATGAGAAAAACATTGAAGAAGTTTGAAAAAGAACCATTGAACTGATAGGAATACAACCTACACATTCGAATTACTTACATCGCAAGGATTCTAAAAATACCAAACACAAACATTTTTGATGAAAAATTGAGAATATAACATTTTCAATCAAAAACGTCATGATATTTGTGATAACTTCACATTATCACTAATTTTTTATTAGTTTATCGATTTTAATGACCAGTATATCAAAAGAAAGCTATGAAAATTCTCTTTCTCCAAATGCCGAGATTCATTATCATACTCACATGTTTTCTTATTGAAAAATTGCAGTTTGTAAAATGAACGATTTTCATACTTTGATCACTGCTCAGCAAATACAATAGCGGCTACAAATTCATCATCGTTCATTGTAAAGCTGAGAATGCAAGATCTCGAATGATGGATTGGACGTTGCTATGCGACACGTTGTAAGATATGAGAATCGATTGACTTTCAGTGAAATTTAGGTGGTCCGGTTCTTTATGATCAGATCTGTAGAACACCTTAAAAAGAATGACATCTTGATGCCAACCAAAATATCCTTATCTTTGTTTTTTCCGCTATCCGGAAATATCTTCATCGTGTAATCACTTTGGGGCCAATAATCATGGAATATGCTGTATAGGTAAGTTCTAAAAATATGATTCTGCTTTTATATGTAAATTGCTATCCGATGAATCCCAGAAAATGAAATTTCATCCACAGAGTGAGGAAATGATTTATTCTCTACTCTCGTTCATCCTAGATTCAACTTTTTATTGGATGAATTTCGTCGATTTCATACATTGACCATGTTTTATTTGTGAAAACGTGTGTTCATCATCATGTGCATGGTGCGATGAGAACCAACCATAAGAAATTTTGAACACTGATAGAAATTAGAAGTCGAAATATCTTTCCATGGACAAACCAGGGATGAGGAGTTCTATCATTTTGATAGGACTCCGACTCCGACTCCTGGGGTTGATAGGACTCCGGCTTTTGATAAGACTCCGGCTTTTGATAGGACTCCGACTCCGGGTGTCAAGTATATAAAGCCTTTTTTGAAAAATTAACTGGTAGCCTACATCATAGATCATTATAGGCTTACCTGAACCTATCTTTAGTGATCATTGCTGCATCAATTATCAATCGTTTTCGATGAAACTTTATCAAATGTCGCTTTCAGTTGTGCTTCGCACGGTTTTTTCCAGTCTCTACAAGGTTGGAAAATCCCCATTCTTCTTCAAAAAATATGATTACACCTCCGATTTTAATATGCGCTTTAGAGGAGCCATCACACACGATCAACGTGAGGGTAAGAGGTGAAAATTGATATTAATAAAAAAACTAATATTTCTAAAACTAATTTCTCAAACAAACTAATATTTCATTTTTGTCTCTGATGTGACCTTTGTCGCGTAGGTGTGATCGAGGCTAGGAAGGCTTGTCTTCTCTACTAAATCACCGAGTGAAAAGACAATCCTTATTTAACTATCACGGTTCATTCCCTCAACTATTACAAGCTTTGCAAGCAGCAGTGTCTCTGTACTTTTGTTTGATGGAGAAAGTTGACATCAAGACAGTGACAGCTATGTACGAGAATAAACAATTTGCTTGCAATATATTTCGGGTCTAGTTATAGGCCGGAGTCTGGAGTCCTATTATGTGATAGGGCTCCGACTCCAGCAAAAATGATAGGACTCCGACTCCGACTCCGCATCCCTGGCAAAAACCACTTTTCATATCCTACATGTGCAACAGCTATTATAATTTTGCTGTAATAAAGAATCCTACGGGTTTGAAACACTTCTTAAATTTGGTTATATTGCGTCTTACCACGTCGGTGTATTTAATTTTCAAAAATATTCAATTTAAAAACACGGAAAATTTTCCATTTTGCCCATTGGCAATATCAATGGGAACATCATCAACCATACTTTCAATTTATTTCAGACAACATGATTTGTATCGATTGTCACCTTTTCATGTCAAAAAATAAATTGTGCCAATTTGGCATGTATTTTTCGCATCACACGGAACAATTTAAGAAGGATGCCAAAGTGTCTGAATAAAAATCCAAAATATCTCATTGACATGGAGCTCAAATGATGCGGCGTTGTTTACCTATTTAGATACCATCTTAACAAATGAAAAGCGGAGAAGTGACCTCATGTACGTGGCTTTATACAAACATGAGCAAAGCGAAAGCAAATTTCTTTGGATGCAAAATATTATTGAAATATACGACGCTTCGCCGCGCAGGCTTGGTCATCTGCTCTTTTCTTTTCTTTTCTTCTAATTTATGAGTTTGTTATGCTGCTTTTAATTTAGATGGTAGTATTGTAAACACTTCATATTTTGTACAGTAATTGAATATTTGTTTTATTGTAAATATTCTAAACGTATGTCACTCGTTCATTCCATGTTATTAATGATTTTCCGTACGTCGTATTTTTCAAAGATATTTTGTATCCGAAGAAACTTGCTTTCGCTTTTTTCTTATTTAAACCATCTTGATAGAGATGGCCTTGTACTTGTTCTTATCTGAGATGGCCGCCTAAAAATTTGAAGGAGACATAAGAATACGATGGCCCGAAAGTGTCAAGTTTACATGATGGCCGCGTTGCACATCTCAAAATAAAGATGGAGGCCTCTACATACTGATAAGGTGGTCATTTAGTGTTATTATTTCTTATTTTTCTGATAATGCATCTAGAGACTGGAACTAAGGCACGTAGTCTTGCCTGGTATTTATAGGTTCATACACTTCCCGACCCCCATTTCCAACGAATACTATATGTCTTCTTAGACTTTGACTACTACCTTAAATACTCCTCTTAAGTTGGGATTGAAAAATTGCTGCAACTCATGGAATCCAAAACATGAAAAATAGAGTTCAAAGTCTAATTATATGGATAACTTTAATTTATATAACTAAATCATAGGTGTTTGATGCATGGATGAGTTTTTGGTGTCAGTTTTACTCCTATGATTTAAAATTGGTGTACCCAATTATACTTTGAAGTCTTCTATGCATCGATTGGCAATCTAGAGATTAGGAGATTTCGATCGCTATTCTCAGCTTATGGGAAAACCAAACTGAAATTCATTCAGAAAAATCAAATATGAAAGTATAAATTTGCAGTGTCGCATCTATCGCAGCAACAGTCATTATAATGTGTAAGTATCAATTATCGACCGTTACGTGCTAGATTAAGGCTGGATAAAATACTGTAGCATTCAAAGGACGGTAACATATCGTTTCTTACGGTAATTTATGCGATAACTTGTGATAATATAAATGAATATAGTTTCTTAGTTTCACACTAAAGTAAAAGCAAAACAAAGTCCTATCATATTAGTGTTAAAGTGAGTAACCAATTTATCAAGTTCTTACATAATTCCAGGCTATTTTCAGTTAATATTTGAGTGAGAGATCCATTAACATTAAATCTATAAAGCTAAATATTAAGCATCTTTTTTCTGATAACTCTTGACAAACGCATTTCACTCATTTTTCCATAGCATGCAAATCCTCACCGAAAGAGGAAGAATTGAGTGTACGCAATTATCTAGAAGAAATCTAGAAATATCAACTCTTCCGAAACGATAAACAGAAAACGAATACATGACATTCAATATGTGCATTCAAATAAGATTGGTTGTTTCTCTGCTGTGTTTTTACTACTATGTACTAGAATATATACAATTACAATAACTCCAGATGCGACAGCCGAATAAAAGTGTTAATTGCGCCAATTTTGGTAAAAGAGCGTTGGACAATATTTTCTCATTTAGAATTTCTTTTAGCATATAATTCATTAATTAGCTTGTTTCAATTGCTTATACGATAGAGTTTGTTATGAAGAGAATCCATTACTTAATTATCATGAATAAATAAATGACTCAAACTGGCATATCTTTTAAACAAGAGATATCTTTGTTTATTAGATTACCCATTATAAATGATCGGTAATTTATAGCAATAAATCATCGTAACTTGCCTGGTAATTTATCAGATAAGTTACGGCAAGGTTATTTATTTTACAGCTATATTCTAGATATTATTTCTCTTTTCAGATTCATCGTCATCAAATCACGAATTATCCGCTTCGGGAAATATTAACATTTTTACTACTGAACAACTTGAAATCAAATTGCCACCTGTTGATGAGACAGAAGCAATTCATGGACTCGAGGAAAATCCTTTCCTCAACGGTGATACCGAATCTGATGCTGCAGAAGCAGATGCTCTGCATGTCGAGGAAGCAACTACAGAACCAGCAGGACTGATGTCAAGCAACACGCGAAGGAAATTAGGCCTGAAGCGGAAACTTTCCATTGAAGTGGAAGAGCTGTTGACCGAGCAAATAAAATTGCAAAATACGAAACTGAAAAAAGAAATACTTCTTTTAGACTATGAAATACTTCTCGCAAGACACAAATTTGAAAGTCTGAGTAATAAAACTGATGTAGAATTGAATAAAGATTTATGTTCCATTTAATTTGCACTTTATGCAATTACTCTTTAAGTCGCTGAAGCAAAATCAATGCATTTGCAGTCACATTGCTTTTAACCCTTTCGCGAAATTTCGAGATTGTAGCACATAAAAGTGATTTTCCTAGGATTTTTCGCCATCTTGAGTCTCTGAAGGTAAACACTGCGACGGGTCCTGACGGAATACCTGCCATTGTGTTAAAACACTTGTCAAGACATATATCCTTTCCCTTGGCGTATCTATTCAGCATGTTTTTTGAGTCTGGTTTCGTCCCTCTACAGTGGCGTACTGCGCAAGTTGTACCTATGCACAAGAAGGGGATTAAAAGTCTTCCTGGCAATTATCGACCGATTAGCCTGCTTTGCATTATTTCAAAGGTCATGGAAAAAAATGATACGCTCATCTCTGGTCAAACATCTGGATGACAGCAATTTGCTCTCGAACAAGCAATTCGGCTTCCGACAATCCCATTCTACAATTCATCCCATTCTCCAATTGACGAATGATTGCCATCAATCCCTCGAGTTTTCGCTTTCCACTCATGTTGTCTCTCTGGATCTTGTTTCTGCTTTCTTGCGAGTCTGGCATGGCGGTCTGGTTTCCAAGTGCCAATCATGTGGTGTTTCCGGAAGGTTGTTGAAATGGATTGAAGCTTATCTACGAAATCGGCGGCAGTATGTGGTGGTCAACGGTGCATCATCGTCTCTTGGGACCTTGTCCTCGGGTGTGCCTCAGAGCAGGATCCTGGGGCCGATTCTGTTCCTGATGTTCATTAATGATTTGCCCAAAGTAGTAAAAGATTGTCAAGTTGTTCTCTTTGCTGATGACGTAACTGTATACTCCACTGACTTAACCAAGCTCCAAAACTGCCTTGTGTCAGTTGCTTCGTGGGCCTCAAAGTGGCAAATGGAATTCTCGGCGAGCAAAACGCAATACTTGGTCACTCGTCGCCCAAACAAGCCCATCTCTGAGCATATCATTACTTTCCAAGGTTGTACAATAAATTCACGGAGTATGATTATGACACTCGGATTTCATCTGGCTTCTGACTTATCCTGGTCAGCTCATGTGACTGCCAAGCTGAACGTTGCGCATATGAAGCTGGGTATATATTGAGACGGTGCGGCTACAAGCTCTCCCCAACAGCCAAACTGCATGTTTACAAGACTGTCATACGCTCTGCACTTGAATACGGTTCGCCCATAATGACCTCTATGAATGCTTCGAGCTCCAAGAAAATTGAACGCCTACAGCGCAGATTTATCGCTTCCACCTCACCGCATCTGGATGTGGAGTTACCTAGTCCTGCTTCACGCCGCATGTCTTCTACGATTAGGCTATTCCACAGTATAGTTCATGGCTTAGCTCCCCATTTGATATTGCAGTCCATCGACCTTGCACAAGTTTCATATCCTCGTCCTTCAAGACTCGCCTCATCATCTCACCCGCTTATGTTCTCTTCACCAGTTGGCCCTCATTCGTCGATTCAATACGCGAAATCATTTTTGCCCACAGCCATTTCATTGTGGAATCATCTACTTTATCACTTGTGTTTGACTTCAAACCCTCGCACTTTTCGTCACAGACTATTGGAACACCTTCGCTCTCAATAACTTTTACTTTTTGTATGTAACATTGTTTTTTTTGTATATCAGCAGTTCTGCTGCCTTACCCGAATAAATAAATAAAACGAGCTATTGCACGACTCTCTACCATTTCTAGAACCAAAGTTGGAAGAAACGCTGCCGATGGGGGGGTCGAAGTTCTTCGTTCTTTGCCCTAGGACGCTGGAAATAACTCTCCTTCACCCAAAATTGGCCAAAAAGCTCAAATCCGCCGTCCATTTTAACGTACAAGGCTTCGTTTAGCCGCTACAGCCATTTTCTCACTCAAAAACCCTTTTAAAACAACCTAAACCCTGTGGGAACGCATCTTGCTAATATCAACAGATTATCTGGCGAGGTAGCGATTTTGTGGATAATTTTTTAAAGGTTCATTTTCGTGTAAAAACTATCTCCACATGTGAAAATGGTCATCATTTATCCAAAAGCATGTGTAAAATTAAAAGCGACAGGTGGCGAAAAAGTTGCCATAATTAGTTGGTAGATATTTGTTTACTAATGCGAGCTGATTTTTCGCCAACCGGCGAAATCGTGGATATTGTAGCAACTAATTAGTGGTAAGTAGTAATGTTCGTATATTACCTTCACATGAGAATATATTGTATACTCAGTCTGATCTGATAAAAAGGGATCTTTTTTTTTAATTCACGAAGACTTAAACTAAAATAAGTATTTATCTTCCATAAATGTCGCAGTAAATACTATTATATTATTCAAATATTTGTCATTGTTGTAAATTATTGAATGTCAAGAGATATTATGAAAATTGATATATGCGGATTCTCTATATTCTTATCATTATCAAAGAATGATAGTCTGCACTTATTTCTTAGATAGATTAGCCATATGTGGGGGATGGTGAGGAGGTGAGGGAGAAAATAGAGCCTCAGCTGTAGAGGCGGATTACTAAAGAAAATAAGAGAGAAACTCAAAAGTAAAAGGTGGCATATAGAGCGCGAATTGTCGCCGGCGAACTTCGCCAGCAAATATACCGCAAATATGACTGAACTGTAGCATGATATTCTGCAGCTGACATCCGCCAGTTTTTCGCAAGATTCGTTCCCACAGGGAAGCACACAAGACCTACACCTACACCCATGCAACTCAACAGGGCGACGCAGAATTTCAGCAGGAAGCCAAATCTAAACACAACTAACACTTACAAACACTCCTACACACCAAAAACATAGACCGCCGCCCAAGACCAGCAAGGACGGTCGACCCAGAACGACAACAACCAACTCACGCTCCAGAGGGGGGCGCTGTGCGCAGTTGGGAGGATTCCTTACTACTTGTGGTGAAACGGATGTCAGTGTATTAATGTATGAGGAAAGCAGCTCATTAGCTCATATGTACAAGTAGCATGAGCATCATCTTCTGATTTAGTATTCTGTCATTCCAATGATGAATAAAATAGATGCGTGCGACTCAGGATGTATTTCAGGTAATGCTTAATTGACACAGGAGTTTGTTTATCATGTTTATAAAATGTGGAACTCATTAATTCAATAACAACTCCGTTTATCAAAGCAAAGTATTCAATCGATGACGGTGACACTTTCATTGTCTACAGCAAAGTCAGATGAAGCTAACGGCAATTTCTGAACATTGTTTTACGTAGGCCTATACAAAGCTTCGTCCGCAATTATTAGAGAATGATGCAGTTGTTTTCACGATTTTTATTCAACACTCTAATGCATATGATTTCTATTTTAACTCTATCAGGACCAGATGATTTTTGGCGTCGTAAAACCGCTAAAATTTTCCATGTTCCTATGAATAAAGCATTTTGAAAACCGGATAATAACATACTTATTTAGAGTCTGATTTTGAAATGGTAGTGCGTATTTGGCATGATTCGAAGAGCTTCATACCAAAAATTCAAATCTAAAATTCTTATTTTCAAATCTTTTCATTTTTTATGAATCTATGTATATTTTTCATTCTTCAAAAATTGTTCATTACAACTAAAGTATTTCTGAAAACTTTTCCTCAAGCATATCTATATGGTGCTATAAGCACAATATTCTATGTTAATTTTAGTACTATAAATAACAATTTGAAATGTGAACGTAAATAATGTCTTTTCATGCATTATTGCATTTTTCTGCCTTAACAAATATCTCGTTCTAATGACTTATTCGCTATAGAAGTTGCGATGCATTCCGAATGCAAAATTTCGAATGGTGATAATGTATTTTGAATTATTCTGTGGGTTCCATATCTACAAATTCACATCAGAACTTCATATTTTCACATTTTACATTTACATGTACATTTATGCATTACATGTTCTCATTTTGGGAGATAAGATGAATGTGTTTGTTAACAATATCGAATTGCACATGCATAAATATTATGTAGATTTGATGCAGAAACATTATATCATTAATCAATGCTACTCTAAATGAAATCCATCAAATTTCTAAAAAGTACTTCTAAAAATTAAAAGTAAAATGCGTTTAAAACTGACCTTGCAGTAAGTCAGTTTTGCCCAAATTTTTAGTGAAGCTTCAACATACATACACAACTAAAAGTCACAAAAAATTGAACTACTATCTATCTGACTTATTTTGGGAGATATTATAAAAAGAAGCTGATAAGAAGGGGCACTTTGTGCCGTCCTGATAGAGTTAAAGTGATGTTCTTGATAAAGTTTTTTACCGTTTGCATGTTTGCTAGGTCAGTATTCGTTTCACACTTTTTTGGAGACAAGCGCGTTGGACCTGAAACTTCAATTTCATTCATATTCACCACGCATAGACATTGTCTTTCAAAAGAATTTGATGAGGAAGTCGAGTATTCAAGAATTGCACACGGGTTGTCTCGCGCAGAATCTACCGGACCCACGGATCGGGTTGGGTATGAACCTTGAAACTTGTTGGTCGACCCGCGGGTTTGAAATAATAATATGACATGATTATTAATAATAAAATGTGACTGCAAAGATACCTACAGAACATGTCGGCATTTTTCTATGGAATTTACAATTACATGTACATGTTATTCTTTAAATGAATACTTTTAATGCACTCGAAAGCAGTTCTGAAATGAAAATAGTTGAATTTCATTGGTTTAGAATTTCAGAGAGATTGAAAAACTTTTAGAAGCTAGCTGTGCCCTTTCAAAATTACACTTTCAATTTGTGTATGAAAAAAATTACAAAATAAACGTTTTGTTGACTTGTGCAAAACTGAATAAGAGTAGATGATTTTTTCCGGACCTGTGAAATTTTGGCACATATATGAACGAAATATGTAGCATCTGAAGAAGCTATCATGATTTGTAGTCACGGAGTCGCATGTAGTCATTTTTCTTAATTTTTGTCAACTTGAGGTATTCCTTGTATTTACAGTATTGTGCAAATTAATGTGAACAAAAGTAAAAATACATGAATTCCAGCATGATTGAATTTTATTTTCAATGTAAAATGAGATATTGTCTTTCAATACATAATGTGGCCACCCTTGGCCTTCAGCAATGCTGAGACACGATTTAGCATTGAATCGACCAATTTTTCGCACACTGATGAGATCTTTTCATCATGGAACCATACCTTAATAAGAGCTGCTATCATCTTTTGTTTCGATGAGCAATCAATCTTTCTCAGTTGCGCTTTGCAGATATGCCACAAATTTTCGATCGGAGATACATCAGGGGAGTTTCCCGGCCAATCGAGGACGCAAATATTGTTCTTTTCAAGACAAGCTTTGGCTTTTCGGCTTGTATGGCACGGTGCCAAATCTTGTTGGAAAATTGCTTTCGGCGTTCGTTCCAACTCAGAGACAATCCGAGTTTCAATCAAATGAACATATCGATCGGAATTCATCATCCCCTCGATTGGAATGAGACATCCGGGTCCCTTGTATGAGAAGCACCCCCAGTGGTCGACGAGCTTTGCTCCCAACCGCGAGCAACCGTCGACGCACAGTTGAGCTGTCAATAGATACCCCGGCATGTTCAATTTCGACTTAAAGCTCATGACTTGTCATTCTTAGGTTCAGTCATCTCTGAATCATCTCGTGGCGTTGTCTACTTTTTTCTTTCACATTTACCAATGCGTCGCGGTTGAAGGATGTCCGTATTTTCATGAAATTTCAAAATATTATTCACTGCACCAAGCGAAACCGAGCATTCAGATGCGATAGCGCGTTGAGTCATTTTCGTGTACTGTCTGAGTGTCACAATCTTGCTACGCGTCTCTGGTGAGATGTCCATGCTTACTGACAGAGATAAAATGTGATTAGTGACAAAAGTAGTAAGTTCAAATTCAAAATTCAAATTCTACCCAAGTTTTGTGAGGAAGGCCAAAATTTGACATTTTGTGGAATTTGAACTTTTGAATTCAAAATCAATTATCTGCGTCAATGTTGCATTGAACACCTACGTCTGGCAATGAAAGGTCAAATGTTAATATCTATGCAAGTACACGAATCATTCTATTCATGTAAGATAGAATAAAGCAAGTCAAACAAAGTTAAGAATAACATAAGAAATATGTCCTTTTGTTCATATTAATTTGCACAATACTGTATATCTGATTATTTTTACAAAAGCAAGTAAATACGATGACAATCAATTGTACACCTACACTTCTACCTAAATTATCAAGATCACATAATAGAGCAATATTTTTTATTTTTGTCAGGAAAGTTTTTGAATCACTGCATATCTATGTCCATTATATCGAACCGGAGGTGACTTTGCATTGAAAATTATAATACATGATACGATATAATGTGATTATAAGGGCTTTAAATTTCCAAGTATAACTCTTTCCTCTGAATAGTGCTGAGTCAAAGATAGCAAGTAAAAATGCCAACATGTAGGCATTATTCTTTTCTAAAGCAACTTAGGATTATGTTTTTATTTACCATTGTTCTCATATTATGATATTTTTTTGTCTAAGAATTATTGGAATATGTCAACAATCAATTAACTTTAGTCTGCACCTTAAATGAAATTAGAAAATGTGATTTCAACATAATGAATTTATGTTTTGAATTGATCCCTTTATATCTCATAATCTCCTAACTTAATTGACTAAAATGCATAGGTTTTGAAGCAATCTCCACCTAATAAAAATCATTAAGTTTCTACAAATTACACATTGACTGAACCATGAGAATTGTAGGCATAAGTGAAAGATAAATTGAAATACTTATTTTGAGACTAGCAGGAGGGATGACCTATGATGCAAAGGTGGACACAGGAGGCGTAACAACCGGTCCCGCTGCGTCGGTGCCCTGAATCTTGACGCAAGTTGGGGGCCCAAACCAATTTCTAAAATATATAAGTGCAGTATAGTCGAATCGTCGAAATGAAAGTTTTTTATAGACAATATTCAATGTGAATGAAAAATTTGCTTAAAAAGGTTTCATGACGGTAGGTTGAAGGTCCCCTTTTCACATATTGTCACATAAGCAGCATGCGCCTCGACCGGCTTGACTTGTGATCATGTGTGAGTACGCGTGCATTCATGCAATTAGCACCCAAACGATTATGCTTCGAAAATGTTCTTTCGACGTCATCGTACAGCAAGTATGATGTCGACCTCACATAAGCTGTCGAATGAGCTTTAAAGAGAATTGGTCCCTGACGGCCGTATTTGCCTTTGTGAACGTTTCACTGAGAATCATTTTTTCTTCACGTCTTGGTTGGAATTCGACGTGCAGTGCTCATCTAGTGATAATTTTAAGAAGTGCAGGTAGTGTATTCAAGAAATCAGATTTCACGGGCTATCCGGTCAGGGATGCGGAGTACTCAGACTCCGGGTGGCAAGAATATATAGCCTAGTTTTTTGAAAGAAACTGATAACCTACATCATAGATCATTATAGGCTTACCTGAACCTATCTTTAGTGATCATTTCTGTATCAATTATCAATCATTTTCGATGAAAGTTTATCAAATGTCGCTTTAAGTTGGATGCATGCAACTCTGCTCCTCCCATCTTGTTGATGTGTGCTTCACACGGTTTTCTTCAGTCTCTACCAGGCAGGAAAATCCCCATCCTTCTCCAAGCAATAGGAATACACCTTCGATTATAATATGTGCTTTAGAGGAGCACGATTAACGTGAGGGCAAGAGGTAATGTTCTCAAAGAAACTAGAATTTCATTGTTGTCTCTGATGTGACCTTTGGCGCGTAGGTGTGATCGAGGCTAGGAAAGCCTGTCTTCTCTGCCAAATCACCGAGTGAAAAGGCGATCCTTTTTTCGCTTTCATGGTTCATTCCCTCAACTATTACAAGCTTTGCATACACTGCTGTCTCGGTACTTTTGTTTGACAGAGAAAGTCGACATCAAGACAGTGACAGCTATACACGAGGATAAATAATTTGTTTATTTTCGGGTCTAGTTACAGGCCGGAGTTCGGAGTCCTATCATTTGATGGGACTCCGACTCCAGCAAAAATGATAGGACTCCGGGACTCCGACTCCGCATCCCTGCTATCCGGACATTTTCAGAGTGGGGGCACTCCATGAGATTTTGGTCTAGATAAAGTCAAAAGGGTGTCCTGTATTTACAGTACCGGTACTTCCACCTTTGACCCTATTTCGCCTGGACTATGAGAAGGACAGCTCGCTAGAACTGTTGTCCACCACCATGCTCAAATAAATGTTGAGTGCAGTCAGAAATATCTGAAATTGCGTCTCCAGCCGATATTCAAGGATGAGAGTCAGACGAGTTTTCTTCTGTTGTTCTACGTGACTGTACTTTAGGCATAGCGACTTCTCTAAACTGTAAGAACTCATCGCAAAGAGAGAACTCCAAATCACAATCATAGAAAGAAGTTATAGTTGTCGGCAGTTGTCGCACGCGAGTTTAAGTTCTTTATTAGATGTCCAGACTCCGCAGACTCCAAATGCTCTGGTGCGAATTTAAGGTGGCCAAATGCTCGATAAAATGAATAATAGGGCAGAGGAGCATCGAATAAAACAAAAATTGTATAATTGGTACTTCTATTCTTCCCCCCCCCTACATTTCTGTTGTTGACATCCGGAAGTGTTGCATCGTCAACGATCTTCTCTTGCTCCTACCTGTTCTCACTGACCCGACGTGGCATAGCGTTGTGCGTAAAACTCCTCTTATCTGACTTGTAGAACATTTACATCCTCAGAATTAGACAACTGTTCGTCATTTGTCTGTAGAAAACAATCCCACGAAGTTCATGATCACAGGTGTATCTTGTATTCTAACTGAGAATCCAAGAGAGAAAAAGAGAGAAAGAGAAAAGAGAAAAAAGTATATATTTGTCGTAATGAAGATCAAAAGTTACAGACACAATTATGAAAAAACAGTTATTTGCAAGTAAGGTCAGAGAGACCATTAAAGTAGAGACCATTTACCAGAGAGCTTAAAACGACGAAGCTATTTTGCCGGCGATTAGTAGTGCACATTGGGGCCAAAACATGTTTTCGTATAGATTTAGGAATAATGTAACACAACGGATGTCCGGGCTGCAAGCACTTGTTGTAGAAGCTTTTAAAAGCCGCCAGTCTAATTGCATGAAATCTTGTCATGTCATTGCCACAAGAACATTGTGCAGGGCAAATCAGTCTCCTTCCTCGTTTATACAAACTGTTGATAATATGATTAATTTCATAACTGAGAACACCAAATGACTGAGTACAATACAGTACATGATTAAATTTTCTATTAACATGTGGAAAGTCAACCACAATTCGTCATGTTGTAGAACATCCTTCAAGATTTTCAACAAATATAGACGTTTTGAGCATCTTCTCAGCAATAAACTGAATGGGAATCCCATTTTAAAGTTTCATTCCACACAACACCAAGTAATTTGCATTCGCTGACAATTTCAAAAGGGAAAGGAAAATACATCTCAAAGTTTTTCTTTCTTATACAAACACATTTTGTTTTTGACAAGGGACCAATCCTTCATCCCAGGGTTCAAGTAAGACTTCTATCAGTGGTATCGAACTGTCAAACCAATGATTTTGAAAACTTGAAAATGTGGTGGGGGAAAGAATAGAAGTACCGTATTTTTATAGAACGCTTTACTGGGTGAGCTAATGGCGCAACAAAATCATACAACATTATCCGAGAAAAAAAACTTGTCAACTTTACCAAATATTTGATATTTACTTGGAAAATTTATGAGATTTGAATAGTTTGGATAGCAAACGTTTTGGAAATTTAACAAATTTAAGAAATGTGTAACAAATGCCTAACAAATATTTGTTACATTTTGTATGTAAGTCGACTTTAACGAATTGTTCGAAATTTAGAAAACGTTTATCAAATGCCTGGGTACTATTTGTTTTGTTATCCAAACAAATTATTTTTTGCATTTACTAAGTGTGATGAATGAAAAATCTTGCAATAGGCAGGATCGGCTTATGACTAACTGTCGTAAAAGGCGGTTTTAATTGCATGGTGATTTCAATGTGCGGTAACTTCACCCGTACATTTTTTTGAACTCATGCATATCACAAGGATGATCATCAGCTCTCATAAACTCTGATTACAATCATCTCTCAAGAAAATAGAAATGCAACGTTACAGGAAATACCCAATAATAAAGTCTGTCTATCACAGTTTTGTGTCGTCGATAACTGGCTGACTTTTTTGCCATCAAATTAAATTACATGATTGAAAAATGGAATAATTGTCAGGAAACTGTTGATATTTTTCTATGATGGCACCACCAATTTCTTTCAAATCTTAAAGAGAGTGCATACTGTCATTTCCATGGATATCGACATATGAAACATGTAGGGCCTGAAATGTGCATGTCTACTATTATTTTGAGTATTTTATATATCCCCATTTATATTTGATGAAATGGTGTGTATAGAATAAATATTCAGGTGACTTCATCATTACTCTCTCTCTCTTTCTCACTCACTCACTCGTTCCCCTTTTCTTCTTCTTCTACTCATTTCTCATCATCTTTCACATTCACTACATGTACACTGTAGCTACAATAGCAACAACATCAGTCAATACCAAAGTGTTTAAATATACTTACTTTGGTCAATACTGACGAACAGGTCAACAATATTAGGCCTACATATAACATATATTTTCAATATTAAGGGAGCGTAAGCATTTCTATCGGCACACATTTTGCTTCTCAAATTGAAACATTCATTGAAGTTTCTAAGTTCCATACCGTGCCCATCAGCAAGTCGACTTTGATCAGTTTGCTCGTGTGTTTGCTAAATTACTTAGCTAGTAATTTGCAAAACTTATGATATTAAATCAGTATGCAACTGAACCAAACAATTGCATAAGCATCTCGCTCAGACTACGTAATCATATCTCGCTTCTATAACTTTCCGTCACTATATTAAGGAAATTGTTGGCAGCCTGGTCACATTGTTGGCAGCCTGGTCGTGGCCGCATTCGCGAGCCATGACTGAAGACCAACGGTCGGTAATATTCTCTCGCTGCGAACTGTTGATACCTGTGACTCAGCGTCCTTGTTTTATAATTATTATCCGCCCATCACGTGGGACAGAAAGCTGCGCAAGGCGCAGTAGCTTGCACTCTTCGTTCTCGTGGTCTATCGAACCCGTGTTTACGTTGACTACTTAATATTACAAAAATCAGCGCATCAAGAGGATATTTCTACTTACACACCTTTATTTATTCATCGTCGGTTTTGTGATCGTCTACGTTTTTTCATCATCTTGCTTAGTTATCATGCACAACATGGAGCACAATTCGAAAATGAACACTCGCATGTAGTCAGTGAGTTCTTCCAGTCAATGAAGCCATCAAGTTCCTTTGATTTTTGCATCAGAATTAAAAATGCACCTCTTAGATCAAACTACAGAAAAAGGGTAAGCTTCTAAATGTTTCTAAATTTATTTTGTCAACTTAGTTTCAGCATTGAACTGCAAGTCTAGGTACATGTATTTGGAAATCCCGAAAACAAAATCAAAGGAGAGATTTGGTCATGGATTTGGAATTATTGACCATGAACACGTAGACACATTTCTATTATTGACTACTGCTATATCTGCTCTTAATTTTACAAATACTAAAAAGCTACTAGCGTCATACTTAAGTTAATTTACTGATAACAAAATATCTCAATTCCTCTTAGTTCCTCTTAGAAGACTTATCACATTTTAGGAGTCCTGCCAATACTTTGAATTCATTTGTGTAGTCGAAAACCCAAGTAAAGTGATGTGTTTCTTGATAGTTATAATATTTATTTATATATAAAAAAAACTTTATATAATTTTTATAAATATTTATATATATTATATATATATATATAAAATTTGTTTATATATATCAAGAAACACATCGTTTTACTTGGGTTTTTCATCACACAAATGATGTCACATGCCCAAGGCTTATTCACTTTGAATTTAATATGAGAATGTGCATGTATATCAGTTTTCACGACGACGTTTCTCGCTGAAAAATCGATCAAAAGTTGATTGTGTCGTCAAAAGAATCATAATCAAATTGGAATATGCTGAAATGGTAATACATTGTTTTTAAATTCGTAATTTCTGATTGCTTACATAGAAAATAGCACAAGCATCTGGTTGTGTTGAGACAAAATAGTTGCATGCTAAAAACCTTAGAAACTATGAGCACGAAAGAACTTAATTAGCGCATTAAAACCATTTTAATCTAGCACTTCAATATTTAGATATGTAGCATACTTGTGCAACAGTATCAATATTTGGATGACAAATAATTGAAAAAAATTTTGAAACAGTTAAGCATGCTATAAGTCATAAAGTTCTATTTCAGGACTGCAAAAATTTTACATGGAGAATGTTTTTATCAATGCGGACAAACTATTGAGCTATTCGATATCTGCTTAAGTTATGCAATTTAATTTATTTTCTGAAAGATGGACCCATCAAGGAAGCTTGTTTAAATATGTCACTATTTCCGTTTTATATATGTTGAATTGAAAACCTGTAGCTACCGCCTATGATATTCAATTATTTTTTTCAGAATTGCCACATTTTAGAAAATGGTATCAATTTGACATTTCGAGTCGTTTAAGAAAAATGATCAAGCACACAAAAGGCATAGATGCTACACGACGGACTGCAGGTTGTAGGCTACAAGCACACTGTAATAAAGATCAGTTATGCGTTGCAGTCCAACAATAGGTTTAATTTTGCAAAATCAATAATTTTTCATGCTTTACGATAAATGTAAAACAATCAAAGTACAAACTCATTGCTACTCTTTTATTCAATTTGTGTTTACTTATTACTAATTGTGCTTCGCACTTTTCAATATCATCGTAGATCCATGAATTACCTGCAGAGATGCTGTCCTATAAGCGGTAGACAAGATGACATTACGTGTGTATGTGTTTGCATATTCTGATTTTAAACAAATTGTTTAAATATCAAAATAAAATTACATGTGCGGTATTAAATATTAAAAATTCAAGCATTCCTGAATATCTTCATCACATGAACGGTTGACAAGCAGTCGGTAATAGGCTACATCTCGGTAAGGCTCTGTTTTTATTTGCAGATTGCATTTTTTGTGAAAAGTTACCGGTACTTGAATATCAAAATAAAATTATTGATAAATACTAAAAGTATTGATTAAAAAAATAATTTATAAATTGTTAATGATCACAATTCAACCACTCTTGAATATTTTCATTTGCTATCAAAATTCCTAAGAATATCGCTTCCCACATTGTCAGAGATGAAATGATCCAAAAGCAGTTTTCTTAATAGTCTTTACTGTAACACCTAAAATTACTATAAATGATTTCTCTTCTAAACTTTGAGTAGGCCTACCCATAGAATGCTAATTAAGATACGTTAAGTATGATAATTCTGCTCTGCATATCAGCACAAGATTTGTCTTCCTTTTTACAGGTGTTGATTGCTGAGGCTGTGCAGACTCGTCTTATCTGTGCATCGATGACTCAATACCTGACCTACATTCGGCTGCTTTTCCGTCTTGCATTGTGAGCTAATTAACCCCGAAAACTACGGTACTGGAATTATTCTTTATCCATAAATCTATCATACTCGCAACGTCCCAGCGATCATCAGATTCGGACAACCGTGTTGTGGTCCAACCGCGAAGATGTTTTTTTCAGTGACCTCGTATCATCGCTTCAAACTTCATTTGGTAGTGACTGTTTCTCCGTTGAACTGTAAATTTTTCGTGATATCACCTCTATTCTTAAAAATGTAACTGATAACGGCGCGACGGTGTTTGACTCGAAATGACAGTGTTTCAGATGAAGTGAAATGCGTATTCGGGCTGTGGGCATGCTTTTGGTTGGAAGGATTTTCAAATGAAGAATGATCAAATCCGGATAGTGAAATTTCCTTTATGTTGATAAAAGTGATATTCATAAAAATTATTTGTATCGGATCGTTCGATGTGTGCTACTATATAAACGTCATCCTACATGGTTGTAAAACTTTGTTCATTTTCCAAATACGTATGAAAAATTGTATTTTTGAAGGATATCCAATCCTTCTGATGTTTACTTTGGTGAGCAGGGCTCAGTTTTTGTAATCTCTATGAATGTTATCGTACAAAGAATAATTTTAGCAAGATCAGTCATTTTATTCTATAGTCATGCAGTTTTATATGCCGTACGGATTTTGAACGATTTTGAGCATGAATAATTCGAGCAGAGCGTTTTACTAGCTATCTTTTTGCCGAATTATGATTGTTTTGGTTTTCTATTTGAGAAATATAAAACATTTTTGTAGCAAATAAAGTAGCAAAATGACCACTTTTCATCGCAAATTGTACTTAAATAATTTTGAATGCAAACCAAGGCCTTTCTGTAGGAACAACCTACCGTCATCAGGGAAACAATCTAACTGAAGGGTGCATGCACATAAATTTCTACAAAAGATATTCAAAATTATCAAGCTATAGGGTACTGTAAAACCTAGATAAATCTATGGTCAGCAAAGACTATGTTCAAAACACCAAAGAAATGATATAACTACTAAGAGCAAAAAAAAATAAGAAGAGACATCAGAAAACAGAAAGATAAAATGAAGAGCCTGAATGAGAAAGTTGACTGTTTAAAATTGGGGACCTCTTCTTTATGAAGAGGGCCTCGGAAATACGAACAAAATGAGTTTTGTAAATGATCATTTTGTTCGTATTTCCGAGGCCCTCTTCAAAGAAGAGGTCCCCAATTTTAAACAGTCAACTTTCTCATTCAGGCTCTTCATTTTATCTTTCTGTTTTCTGATGTCTTTTCTTATTTTTTTGCATTTATTAGTTATATCATTTCTTTTGTGTTTTGAACATAGTCTTTGCTGACCATAGATTTATCTAGGTTTTACAGTACCCTATAGCTTGATAGTTTTGAATATCTTTTGTAGAAATTTATGTGCATGCACCCTTCAGTTAGATTGTTTCCCTGATGACGGTAGGTTGTTCCTACAGAAAGGCCTTGGTTTGCATTCAAAATTATTTAAGTACAATTTGCGATGAAAAGTGGTCATTTTGCTATTTTATTTGCTACAAAAATTTATAGTGGGCTTCCTGCTGAAAAATATAAAACATTTCATACAAAAAGATATTTTTCATGAATTCAAATTTGCAAATGTTTCGTAATCGCCTATGAAGTAGGATAAAATTTGCTGTTTATTTACAAAACATATTATAAAAGTTAGAAATAATTTGCTGAATGTTCTGTAAAAGTTTGGAAAATTTACAAAATATTTACTAAACATTTCGTAAAAGTTCAGAAAATTTGCCAAATATTTTGTAGAAGTTTGGAAAGTTTGCTAAATATTTAGTAAAAGTTTAGGAAATGTACTAGGTTTGATAAATATTTCTTAAAGATTTCTTAAATGTTTAGGACTTTTATGCCAAACACGTGGTTAGTATTTTTTAAACTGACAGCGATGATATTACTCGGGCACATGTAAGCATGAAACATAAACACGTCAGTGATTGCAGGAAATAAAATATCTTTTAAAGGAGTGTAAGGATGCAGAGTTCCTCACGTTTCCACAATACGGGGGCGACATAGGAAAATGATTTTCTTCCAAAGCGAGTCCGATAATTACGAGATTCCAGAATTCGGTCAATTGAATGCAAGGATCACCTGGGAACATAAACGGATACGAGGGCTGACAAAGGTCAGACAAGAGTTACTTTGGACAAGAGCCCTGACAAATCTCGTACACCGTGACACAAATTTTAAAGCATCCGTTGTCTGATGCGAAGCCAATGTAAATCAGACAGATGACACGATGATCGTATTTCGGAATACGAATAATTAATCTTGCCGCATTGTTTTGAACACGCTAAAATGAATAGGCTGCTAGCTTTACTCAATTTTTGCATGGGCATATATACACTTTTGTTCATTTTGTGGGCGGCCCATTTAACGTGACATGGATGAAAAATGATATAAGACGGCCTTGCCTATTTTAGATGCTGAATTTTTTACCCATCGATCAACTGCTCAAGAAAAATAGGCATAGCCCGGGTTGTAAAAACTTGATAATAATTCAAAGTGCTTTAAAGTTCTTTAAACGTACTAACTATTTTAATGTTACTTTGAAGTTGCTTCAAAACTATAGGAAAATTAAGACGAGAACTAACCCAATGAGCACACTTAGTTGCCTGCAAGTGTAGGCAACGGTACCCAAGACGGTTGCCTACACGTGCTATTTGTCGCGGCAGACAACGTCGCCAACACGTTGCCTCACGGTTGCTTGAACGTTGCCTATCGGTTGCTTAAGCGTGAAATAGAAGTAAATTAGTGGTTGCTTGGACGTTGCCTAAAGGTGTTCGATTAACCTTGACCTCACGTAATCCCTATCCCTTTTATCCGCCATAACGGCGAAATGAAAACTACAATTAATATGGCCCCGTGTCGTCATTACATAAAAAACAAAATTTCGGAAGAGTTTTTATTTGAATACATACAAAAAGAACGATGCACAGAGCATGTACCATATAACAATATAGTACAATGCATAACAATGTATAACAATTATATAACAATGTATATAAAATATTCATGTATATAAAATCTTTATATGTAGATAAAGTATATTGTTGTTCAACGTCATACTGCCACGAAATGTTCCAAGGATTTACAGCTCATTATAGCATCACTGCATAACCATAACATTCGGAGACAGTGACAAAAATGTGCAAGAAATCACTCAACTCTCAGAAACAAGTCCAGGCCTACACAGTGATCAAAAGAGTCTCCCTTGCCATATGGACGGACTCGTTGAATTGATTTGGTTAAATCCATTCATAGTTTCAGTATTGATTCTTGTAGGACACCGATTCATGTCTGAAACACACAATTAAGATACTGTTTTGTATGCAATAAACATAAGTTTGCAAAACATCTTTTCGAATGGCACAATTCGTTAACATTCATAGTATATTGTAAAAAAAACAATTCACATCATTAAAACATTTACAGAGAATTTCAGAAAGTTTTCGTCTTAGATAATGAAACAGAGTTTTAATAAGATAATGGGACAATTCATAGACACATGGATTTGTGCTCAATTTGCATGATGACTTACATGGCACAACTAATCCACATACCAATGTGACAATTAGTAGAAAATAAAAAATAGATTTTCGACAAATGGATGCACACATAATCATAGCATACTGCATGCATAAGTTCAAAAATATTAAGAATTGTGTACACGCACGTATATATAGCAGCATAGTTTCAGCAATGATTATTGAATTATTCCCGCGACTGGTGATCAATGTCATTTATCACAGAATATTCCAGGATTACAAAACATTCGGAGTACGGTATGTCAGCCTCTAATTATGATAAAATATCTTAGGCGTGAGGAAGCAATCTGACTCGGATAGAATTCAAGATCGAATAAATTCGCAACAAATTAATTGATATCAGATGACGCTATATAGTTTTATTGACAAAAAAATCATTTTTCTTTTATTTTTTTGCGATTTCATGAAGCTTCAACATTTAAATCATATAATTTCGTGAAAATATAACTAATACAGCATAATGTAGTTAATTCACTTAAACTTAGACAATGAAAGGAGTATATCCAAACATCTCACCTGCAGCTCTGGCAATTGATGATGTTAATCATCCAAAAACATTTTGTTGTCAGAATGCATCTAACTATTGTCTTGTCTCTCACGAGATGACACTCAAAGCCCTGGTTTTCAGCGACGAATGTAGGAGATAAAGTCAAGTCACTAAATATGAGGTGAACCAAATCACAATATATTTTGTAAGATGATAACGGCAAAAGCCTAGTCGGCGACTTGAAAATACAAAGTAAATGATCTGTAAATTGATTGTGGAGGTCGAATATGGTTCGCGGATATGAGTTCCTCTAACTGTCCAAAGAAAAGATGGTGATCAAGGCGTCGTTTAAGAAAATTTGGTCAAAGTCGTAGACGTTTCACTAAAACAGTAATGATAGACATGAATCACGTTCGATGCGCAGAGTAGCCAGGAATGAAATGAAGACCGTTTGCACGTTCCCTTTCTCGCTGTCATGTGATTATTGATGGTGACGCGCCGATTGAAGGTCAGTCGCTGAGGCGGGAGTGGGGAAATGATCTGTGCGCAGTTCTCCTCTATTCGGAAATGAAATGCGATGGGTATACACTGACCGCTTTATCTTAACGCTGCGTAAATCATCGAAAGACAGACAGTCCATGCATCGAATAAGCACAGCCGTAAAAAAGACTTACTGCATGATAATCGTAAAATGTTGCAATTATAATCTATTCCAAATGCAGTATCAAAATTGTGATTCTTCAGATGTCAACCATGAATCCTATTAATATAAGAGATGCATGGGTAGAAATTAATGATGAATTTTTACTTTATCTTATTTTCGAAGATAAGCATCAATTCAAAAACAAAACATGAGAGAGAGTGAGAGAGAGAGAGAGAAAGTGATGAAGCAAAGCTAGATTCTGATACATGAGGCGAGAAAAGAAATGAAGGAGGAAGATAAAGATGATAATTGAAGAGAATTAATCAAGGAATAAGATATAGAAGTATAAAAAGAAGTGATGAGGAAAGAGAAGAATAAGAGGAAGATAAAGGAGAGAAATGAGGAGACAGAGAAGAGAAGGAAGATAATGAGGAGAAATCAAGAGAGAGAGTGAAAAGAAGAGAAATGCTCAGAAAGAAGAAAATCTCGGTGAAATCACCGAGATAAATAAAGACAATAAGTATCAAATATCCATATATTATATCTTTGATTTGAATACAATGAGCATGATGTACAAAGTGACGTCTCCAAAGACTTTTTTATGTAGCCAACGTACATATTTTTCAAGTTTTCCACGCATTTTCTTTATCTTATTTATATAACCTTGTGAAACTGGAAAACAGTGCAGGCAACGTGTAGGCAACGGAGGCACTTCACTAAGATGTGGTGTGTTAGCAACGTTCAGACAACGTGTAAGCAACTGGTCAAAAATAACGGTGTTTCAGCAACCTCGAGGCAACATCAAGGCAACTATGTAAAAAATGATCGTGTTTCACCAACGTTTTGGCAACGTGTAGGCAACCATTTTTGACAACCGGCAACCAAAGGCAACCGTGGCGTCGTTCAGGCAACGTTGCCGACACCAAGTATGGCTCATTGGGAACTTTATGAAGATAAGTATGTATGCAAGCAACTTTGAAGTCAAGTGAACATTATATCATTAAAGTTATCGTCGAATTACTTTAAAGCTGATTCGTAAAATTAAATAAGAATTCTTAGTAGTAAGGTATACTGGAGAATGTTATGAAAACGTCATTTCTTTTGTAAATGAAAAAAATGCTAGCCAATGATTCAATTCCGATTGGCGTTTCGACTTTTCATTTAACTTGTACGAACTTCAAAGTTTTCCTATTAAGATTTTAAAAGTTTATCACAAGTTTCATCAAAGAGCGTGACATTCTTATGACGTTATAGCGACCCGGGAGGCTATTTGACCAATTAATTTGGCGGATGTCATGTAGGTAGTGATGCAAATGGAAAATTTTCCCGAAAATTTCCGGAAAATTTTCCATTTTTTTCAAAATTTTCCGGAAAATTTTCCGGGGGAAAATTTTGAAATTTATTTTTTTGGTGATTGACTTTTTTTCCTTTTTTGGAGACCTGTTGTAGTCGCGTGAAAAGACTATGCAATATGCAAAGACCGAAAACTTCTCTATCATTCCTGTATGTTACCTTTTGGAACCAACTGCACCCTTTCCATGTCTATTTCAGATCATCCCAAATGAATTTCAGATTTCTCTAATTGAATTTCAGATATCTATCAGAAACCCAACTTTGAAAGGATCTTAAATTCAACTGGAGAATCTCCAAGTCATCTGGAAATGTCTGAAATTCATTTGGGTAGATCTGAAATCGATTTGGAACTATCTGAACCATCTGAGCTAGAAATGGAAGATGCGCATGTTGGTCCTCAACGAAGATCGGACAATATGCCAGAACTTAGAAACTGTCATAGATATTCTTCTACTCATCACAGATATCTTTAGTTTCCAAATATCTCACGAGTTTACAGTCTTCCAATATGGTCGCTCATGTATAATGCTGCGTGGACTGTGTGCTAATTCACATATTCATCAACATATGGAGAATTTGTATCACTATGATCAAGGCTGCACAATAAAGCTTAACTTTCAAGCTAACAAGCAAACTCCAAAATTATTTTTGCTCCAGATCTTCCACATTGCATGAAATTATACCTCTATTGTAAAGCAAGATTCATGTTATCCCAAACGGTGTCTGTGTGATAATTAAAAGTGCTAACAAAATGGCACAATTGCCACTGGTGAATGTTCAAAATCCGCGGACGGAACTCGTATTACTACGATAACTTTAATCGAAATAATGATGAAATCAATAGTTTTAGAACCAATTTATTGGTGCTTAAGCTGCCTCGGCAGTGGAAGCGCTCAACTTATGAGGCCTATCAAAAAATCCAAACTTTCAAAATTTTCCAAAATTTTCCATAATTTTCCAATATTTTCCAAAATTTTCCAATTTTTTCCATAATTTTCTACGGAAAATTTTGATTCAAAATTTTCCGGAAAATTTTCATCACTACATGTAGGTAGCTCACCAAAATAACGGAAATCCGAGGCTTAAGGATATGCAAAAATTTGATAAATTCGCAATGCCGGAAAATTTCGATCCCTGCACTATAGAGAAAAGACTAAAACTAAACTGCAGTTGCAGGTAGTGATGCAAATGGAAAATTTTCCGGAAAATTTTCTGGAAAATACTCCATTGGAAAATTTTGAAATTTTTTTCAGTGATTGACGTTTTTTCCTTTGTTTTGGAGACTTATTATAGTCGTTTGAAAAGACTATGTAATATTCAAAGTCCGAAAACTTCTCTATCATCCCTGTATGTTAACTGGAGCCAAATGCACCTTTTCCATGTCTATTTCAGATTTTCCAAATGAAGTTCAGACATTAGATGGATTTCAGATTTCTCTAGCTGAATTTCAGATATCTGTCACAAGCTCAACTTTGAAAGGATCTTTAAATCAAGTGGAGATCTCCAATTCATCTGGATCATATCTGAAATTCATTTGGGCAGATCTGAATCGATTTGGAACTATTTGAACCATCTGAACCAAATATGGAGGATGTGTATCCTCAACGAAGATATCGGACAATGCGCCACAAGTTTGAAGCTATCATAGATATTCTTTTACTCATCACACATATCTTTGGTTTCCAAATATCTCACGAGTATCTTCCAATGGTCGCTCACATAGAAGTAGATAATAATACACTAGAATGGAAGTTTGATATCTTGCCTATGTGCAATGATGGCACATGGAAAAATCTATGGTCTGCAGATCAGATTCGATCTAAAACATTGTATCATAGTCAAAGTATTTGCCAAGTTGGTTGTGGAAGTTGTTGACAGCAAATTATAGGATTTTCATGAAGAGAATTTTAAGTGAGATGGTGACATTTTTTTCATGTGAAATAGCCTACTATTCCATGGCTTAATACACTGTATCTATTTGCAGCAGTCAATGACAACTATTTTCCAATTTTTCAACACTGGAATACGAATTGAAATTTGGTTCACAGAGTCATAATCGAAAGTAGTCGGTGTACTGGTTGTAAGAATATCTCAAGAATTCAAAGATAAAAATTCTAATTATTGGATAATTTCTCCTTCTAACGGTCAAGAAACCTAACGCTCTTCTGGAATAAACACATCGAAAGCTTCTTTAGCGACAGTCATTTATCAGATAAATGAAATGTCGTTGGAACTTTTCAAATAATCGCTAAATGATTTATGTGACATAGTGTGATGATATTTTGGAGGATCATATTCGAAAGCATGCAAAGGTTTTGAAAATTTTTCAAATATAATGAACATGGGAATCCTTTTAAGTAAAATGAATACTCTAAGATTTCTTGGCCTCTGATTTCAAGCTGGAGTAATGCATGCTCTGTAAATCGACATAACAAGTTGCATAAGTGTCTGATTATACTCTTGATGAATTATAGGAGCGATATTTCAAAATGATGAACGTACAGAACGTTTTAAAGGATTTCCTTCTTTGTCATCCTGTGACTGCAGTATTTTGTAAATTCACTGTTGCTTTTGTGTACATGATATTTGGACTAGGGCCAACAATCCAGATCACAAATTGGCTTGATAATTGAAAATGCCAACCCGAAAACAAGAATGCCAGCTCGCAAAATTTGCTTTTTGCCCCAACTAAGTTCCCCCGGCGTGTGCCATAATTTTCATGCAATTTCCATTCTAGGACTTTCTATGGTATTGTTAATTTCTATGGTCGCTCATGAATGCTGCATGTACTGTGTATGCTTACATATCACATGTTCATCAACATATGGAGAATTTGCATCACTATGATCAACGCTGCATAATAAAGCTTAACTTTGAAGCTAACAATTAGCAGACTCCAAAATGAAGTACATTATTTTTGCTAGAGATCTTTCACATTGCATGAAATTATACCCTTTTTGTAAAGCAATATTCACGTTATCCCAAACGGTGTCTGTGTGATAATTAAAAATGGTGGCAAAGGAATGTTCAAAAATCCGCGGACGGAAATCGTATTGCTACGATCGCTTAATCGAAATAATGATGAAATCAAGATCGAGTTTTGGACCCAATTTATTGGTACGCAGCTGCCTCGGCAGTGGAAGCGCTCAAATTATAGGGCCTGTCAAAAAATCAAAACTTTCAGAATTTTCCAAAATTTTCCATAATTTTCCAATATTTTCCAAAATTTTCCAATTTTTTCCATAATTTTCCGGAAAATTTTCATCCCTAGTTGCAGGCGGGTAAATCCAATTTAATCCACAACATTTGACGAAAATGTGTCTTTGATTTGTAAAATCCATATTTCTGAACCGATTTCAATAGTTTTTTTTAATCGAACCGTAAAGATCTCATCTATTATGGTATGGTTTTTAAAAAGTCACAAAGCCAAGACTTTCTTCACAAGTTGCCGTTTTTTGCAGAAAAAAGACCAAAAAAGCATGTCCAAAGTTGCAGTACTCTCAGTTCAGCACGGATTTTCGATTAGATACATTCAAATACACCCACTGATATTTATATCATCTGAAAGAAGAAGATCAGCTCTTTATGACAGTCTAATTTTAAATATTGCAATCAATATTAATCATTGAATTTTCACTGGGTTTCCATTGTCCAATGAAAAAAATGTCCTCTGACCGAGACGTTTTCTGTCCTCTGACCGAGGTACCTTTTCTCGAAGAATATTGATTCTTCCATTAAACGTTTTGCACCAAACGAATCCTTTAATGTGCTAAATTATAAATCCGTAAAGAAAATTCAGTTTGATGCCGTTACAAGTGTGCAATATTGATTTAAAAATATTTTTATCCGTTTTTTCGACCAGAGAATTTGAATATTCCCAAAAATTTCATATGGATGCTGAAACCAGAAATTTTGCCAGGAATTGATGAAATTTCACAGCATAGGAGGGATCCATGCTATTAACATCTATGCAAAAGAAATTTTTCATTTATATCAATTAACCCTCTCAAAATCTCCAAAAGCCACGAAAATGTCCTCTGACCGAGACCCTAAAAAATCTCGGTCAGAGGACAACGTTGAAATTGAAGATCTCGGTCAGAGTACAAGGGTCTCGGTCTAAAGACATGATAATATATGCAATTACATTTAGATCACTTCGTTTTACGCGTTCAAGTATTCGTCCAAAGTTCCCGCAGTCTCATGAACCGAAATGCACAAACCGAAGAGTTTCCTGTTCGACATCAATTTGTCCTCTGACCGAGACCTTAAAAATCTCGGTCAGAGGACAAGGTGGGTCACGGTCAATGGACATTATATACAATACATTACATTTTGGTCACTTCGCTTTACGCATGCAAGCATTCATCCTTTGTTCCCAGTTTCATCAGCAACTCAAATGCAGAAGCCGAAGAGTTTCCTATTCGACATCTATCTGACCGAGATCAATTTGTCCTCTGACCGAGATGTAGAAAAAATGGCTTTTTAAAAGTGCTAGATTTCTATGGAAAGTTTTTATTTGGTGTGGTCGCCGCTAAGATTTTCGTGTTCAGCGTAAAAAAATGAGTATATGTGCAAATTTTCACGGAAATCTGAGACCGAAAGTTGAAAAGACAGAAATGTTGTGGAATAAATTGGATTTACCCGCACTCTGTCAAATTATCATTAACAGTATGAAATCGACTACTACCAAACCAAGGAGTGATGCATAGGCCTATACACTTGCAGATAATTGCAGCATACTTGCACCACGTGACTTTGCAATTACGATATGAGAATTGCAATTACCATGAAGTAAATTGCACCTCACTTGCGCACCGGAATTTTTGCTTATGTGGGGTGCAATTATGTGCAAGTACGCAATTACCCTTCAGCGAAAGTACGTGAACAACAGAAATATATTCTTTGTCAGATGTTAGTAATGGGCAAAAGACCGTTCCAGGACACCATAAAATTCAAAAAAATAGTATCTTTAAAAACGACATAAATTCATGAATTTGAACACTTTTTCAGGTTTTTAAGACCTAAATACATGAATTTAGTCCATTCAAAAAGTACCATTCTTTCAAAAAATGGCATTTTTAAAAACGACATAAATTCATGAATTTGAACCCTTTTTCAGGTTATGAAGACCTAAATTCATAAATTTGGGCGTTTTTAAAAATACCCAATTTTCAAATTTTTCAAAATCTCAAATTTGTGAATTACAATTTTTACCTTGTAAATCATGACCGTTCCAGGACACCGAAAATCATAAAAGTTAAGAATCTCAAAATTTGAGAATTACAATTTTCTCGCTTAAATCATGACCGTTCCAGGACACCGAAAATCATAAAAGTTGAGGATTTCAAATTCATGAATTTTATCCATCTTTCAGGTTTTTAAAATATAACATGTGACTAATAATATTTCTTTAAAAATGGAAGAAACAAAAGTGGATGAAACAAAAGTGGAAGAAACCGCAAGAATATATCCTTCGTTATCATATGAACGTAGTTCTACTTTAATGGACATTGAAAAAATGAATAAAGAAAAACACAAAGATAGAGTTAGGTATATGAAAGATAAGGAATCTCAATTATTATTAAGATTAGAGCATTATAAAAAATTAAGAAAGAGATGGAGTAAAGTTAAGAATGTAACACAAGGAATTGGCATATTCTTAACAATAAGTTTAGGTGCTTTAACAATTGTTATATCTTCAGGTGTTTTAGTAATTCCAGTAGTTGCTACAGCTTTAACAGGTACGGGTGTTTTTGCAACTTCACTTGTTACAATGTTAGATAAATCTTTAATAACTAAGAAACGAAAATCATTAAAAACTAAGCATTTACATATTAAAGAAGTCTATGATAAACTACACTACTACTTTCAAAGAGTATGTGATGATAATGTTATTACGTTAGATGAGATTGAAAAATTTGATCAAATAGCTAATGAAGTAAATCAAACCTTTCAATTACAGTCCGAAAAAGTTGATGATAAGAATAAACAGGATGGCAAAATTTCTGGTGATGGTAAAATTTCTAATGAAGAAAATGACAAAATTTTTTTAGAAGAGCTAAAAACTTTAAGCGAAAATTTAAGCAAAACTTTATTAAACAAAACTTTATTAAACAAAACTTAAAACGAAAAGATGTCAAACAACAAAGCAATAAAAAAATAATTTGTTCAGTAAAATGTTTTTGCTGTATTCCAATGTTACCACAAAATTCAAATATTATATTTTAAAAATGGATAAAATTGAAGCTGATAATCAAAAAAGAATAAAACAATTAGAAGAGTTAATAAAACGAAGAAATATTATGAAAGAAAATCATCTTCAACATAGAATGATAAAAGCTGGTATTCAATCTGATATGTTTGAAAAAATGCAGCAAACCGAGCAAGTAAAAACTGATTTTGAAAAAACTATGAAACCATTTAAAACTCTTGAAAAAGAAAGTACAAATAATGATAAACAAATTGATATAACAGATCCAGAGCACAAAACTATATTAGATGACTATGGATTACTAGAATCAAACATTAATAAGAAATTACCAAAATCTATGCAATTTGAACATTCTATTTCATTTATAGATGGAAAAACAATACCTCGATTTTATCTCGGACAAAAAGAAATATTTCCACAACCGTTTCGAGGTTTAATTTTTTCACCAGATAAATCTCCTTTTAATTTAGATAGAAATTTTGTTAATCTTTTAAGAGGAGCAGATTTAAATAATTATGCTGTAGAAGATCTCATAAAATATAAAGCTATGTTAGACAGAGTTGGTGCAATAAAATCTCTTAGACGTTATAAACAATTACAAAATTTATTATCAACGGGAGTTAAAGTAGGGAAAGGTTTATCTGAAAAACAGAAAACAGAAACAACCATATTTTTACCAGATGATCCACAAGAATTACTAAATAGATTAAATATTTTAATATCTGCAATAAAAGAAGGACATAATTCTAGTTTCAATGAAATTCATGCTATATTGAAAAGACTGTTAGAAAAGAAGATTCTAAATGAAGAGGATTACAAAAGTGTAGCTGAAATATGCTGTTTCTAATTTTTATCTATGATTTTTATTTATGATTTTTATCTATGATTTTTATCTATGATTTTTATCTATGATTTTTATCTACGATTTTTATCTATAATATTTATTCAAAATTTTTAACTAAAAAATGTGTTCAGCAGATTTAGACAAAATTAATAATCATTTAGAAAATCTAACAGAGATTTTGGGTTCATCAAAATTTAGTACGACGTTAAAAATCATAACAACTACTTCATCACACACTTGTAATTTAGAACCCATTCTACATTTGGAACAAAATAAAAATTATCAAATTGCATTGACTAGTTTCTCTACATTTAACACTATTCAAAACGTTATCAAAGATGTGAATGATCAATTTAGATATTCTACTGATAAAGGCAAAACGCAGAAAGTACTAACTTTTCTTCCTGGTTCTTACGAAGTTGAATCTATATCAAATGAAATTATGAGACATTTAGGTATACCATTTAAAGATAAGAAACAATTACATTTTGCAGTTGAACCGGCAGTTAATAAATTTTCTCTTACTTTAGACGAAAATCATCAAGTTGATTTTAATCATGATAGATCATTGTCAAAGCTTTTAGGATTTAATAAACAAACTTATAGTCAAGGTTATCATTTAGGTGAGAAGATTTCAAAAATAACTGAAATAAATTCAATTGTTGTACATTGTGACATTATTGAAGGAGGATATATAAATGGTAAATTATCAAATTTAATATTCAGTTTTCCAGCTTTTACTGTACCCATTGGTTATAGATTAAATGTAATTCCACAAACATTAATACATTTCCCTATTACAAGAAAAACTATTAACAACATTGGCATTAGAATCACTGATGAGAAAGGACAAGAAATAAATTTTGGAGGTGAAGAGATTATGATAGATCTTTTGGTTCGGGAGGTATAAACTCCCACGCGAAGCTAGAGAAGTTTAATTTTCTTCTTTAGAAACAAAAAATAAATAAAATAAAAATAAATTTTTTTATTAAAAAATGAGTGAAGTACCCCCATTAAACAAAAAAAAACTTAAATTTAATCATCATCCAAATTTATCTAATAAAGTTTTGTCAGTTATTTGTGGAAGATCAGGTTGTGGAAAAACATATCTATTATTTAAAATTTTAACGACTCCAAATTTTTTGGATTATAACAATCTTATAATTTATACAACAACGGCAGAACAACCCGTCTATCAATTTTTAAAATATGGATTTGAAAATAATCTTAAAAAAACAGCAATTGCTTCATTATTCAAAGAATATGAAAAATCTGAAGATGAAGAAGAAATAAGTTCGTGGTGTGAAGAAGCAGCAAAAAATAATCAGTTAGTTGAAACCAATAAAAATAAGCATATAAAAATACAATTAATAGATGATAGTGGTAATATGCAAGATCCTAGTAAACTAGATAAAACAATGAAACATTGTGTAATTTTTGATGATTGTGTTAATGATAGAAATCAGTCAGTTCAGAGAAATTATTTTACAAGAGGTAGACATAATAACTGTAGTGTTTTTTATTTAACACAAAGTATGTATTCATTAGACGGAAGTGTTATTAGAAAGAATGCAAATATATTTATACTATTTGAAATAAATGCAAGAAACTTAAGTGATTTGTTAAGAGATTTATGTGTAAGAAGTAAAGATGAATTTAAACAATCGTGTAACAATGCTTGGTCAAAAGATTATGGCTTCATTACAATTAATATTGATAAAAAAATTCATGATAGAGTTATCGAAGATTTGTTTACCGAGTGATAAAAAATATACAAATATAGTGTTATAATATTCTTTTTTATTTTATGTATATATCAAATTTGTCTATTTTAGAAATTAGAAAATTAAAAAGGTTCAGTAGTTATTCCATCAGGTAAAATTTTTCTTTTATCATCAAATGGATCTAATGCTAATTTATGTTCTTCTTTTAAATACATTTTATGTTTTTTTGAATTAAGTCTATAATTACATGCTGTTTTTATTTCATTATTAAATAATACATTTTTATAATCTTGAAATGTTATTTGATTAGCCACTGATGCCTTTGAAATTCCTTTTAATGTTTTATCTGTTTTAATATTATTAGTTGTATCATAACAGTAACATTTAGATTTTAAAAATATAGCTTCTGTTATGAAATCTTCATTTCCTTCTAATTCATCTTTTACTCTACATAAATCAGAAGGATGAATGATATCTTTTATTTTATTAATTTCTTCATCAAGTGTAGAATTATACGGTATTGTTAATTCTAAGAAAACAGAATTCGTATCTGTAAAGTGTAATTTATAGTTTTTGCCATAAGCAGGTGCTAAATAATCATATATAAATCTATACATAAATAGTTTAGCTAATTCTAATATAGTGAAACCAATGAAATTAAACTTATCATGTTTTACGCTAATTCGACGTAAATGTACAGCACATAGTTCATCACTAAATCTAGTAGTTCTTTTATATGTAGGTTTCCTTGTTAAATTTTGAAACCTATCTTTATCATAAACTATTTCAATATTTTGTCTATTACGCACATTTTCTAAAGTCTTACCATAAAATGCATTATTCATTAATTTGAAGAACACGTTTCCAAAATCATCTTTATTTCTTTTAGCTATTTTGCGTTTTTCAATATTGAACTCTATATAATTTTTTAACCACCTAGATTTTTGATAAAATAGTTTTCGATGTATTTTGGTGAGAATCATTCCATGATCTAAATACCAATCTAGCATTCTTCCTTCAACAACATACTTTCCTTTATTGCTTTGTGTTAACATAAGTTTTTTTGTTGGTCTGTATTTTTTAGGAATTAAAGATTTTTGATAATCTGAAAAATCTTCTATATTAGGAATTTTGTTTTCGGGACAGAAAGGAAAATATTTTGTTTTATCTTTTATTTCATCAGGGTATACTAAATCAACTTCATATATATATCCATGATTATAATTTCCATCATATGTTTTTTGATAATCAAGAATATTACACCATGACATTTCACCTGTTGGTAATTCTTGTATCATGCAAGAAGAATATAAGCTATTAAAATCATAATATAACAAATAGTTTTCTCTCATGATTTCATCAACTGCTGCTTGACTATCTTCATTTGATATAAGTCCTTCTATATTTTGATTAAACAATTTTATAAACTGATCACTTTCTTCTGGAGATAAAGGTTTCATTATTCCATAATCATCAGGATTTACTTTTTTATTGTAACACTGTACATAACGATTACCTAAAACTGATGAAACTCCACCTCTAATTCCAGATTCAAAAAATAATAATTTATCATATGTATTTTCTTTATAATGTTTAAGTTTAACACCAGTGTGTTTTAATCCTGCTAGCCATGTTAAACCTGGTGTAGAATAACAATAACATGGATCTATTCCGTAATATTCTAAACACATGTCACGAAAGTTTTCGAAAAGATCAGCTAGTATTAATACATCTATCTGAAGATATTTCATTGCATAATCATACATTGTTTTACAATTTAACTCTCTCCAATTCTTTTCAGCTTCTGCATAGTCTTCGTCAGATAATTGTGATTGTTTTAATGTTGATTTAAATTTACTTATTGGAGGGAGTTGTTCTTCTTCCATAATTTTATTCACAGAATTAAAATCTCCAGTTATGTACTCATACGGAAATATTCCTTTTAAAGGTTTTTAATTATATTTATTTAATATTTTACATTGTTCAGATTTCAAAGTTTTTCCCATAACATCTAATGAATAAGGAGTAAAAAATCTAAATGCATCTAAAATTCTAATACAACCTAATTGCATTGAAAAATATTCTTCTTCTGTTTTACATAGTACATTTATTTGTTGTTGTTGTAATTTTTCAGATGAAAATAAATCTTTCATTACTAGATGGAAATCATATTTAGAACCATTATAGAAATATAGAGGAACAAAGTTATATTTAAATTTATTAGCATTAAGATTACAAGAATTATGTGCTGCACCTCTATATAATCCATTTAGATGATCATGATCTTTTACCTTATCAAGATATCTACCTTTGCCATTTTTAAAATTTTTTGTAAATTCTTTTCCACAGTAATAACATTTTGTTTCATTAATAAAATTTAATTTTTCTTTTTCTGTTAATGGCATCATTGGAATATTTGTTTCAAGCAATTGTGAAAAACGTCCTTGTAATTCTTCTACTTTCTTTGTAAACATTTCTGAACTATCTTCACCAAAAGTCAAAAGTCAAAAATGTTTATTTCCAAGAACATTGGAAAACAGGAGCATGTGTGCTCACATACATAAAAAACATAGTTTGATGGCAGAAAACAGCGTGCGGTCGGTGTTGTTAAAATATATTCTGAACAGGAAGGAGAGGAGAATTGACGAAAATAAATTTCCAGATTTCATATTTATTGATTAGTGATTTCCTTAGTTATCGTTCGCAAGTCGTTTGCTTTTTTGAGAAACCTCGCGATGGATTTTACCAGTTTTGGAGTTAAAATATTCATCAATTTATTGCATTCTGTTGTATTGCTACAGTTGCATAACAAAGGCGCTGTTTCTTGTCGTAAATTTTGATATAGTGAGCATTCTATCATGAAATGATACAGAGTCTCCACTTTCGAATTATCACATAGCTCACATAAACGCTCTTCATATCGCAGTCGATTTCCGTAACTGCCAGTTACGAAATCTAATTTATGATTTTTTGTTCGAAATTTTAATAATATATTGATGTCATTGTATTCAATATCAAAATTCAGATATGATTTCATAGTATTCTCAAAACCACATAATTCTAAATAATTCAGGCCAGAATGACTATCTTTTGCTGTAGATATCCATTTTTCTCTAATGTAATGGGTCACTCGATTTTTTGCAATTCTCAAATATTTTCCTTTGTCAGCCGTTACCTGTTCGTCCCATAGATTTGTCAGGCTGAGTTTTGTAAGTAACTGCCTTATTCGCCAGCACCAAGTATATCTACTATCATGACCATCTGAAGTCATATTGAGATATATGGCATCATATACTTCTCTTATCAAACTTCTTTCATTTCTCGTAATTATTTTTATCCAATAACACATAGCTGCCTTCGAGAAATGAGCATCCATAGGACATATTCCAAATTCACCAATGAGACAATAATTGGGTGTAGTCTGCTTTAGATGGTAATATCTTTTGTAAAATTGATATTGAATTTGATCTAAACTTTTTAAATTATTAAAGAAACAGAATTCGGCACAGTACTTCATTTTTGATAACGTAAGCATCTCAAATGTATTCTTTAAAATATCTCCAGTAACTTGTCCAAACTCTTTCAGCTGTTTAGCTGCTAGATAAGAGGCTTGCTTTCCCTTAGTTGTCAATTGTTCCAAATGAATTTTGTTACTTTTTGATATCCACATTCCTAAATACTTATATTTGTCAACTACTTCTATGGATGTCAATTTTTCATCAAGAACGATGTCAATTCTGTCTATTTTAGTAGCTATATTGTGAGTCATGATTTTAGTCTTATCATAATTAATGCTAAGGCCATTATGTGTACAATATTTGTAAAGAAATTTAAATTGACTTTTCAAACCATGCATGCTTTCGCTCATGAGCAATATGTCATCCGCATATATGACTGATGACATTTCCAAATCAAATAGTCTTACTGGATCAATCGTGTCTTTGTTATCATTTAAGATATCAATAAAGTCATTTATGTAAATACTGAATAAAGTTGGTGATAGAACATCTCCCTGTGGAATACCATTTTCAAGTTTAAAGGATTGTGTTTCTTTGCCACAATGTAAAATTTTGTATTCTTTATTGATAATGGTGCTTATGATCAATGACAATATTTTACTTTCGGGCATCAAACTTTTTAACTTATCAGTCAATCTTCTTTTCGGAATGGAATCAAAAGCCTTCGACAAATCAACGAAACATAGAAATAATGGTTGTTTTATATTCTTATAAATTTGCATAATTTCCTTGATAATCAGCACGTTATCCAATGCGGAACTTCCCTTTTTAAAACCGGTTTGGTTCTTCTTAATAACGTTATTTTCCATTAACCAATTGTTGAGTCGCATATTTATAATTCTCGTCAGAATCTTCTCTATGCAGGATGATAGGTTGATATATCGATATGAATTTGGATCAGCTCTATTTCCTTTTTTGAATATTGGTGTAATCCAACTACTTCTCCAAGGAATTTCATCAGCATCATTCAGTACATAGCTATACAGCGTTTCTAGAGTATCAATTGTCTCGTCTTCGCATATCTTTAATGCTTCATAAGTTATTCTGTCAGGGCCACTTGTTTTCTGTGACTTGGATTCTTTAAGAGCATTTACAATTTCAGTTTTTGTAATTCTATTATTCAGATTATCAGCATTTACTTGGCCTTGCAATATTTTTTGGTAAACTGTTGTAAGACAAACATGTACTACTTGATACCTTTAAGTCATTAGCTACAATGTAGGAATAAAAATCTGAAGCCTTTAATACACATTTGCGGTTAGTTTTTTTAACAGTTTTATTTTCATTTATCAGTTGCCAATATTCTCTATGATCATTATTTTTTCTTGCATTTCTTAAATTTCTTAATTTCTTTATCTTTTCCAATCTTCTATCCGCTTTCACTTTTCTATTTAAGATTCTTTTACTTTCCATTAGTCTACATAAATTTTCAGCTGTTGGGAATTTTTTCCATTGAGAAACATTCTTCCTATAACATTTTCTAAATTTCCGTGTTTCATTTGAAAGAACAACTTTTCGAGTTGGCTTTTTGACATTTTTTATGCAAATCGAATTAATGTTGCTTAGTTCATTATAGATATTTTCAACCGAAAGATCGTTTTTCAAAATTTGTTTGTTTAGACCTTTACATCTTTCAATAAACTTTTTATGGTTAAAGCTATTTTTCATATCGCTTTTCCATTTATGAGGTTTGATTACTTTGGTATGATGGCAATCCTGATCAGGTTGATGATTTTGTTTCTCAAATTCTGATATCAATTTTATTTTTAATTCTATTATCATTGGAGAGTGATCCGTATATGGAACCGGTTCCATTATTTGAAAGGAATTAAGATTATTTACCATTGATTCCGATATAAGAAGAAAGTCAATTACTGATTTACGTATCTCGTCATTTTGAGTTCTATAATAAGTGCATCTACCCTCAGAATTATTTTCTAACCTACCATTCGCAATTATCAAAGAAGTTTCATTACAAAAGTTAATTAAATGTCGGCCCATTGGATTTATCAAAACGTCATCTGACTTTCTTTCTGGAAGTGTACAAGTGACATAGTTTGTTTCATTGCCAATACGACCATTGAAATCTCCGATCATTATTATGTTTTCCATTCTAAATTGGATCATGTATTGCTTAATATTTTCATAAATTTCTCTGTCTTTGTATTTTGAATCTCGGTTATCTACATAACAAACAATCAGGAATATATGTTCTAAATTATTCCAATGAGTACTTTTTAATTTGAGTATTTGGAGATTTCCTTTTTCTTTAATCAAACTTTCAATATCTAGCATTGAAATATCATCAGTTTCTTTTATATATATCGAGACACCTTTTATATTTCTCCCGCGATTGATGTTTCTATTGGCTATTGTATGAAGACCGTAGCAATTTTTAAGCACCGGTTGAGCTTGGGTACGAGTCAAATGTGTTTCTGATAGACATATGATATTAGCTTCCTGAATATCATGTAAAAAATCCTCATTTTTTATTTTATCCTCATTTAATCCATTAATATTGACATAGAATAATTCTATATTAGCATGCTTTGTCTGTTTCTTTTCAGCATCAGTTTTTTCCTCCTCTCCTTCCTTCACTTCATCAAAAATAACGGTTATTATTGTAATTAGAACGTGTTGAATGATTTGTGTAGCTGTTATCGTTTGTTCTATAATGAGTGTTTTGTTGTTGATATTGGTTAGGCGACAATGGTCTTATTCTTTCTTCAGGAAATTGATCATTTTCTCTTCGATAATTTCTGCTCTCATAAAATTGATGTTGTCGTCTTCCGTGTGGTCTTTGATCATGATATGGATTTCTTGGGTATCTTCTTTCGTTAGCCCACTCATAATTTCCATCGTGTCGGAAATTTCTCCACTGTCTTCTATATGGCATTGTTCTTCTATGAGTATGTTGTCCAGGATATCTTCTTGGTTGTGGTCTCATGTTGTAGTTGTTGTTAAACCAGCAATTCCACGAGAGGTGCCCACGTCTACCGCAAATGTAACATGACTTGAATTTCAAAGAACTTTGGTGTTGAGGCGGTCTTTGATGAGATGACCGTTGATGCAAACGTTGAACTTCCTGCTGGTTAACTCGATCTGCTTCAATAGGACGTTGTTCTGCTTGCGGAGATTGGCTTGATGTTGTATTTATTGGTATGAATTTAGGGAAACTGGACTTTGGTGGGCTTACTCGTACCGTTCTGAAGCGTTCTTCGCGTATTGCGTTAACCGTTGAATGAATTTCATTGATGTTGTCGCCCATTTTTCTTATTTTCATATTGATTTGCTTCAAGTAATATTCTGTGTCTTCAACGTCATCGTCTTCTTTATTTGTACAATCTTCTTCGTCAGAGTCTTCGCTTCCATTGTCTTTCTTTTCTTGGCTTTTATTTGCTTCTATCCTTCTCGCATCGATTTCCGCCAACCGCATCTGTATGATTTCTGCTTGGAGGTTTCTAATTTCTTCATCCTTTTTCTTCATTTCTTGTTCATAAGTATTGATTGATGTCAGCAAATCTTCTCTTTCTCGATGATGTCTTTGCTTCATTCTATCGAATTCGGCTTCACAATCTAGTTCTTCTTTGCTTTGTTGATTTTGATGTGATTCATTTTGTTTCGCTATGTTCTGGATGTCAGTAGGATAAATTTTGAACATACAAGTGTCACAAGTATATATCCGTTTTGTTTTTATATACTTAATAAATTCATACGATGGCAGTTTCGTACAATAGGAATGGAAGAGCAAATCACACTTTTCACAAGTCACATGAATGTCCAATTCCGAAATAGAATCTCTGCAAACCCCACATTGGCGATCGCTAGGTTTTGACGGAGACACTGGTTGCAACATAATCATTATGAAATTTCACAAAAGTTAGCGGAAAGATCAGATTTCTATGTACAATAACAATAAAATATGGCAAAGTCGAACAGTTTGATGTCTTACCTACTGTCTAGGTAAATCAATACGAAGTTGAATAGAAAGTCTTCGGACAGTTGGAGTGAAATTGTTGCTTCACAAAGGCAGTGAAGTCAGCTCACCAAAATCAACACAATAGGGGTTCTCTACTATATAAAAAAATTGCTACAAAAAAGGAAATAATCAGAAAACAACAGCAAAACTAGCACCAAAAGACTGCAAACACAATAAGGACTACTACGATATCAAAAACTAAGGGAAACGATTACTTAAAACTTTGATTACAGTGAAAATTCGACAATAGACGAGAGCTATAGAAAATACGACCGCACGCTAACACGCTAACAACTTAGTATTGATAATATTCTGATTTAAATAATTCAGGATAATTTGAATGAATGTACATTCCCCAACATAATGGTTTTTGTTCAAATAAATATTTTTCTTTACTTTGTTCAGCTGCACTTTTTTCATAATTAAAAACCGAAGGTTCTAGGGCTTGGCCCGTACAATTATCACAATCGGGTGAAGCCCTGGAAGACATCTCCGATGTCTCGTGATTTTGTGTCATATTAACATTATATGCTTCAAAATCACAATAAATAGTAAAGGGTACTTTATTTTTAAAATACCATTTATTATATTCTAAATAATCATCTTTAGGAAATGTGTTTCTGACTGCTTCATTTTGTTGGCAATTCTCCAAATGTCTATTCATTTCTTCTTTAGTTCTAAAACTTGTCATACATTGGAGACAAGGAAAATTGGCATTATCTGAAGTTTTTGTGAATATAGAAACATCTTTACACAATATAAAATGACCCTGATAATATAATATATTCGCTTGTGCTGGCTGTTTTGTCTGTTCTAGTTTTTCAAATTTATCTTGATATATTTCATGTGTTTCATCAATTTCTTTTGTAAGATTAAATGTATTTCGATGAAAATTTTGATTTAATATTTGTAACTGATAACTATATTCTTTATCATATTGTTCTTTATATTGTTGTAGACATTTTTTTAAAGATTCATTTATTTTTTGATTGGTTTCATTTTCTTCATTATTTAATTCTTTATTGTCTTCATTTAATTTTTGAATCGTTTCTATCTTATTTTGATATTTATGGCCATATTCTTGTACTAATATTTTTGTTTGTTGTTGATAATCTGTTTTACATTTTTGTAAAATTTCATTTAAATTTTGTAATTTTTGTTGATATTCTAAAGATAAAGATAAATAATCGGTATCATAATCATAATTATAATTACGTCCTTTATAATTATTATGACTAATCATTATTGGTGATAGTGTTTTTATAATTTCAAATTTTTCAGTACATATTATATTTCCTTGGTAAAAAATATTATGATGCATGTAATTTCCCCTATCATTATATACTATTTCTGATTGACATAAATTTTTATAATTCAAATAAAATTTTTTTGAATCTGAGTAAAGTGGAGTAATTTTACCAATAGAAACATAATTCACATTTAATTCAAAAACATTTACTTCTATTAAATTTTTATTCTTTTCATGAAACTTTTTTAACCTATTATAATCATATGGAAATTCATCTAAGCCATCAGAAAGATCAAATTCATTTATGTATTCTTCTTTATTGTAATGACTTAGTCTTTCTTTGTGATATTTTGCAGGATGTAAATGTGCTACAATACTCCACAGAAAACAATAATCATCTTCATTTTTTATGTTGATTATTTGGGGTGAACTGAAAGGCAAAGGAACATAACTACCACCAGTATTATTTTTATATTTATCAATTACTATTTTCTTAGATAGTATTTTAACAAATCTCCAACCAGATTCACGTAACTGGGCTTCAATTATACAATTTTCTAATTTAAGTATCATCGATTCAAATATGGGTTGTATATCATTTACATTATGAATTTCTTGTGAATTTGTAAAATGTCCTTGTATTATTTCTTCAGGAATTCCATCAGGTCCATTTTTTGTATAAAGTACTTCTACATTCATATAACATTTGAAAGATTTCTTAAATATATTATAAAAGTTTGTTAATACATTATAAAAAGTTTCATCGGTTTCATTATGTTCAACAGATTCATTAAATAAATATTTTATATCTGTTACCGCTTCATCGGTTCGTTCAGCTTCATCAAATTCATCAGTATCGCTAAATAAATATCTTCCATCTGGTAGGGTCTCATCTTCACTATTAAAAACTTTTTTATATTCCGAATGTGAATAATCATCAAACATTTTTTTAACTTTTATATCAGTAGGCAATGTTTCTAGATAGTTCTTATAACTATTTAATTTTAATATATTTCCTTCATCAACTCGTTCTACATTTTGTAAATGCAATTTACTATTTAAATGAGATTGATAACTTCTTTTTGTTTGCAACTTTTTTTTACATCAGACACAATAAAACTTGGTATTTTCCATTTTTTTATTTTTTAAGGAAAAATTTGTGTTTTAATTTTAGATATAAACATTTTAATATCAAGGACTTGAGAGTTATCATATATTATTATATATTTCACATTCTTAAGTTATTTTATTTTCTTTATCATATTAAGTTTAATCATATTAAGTTTTATCATATTAAGTTTCATCATATAATGTTTTATCAAAAGATAATTTAAATTTATTTTCACTAACTATTGATTCTTCATCATCATCATAAATTGTTTCTTCAACATCATAAATTACACTTTTTGGGATTGGATACCATTCTCTTATTGGAATATCTAACTCTAAATTACATCTTTTATCTGATAATAATATAATAGAGAAAAATATTGGTCTTTGTTCTCTTTTGGAAAATTTAATAACACCACCATAATCTGAATCACTTTTAGTTTTTACTAAAGATGATAAAATTTTAAATTGATTAGATGTAAATCCTAATTTAAATTTTGTAGACCCGACACATAGTTGTCTAACAGTATCTTCAACTATACCATCATTATTATTTTCAATTGTAAGAAAATGAAATTTAGATAAATTTTGATTATATGTAGTATTAATATCATGTACATCAGTATGAGATATAAATTTTTCTTCACTTAAATTTTTATAATTACTAATATTTTTATAATCTTTTTTACCATTTACACCTTTTTCAGATGTTTCAGAATCATCATTATTATTATTATTATAAGATTCTTTAAGATCGGGCAAAGCCCTAGAACCTTCAGTTCGTTTATTATGATTATGATTATGGTCATTTTTAATAGTATAAGGTGTAGTCCACATATAAATTTTCTCTTGTTGAGCTAAACCATTTATATAAGATTTTAACAAATTAATATTTAAATTTGAATATAATCCTATATAAGTATCATCATCATATCTTTGCGGCATTTCTAATGTTTCTTGTTTATAAATTGTATCTCTATAATAAACTTGGCATAATAATTCTTCATTATGTTTTTTACTCTCTATGTGAATGTTATATTGATTTTGATCGTCAACAAATAATCTAATTTTTTCTTTCGAAAAAGATTTTAATTTTTTAACTAATTCTTTAATATTGATATAATTAGTAATTTTAGTTTCTATCCAATCAGTATTACTAATTGGTAACACTGCTCTAATAAATCCATAAACATTATTATGACCTATTATAACCATATTTTCTTTATTTAATTCCACATAAGCTACATCATTATATTTACTAACAATATCCATAAATTTAATAAATGGATCCCCCGGAAATAAACAATAATTAGTTTCTATAGAAGGTAAACCTTTAGTCTGTTCTCTAAATATTTCGGCTTGTAATTCAAACAAAAGATTAACATCTACACATGGATTATTATTATTATTATCAAAACATTTATTTTCAAATCCCGTTGATCTCGTCGAATAAGAAGAACAGGATGATGCGGGCGAATATAATTTTTTTAAATTTGGGGTTTCCATTTTTTTTTTTTTATTAGAAAAAATTTTATTTTTTTATTGTTAAAAAATGATGTTACCAAATGTTGGTGGAGGTGCATATATCCCGAATAATCGTGAATTAGAAATAGAGATAGAAAATTATATCATGAAAACTGGAGACGTTTTATCTGGTCCATTGCATCTTTCTATTCTTCCGCAACAAAATACAGAGTTAACAAATAAACAATATGTTGATACACAAATCAATGACTTAAAAGAAAAATATATAAACGATGTTTTGGTTCCACTGATGAATGAATTAAAGTTGCTGAAACTTAATGACAAATCATTAAACGAAAAATTATTAAAACTTGATAAAAAGGATAGAGAGCTAGAAGCAGATATAGCAAAACTTTTTAAAAAGATTTCTGAACAATCAAAAATTTTAATAATACTTTCTTTAAATTTAAAATCTGCTGTAATTAAAAATAAACATCAGATAAAAATGTTAGAAGAACAATTAGAAGATGAAATAGAAAAACTACCTGAAAGAATTAAAAAAATTTAAACCAGTTACAAACTACATTCCAAAAAAGTGTTGATGAATTAACTTCTAAAATTACTCAACAAATGAAAAAGATGAATAGAATAATAAATGAAGTAAACTCACTTAATCAAAGAGTTGATAAAATGAAAACTCTTAAAATCAATTTAGAAAATGAATTAAAGAAAAATTTACAAGAATACTCTAAAGAAAATAAAGAACAGTTAGATTCTGTTAAAAGACAATTAGATGTTCTTAAAATTAAGTTAAATGCTCTTAAAACGGCATTGAAGATTAATCAGCAGAAAATGCAAGTTAATAGAAAAGAAATTAAAGTACATCACACGCTACTTGACGCAATAGATAAAGTGCAACAGTCAATTAATAAAGTTATCTCGAAGTTGTTGTCCATTCACAATCGCAAAACTTAGCGCAAATATTAACGTAAATATTTTTTCCCAAAAGTCAAATTTAATCCTAAAAAATGCCTATAATTTATAAACACAATCTTAAACAATTTGCTTCAAATCAAAGAATTGCTCATGAACCACGTATGAATCCTGTTTATCATTATGATAATAGAGAAACAGTCGGAACACAAAAGTTCCTAGGCACCGCAGGTGCCGTTCACACGGAAGGAGCTGGGATCTTCTCTGGTATTGGAAGTATCGTTAACTTAATTAAAAATAATAAAGATTTGATTACATCTGCTGCAAAAGGAGCAGCTGCTATAGGTAGTACAGCTAGTGCAATATCAAATGCTGTCAAGTCTCAAAACGAATTAAAACAACTAGAAGCTATTCGTAAACTTAGGAATGATTCCGAAGAACTAAAAAATTTAAAAAAACTTTCAGAGGAAACAAAAAATAAAATTGCTAACATAGCTGTTGGGGAAACCTTGAGGAGCGGAGCTCCGTCTGATAGTAAACATCAGAAGAAATCAGAAGTAGCCATAAAACGTTCAATTGAACCTACGGTTCGTTCAATTGAAGAAATAAGAGGAAATGGCGTGAGCAGCAACCTTCGGTTTAACCAGCAAAGCTGTAGCGGAGCTGGTCTAGCAAAATTCTAAAATTATGTTTTTTAGTAAAATTTTTTTAGTAAAATTTTTTTAGCAAAATTTTCTTAGCAAAATTTTCTTAGCAAAATTATTTTAGTAAAATTATTTTAGCAGAATTTTTTCTGTGTGTGAGAAAAACAAAAAGTCAAATTATTTTTTATAAAAATGTCTTCGCTTATCGAAAATAAATTTAGATTAGACGATCCTCCGTTCGTCAGTTGCAATCAAAAAAAGAATGACTATATAAGAATTGCTATGAATCCCGGATCTTCCAGTAGAGTAAATACTGGAGGAGATTTAATTTTTGAAGTTGATAATCAGCAGAGTTATATATATCTACCTGATTCATTTTTACACTGTGAATATTCTTTGTATAGTGATGCCAATTTTACAACATCATTACCAGATACCGATAATATTGCACTAGAGAATAATTTCTTTCCAAAATTATTTACACAAATGCGTTTAGATGTTGCGACTCAAAATATAGAAACAATAAGTGATTTTCCAGGTGTAATTGATACAATGCTTAGATTTGTAACAATTGGTGAAAATAATAAAAAGTATGAAATCGAAGGTTGGTTTCCTGATACTAATGATGGTATAATTGTTGATGATTTAACTCACGCTGGAACAGATGCAGCAGGAATTGCGAAAGATGTAGAAAATATTGCAAATCATTGAAATAAAACAAACAATAGTGCATATAAAGAAAGACGTGAATTTAACAAGAAAAGTAGACAGACAGTAAATTGGTCATTGTCTCCATTATTCGGATATTTAGATTATGATAAATATCATATCAATTAAAATTTAGATTAATAATTCATCGTACAGCAAATAATGAATTAATCTTTTTTGGTAAGACTGGAAAAAAGCATATTTAAAAATTGATAGACTTGAATGGTGGATTAAGCATATTACTCCTAGTTTAGAGATTGAAACAGCTATTGCAAAAAGATTAAATACTAACAAACCAATTCCAGTAAATTTTCTAAAGCGTACTGCTAGTTCAGTAACTTTTTCCGAACAAAGATTTAACTGGCATTTTACTAAAACTGCGAATACTCCAAGATATTTATTACTAACATTTCAAAGAAATAATTCTCCAAGTTTTGATAAGAACAATAATCTCTTCCATATTAATACAATTCGAAGTTTACAAGTTTCATTAAATCAAACCCGATATCCAATTGATCCATTAAGATTCGATGATACCAATAATCAATTTATGGAAGGATATGATTCTTATCGAAATCTTTGTATAGAATTTGGAGTTGAACCACAATTAACTCCTGGAGATTGGAGACATTTATATCCTGTTTTCTGTTTCGATTTAAGTGCACAATCTGAAGATATTATCAAGACTGGTTATGATGTTACAATTAATATTGAAAAGAAAGATTCCACAACTTCATTGATGGCTTATGGTTTATTGCTAGAAGATGTAAAATATTCTATTGAAGTTCTTAATGGGAAGATGGCTAGAATAAATTAATTTAATTTTTTTTCATAACTAGAATAGATTAAAAAATTCTTAACTAAAAATTTTTCATAACTAGAATAGATTAAAAATTTTCGTAACTTAAAATTTTTTTATTAAAAATGTCGCAACCGAAAAGTAATAATAATAAAACTGCTGAATTAAAATTACGTAATATTGTTGACAAAAATACCCCTAAAACTATTACGATTAACAAAAAAAAGTATTACATAAGTAAACCAATGATAGAGAATATTCAATTACAAGAAGAAAAGAATGGTGGAATTCTCCCATTAATTCCACTAATAATAGGAGGCATAGCAGCAGCAGGAAGTGTTGCAGGTGGGACAGCTGGTATTGTCCAAGCAGTAAATAAAAATAAATCAGAGAAGGCAGCATTAGAAGAACAAAAACGTCATAATAGAGAGTTAGAGAAAGTTGCTATGGGTGACGGAATAGTAGATAATTTTATTAGTAAATTAAAATTAGTTGATGAAGGAAAACGAGTTCTTAAAAATATTCTCCACAATGTTGATGATTTAATTGAAGTTAAAGAAACTAAAGATGGTTCTGGAATATATCTAAGTCCTAGCATGATTCGGTAATAACCTCAGGACCTTTGGTCCAATCGGCTAAAGCCTCAGAACCTTTGGTTCTATTAGGTAAAACATTTATTTTATCTTTTAAATTTTTTTTATCTTTTAAAATGAATTCTAAAAATTCCGAAAATTTAATTAAATTAAAAATTTCTAATTTAGATTTATTGAATTATCTATTAAACAAAAATAAAAACTCAAATTGTCAGCATATTGGTGGTGACATACAAAAAGCATTAGAAAACTCTCCTGGATTTATTTGGAGTAAATATTCGAAAGAAAAACATCTTCCTGGTCATTCATATACTGGTCCAGGAACTCGATTAGATATAAGATTAGATGAGAATAATAATCCGAAACCAGGTGAAGAACCAATAAATAGAGTAGATGCCGCCGCTTATAGACATGATTTAGCTTATCGAAATCATGATCTAAGTTCTCGTCATGCAGCTGATAAGAAGATGATTCAAGAATTAGATAGTATTCAGAATCCTACATTTAGAGAAAAAATTGAAAGAATGTTTGTTAAGAAAGCTTTACAAGCTAAAATATTATTCGGTCAGGGTTTAAATGAAACGACAGCAAAGCTGTCTGAGAGCAACGCTCGAACCTACGCGTCCGAAATCCACAAGGAATATAGAAGACCTAAATATTTATTGAAAGTAAAAGTATTTAATAAAGATGATATTTGGAGTGCTGATCTTATTCATATGCCGAATGAAAGGGACTACAAATACGCATTGACCGTTATAGATTTATATACACGATACGCTTGGGTAAAGCCTTTAAAAAATAAAAGTGGTCTATCAGTTAAATATGCGTTTGAAGAAATCTTTAAAGAAAGTAAGAGAAAGCCAAAAAAATTGTTTGTTGATAAAGGGTCGGAATTTTATAACCGAAACGTTCAGCCACTATTTGAAACTGTTTATTCAACTGAAAATGCAGGGAAGGCCGTATTGATAGAAAGATTCAATCGGACGTTGAAAAATAAAATTTTCAAAAAATTTACTCAGCAAGGAAATCAGAAATGGTTGAAGATATTACCAGGAGTTGTAGAAGAGTACAATAATAAAGTTCATTCTGGTATTGAAGAAACCCCAAAGAATGCTTCTGACGACCCTGATTTGATACGAAAGAAAATATTCGAGAATAATAATTTGAATGAGAGTAATCCAAATTTGCAGAAACTTAAGCCGAAATTTAAGATTGGAGATAGAGTTAGAATATTTAAGTATAAGAATAAATTTGAAAAAGGCTTCGTCGGATACTGGACTAACGAAATATTTGAATTTTTATAAAATAAATCAAAGTTATCCGATTACTTACGAAATCAAAGATTTAGATGATGAAGATATCAGAGGCCGTTTTTATCAAAATGAAATACAGAAAACAGAGCTTTAGCTTCGCTTGAGTTATAGATTGTTTAACTCTAACATTATATCTAGAAGTGGTACTCCTTTTTGTAATTTAAATAAAACATAAAGACATAATTGACCACAGTAAGTAGTTCCCGGTTTTTGAAATTGAAACGTATTATAAATTCCATTGCCAAGTATTTCTCTTACTTCATTCGTAGGTGGAAGTCCGTATGAGTCGAACCAATAGTTCTCAGCCTCCGGGCGGTCAAAATAATAATTAGAACAGTTTATATTTCTTTGTCCTGCTGACCAATGTACACCTTTTTCATCTGACGTATGAAGATTTGTTATGAAATTTATAGTTATTGATGGAACTTTGTTCCGGGAACTGAAGGTTCCTGTTGGCTTATTTTTTAGGAATTGTAATTCGTCTCTCATTAGAACATGAAAATTCTTTATTCCTAATCGATTAGCGATTTTCTTTAGGTCGAAATTCGTTGTCGTTTTTGTTCCATATAATTTCAAAAACTCATTTATGTTGCTCATTTTATAATAAAAAAATTTCTTAAGGGACCCCTAGAAGTCAAAAGGGAGGGGGTATTGATTTAAAACTGTTCTCTAATGATGTCTTTCCTTACTACTTAGTCAGAAGGGGGTATTGATTTAAAACATTTTTATAATGATAACTTTCCTTACTACTTAGTCAGAAGGGGGGTATTAATTTAAAACTGTTTCACAATGATGACTTTCCTTACTACTTATTCAATTTTGAAATGATTTAATTTAATCTAAATTTAAACGTTACATTGTTGCATTGTATTAGTAGAGTTAGTGTTTCGCACATCTTTTATCAATAGTAATTCATTACTCATCAATATGTGAAAATTCTTTATTCCCAATTGCTTAGCAATCTCATTTAAATCGAAATTTGATGTGGTTTTTGTTTGCCGTATATTTTTAGAAAGTCTCTAATGTTACTCATTTTAAATGGAATAAAATCTATTTCAGAAATTTCTCAAAAGAATTACCGTATAGCAGCTGCTAAAATTGTGTCAGCTGATACGAGTGAAGGAAATCACAGACAATAGCTCATGATACGGGTTGTGAAATCTCATTCACACTATGAGAACAAAAGAACAAAATACAATCTAAACACAATAGACATATGAGAGAGAAGAGAAATGAATGAGCATTTCTCTTCATTTTGGTTTCCATAACAATCATTCATGCGACATTGCTTTGAATGGAAAAATACACCAACTGTCGAACCGATGTCAGAAAGTTTGTCGACATGGCTGTCGATATGGTTCGATAGTTGGTGTATTTTTCCATTAGCGTTCAAGGTCATTCTATTAAAAGCATATGGGAATTATTCTCATTGAAGACAAGCAATTGTTTTAAAGAATGCATGTCATTGTGAATACAATATTCCTGTAACAGACAGGATCGAGAGAGAGAGAGAGAGAGAAAGAAAGAAGTCACGCTGCTCCGTAAAAGTTTAATTGAGATAACGAAGAATATATTCTTGCGGTTTCTTCCATTTCTGAAGTTCCTTCCACTTTTGTTTAATCCACTTTTGTTTCTTCCATTTTTAAAGAAATATTATTAGTCACATGATATATTTTAAAAACCTGAAAGATGGATAAAATTCATGAATTTGAAATTCTCAACTTTTATGATTTTCGGTGTCCTGGAACGGTCATGATTTTGGGGGTGAAAATTGTAATTCTCAAATTTGAGATTCTTAACTTTTATGATTTTCGGTGTCCTGGAACGGTCATGATTTACAAGGTAAAAATTGTAATTCACAAATTTGAGATTTTGAAAAATTTGAAAATTGGGTATTTTTAAAAACGCCCAAATTTATGAATTTAGGTCTTCATAACCTGAAAAAGGGTTCAAATTCATGAATTTATGTCGTTTTTAAAAATGCCATTTTTTGAAAAAAATGGTACTTTTTGAATGGACTAAATTCATGTATTTAGGTCTTAAAAACCTGAAAAAGGGTTCAAATTCATGAATTTATGTCGTTTTTAAAGATACTATTTTTTTGAATTTTATGGTGTCCTGGAACGGTCTTTTGCCCATTACTGATGTTCGCTTTAGAAGTAGCATTACAATCAAACATTCATGAGCATGTTACTTTATCTTGTGTTGATTCTATAGATGCATGCTAATAATATTTAATGCTACAATTGTTAAATAATGAGTACATAAAAATTTTATGCAATAAACAATTAAATACAGGGGTAAAAGTGAAGTGAAATTAGATTCTGATCCTGAAGTTAAGATACGCGAGCAAAATGAAACTAATAGATTCAAATATTCGAAATCGGAGGAGCATTATTTAAGTATTAAAAAAAATAAATTCGATATTTAATTAAGAATTTCATAGACAAAAGCCTTCAATTAATAAACGAAGAATATTTTGGCAGCTACTATTTCATGAAATGAAAAGCAAATATACTAAGATTAATTGCGATTAATTGCAGCAATTATTGGCTTCAAGATTTTTGGATGTGTCTTACATCGCAAGTATGGAGTAAATATCTGCAATTGCATATTGCAGTGCACTTAATTGCAAACGCACTTGCGCAAAGTGATTCTTGCGATCGCACGCACAGCTGCAATTATGCGCAAGTGGGTGCAAGGTCACTGCAAGAGTGTTTGACTAGTGTAAATACAATCTTAAACGCAATAACTCAATAAAACGTTGAATGTTTGATACATTTCGAATGACATATCTTTTAAGGAAATTGTGCGTTTTTTCTGACCTTGTCAGAAAATCATAAAATCATATCATAAAATGTAAAAATATTATGGTTTCTGATCAAAATACGCAATAATCAACCCTAGAAATGAAAAATTCAGCTAATTTTGATGCCTACAAAACAGCACTATAAGAAATGCATTAATAATTTTTCCACTCCATGTCCTATTTCGCGTGGAACTGCCCATTTATGTTGAAATTTATAAGCAAATGCGTGGCCGTTTTGACCACCCTTGGTATTTTAAGGGTTAAGAGCGTAACACTGCGTCATGATGGTAGTCGAATGTCGACGGACAATGAGTATGTGAATTTTACTTCCGCGTCTCAACGTATTATAGCCTCCTTCTCTGCAGCACCGAGCAGCGTATGATTGGTCTGTCCGTAGTGACGTCATCATATTCTGTTTTCGCCTGCTGTTCGCAAAGGACGCTACTTGACATGGCGACGGGGTGTCCCGTTTAACTCATGAGGAGTTTGATACTGAGACAGAGTCTAAAATGCGACCAAATTAAACAGAACAGTGATAGAAAATATACGTATTTTACTATTTGACTTTAGACCTCCAACAGATCTTGCTATAGATTTACATTCTCTAGTAAACCAACTTATGAATAGGTCTGGGCCTACGCACGTGCGTCGTTGGCAATTTCCGGTGCTTACTTCGCGAGAATTCATGAAAACACAAATTTCAAAACAAAAGGGTGTATTCCAAACAAGTTCATGGAAAACTGTACAACAATTTTTCTAATGTTTAAAATGAAAGAAAATTCATTTCTTATGCAAACATCCAGTCAAATGAATAGGAATCTACGTTATAAATATATCAGTAAATACCAAAATACTGGCCAATAAAAACGCGGATGATGGTGTTCATACTGTGAATGGTTGGCCAATGCAGAAATCCTGCATGATCGTCTTTCGTATGCCAAACCCGAGGAAATGGCACAGAGATGAGATGAACAATAGTAACTCCTGAAAAGACAAAAAAGAAAATTCATGATATTGACAAATTTGATGTAAGAAAAGCAACTCGATTTTGAGTCTATGTCATATGAGGTAGAGAATGTGCTGGCACCTGTTGTCCGCAATGGCTTTGATTGAATAAATTCATGCGAAAATATCTGATTGCAGTATCAAAGCTGTCAGAAACTATGAAAGTTCCCACTCACTATATAATACACGTATATGGTCAATACCATAGAGTAGAGATACAGTGGCGTACGGTGTTCCCAGTCGACATGCATGCAATGTAGAGTTTCGTTCGAGGATTATAACAAGTGAAGCAGGCATTAAAGTTATGATTGGGCATACAAGGGTCTGCAAAAGAAGTAAATATTTGAATTACTGGCTTGTTTTATTAATTGCAGGTTGTCACTTCAAAAAATATATTATTTATTACTATTAATTGCTATTTATAGCAAAACATATCCTATGAAAAAGATAGGACGGTCAAGCTGTGTCATAAAACTAAAATGTGTGTCCCGTTTTTTTTGTGAGGTCCCAATTATACAGAGGAAAAAGAATTTTGGCATTATGGATTACTTTGTTAGCTAAAAAAACTATCAGGTGTCCGGCGAACCAAGCGAACACCGGCTCCGCACACCGATTGGAGTCAATTCATAGGTCCCATGGTATGAGCGTTGTGTGTGTGCAGGAGAAGAGGTGCTTTGTATGGTGTGGTTGAGATCTACATAGGGGTTTCAGAGGTGAAGAATGGACAGACGGGTTTATATAATATTGTATTATAACTATATGCAGGGTTTTTTTAGGTTTTGCTACTGTTCATCTGATGATTCCCACGGGTCACATTCAAATCGCCTAAAGATCGACTTTCATTAGTGCACACCTAGCGCACTCAGGATTTATAAGCAAAAACACAAAACAGAAGTCATGAATGCAGTATAACATTAGCATTTAGCAGTGAATTTTACTCGCGATTCTGCATGTACGTGTGCAAGGTGACTTTTCAAGTCTTGAAGTTAATTTCATGTGTTATTTAGACAAGGGACTCATTATCAAACATAGAAATGTATTTGATCATCATACAGCTAGTGTCCGCATTATACCCGCATGAACAAATCGACATCAGGTCCAGAAAACATGTCAAGTTCGTCATCAGACTCATCATTCATTTCAATGCCACAACATTCGCTATCATCACCCATCACGTTTTCATCGGTATCTGTGACTAACAATCTCTTGCGGGGAAGCGAGTTTCGTTGATCTTTAGTGTTTATCCACTCCTCCGCTATTTCCAACACTTCTTTGTCTACAGGTGCTCAGGACCGTTGGTGCTTACATTGAGAAGCGCTGCTAAGGTACGGTCCAGCAGGCGGTTGCGACTTTTGGTCTTTATGACTGTCAATTTGGAAAATCCCCGTTCATTCCAAGCAGTAGAAAATAGAATCGTGAGTGCAATTGTCGCCAATCTGCACACTTGAAAGCAGTGACTACCATAAAACTACGGTTTTGTGAGATATTGACAAAGGGTCGCCACATCCGGCAGGTCGAGTAGAGCCGTATCATGAACAGCATGCTCTAGACAGCTTTGCCAGTATGCGATGACCGTTGTCATTTTCCCCACCAGAGGAAATCGGGCAACCAGATTTCTGATCTGCGGGTCATCAGATGCAGCCCGGTTGTCGTCATCGTTTGGGATGCGTTGCGGATAGAAGACGTCAAAATCTCGCAACAGGAGTAGATCATTCTCCTTGAATCGATCATCAAGATTTCTGATGAGACTGTCGGCATAGGTCCGTAAGATTTTCGCTAACTCTTCAACAACCTCAGTCGGTATTCCTAATTTCGACTGGAAACGATCGGCCCAGTCATTTTTTAATTTTCTCCACGCAATATTGTTCTCGAATATGCGAATTAATTGAAATTTGCACGCTTTCAAGGCCGGAAGGAGGTGGCCAAAGTGCAAAACTCTATGCTGATACGTCTTGCTCAGGTATCTCTTCTCTCCATTCTCCATGTTAATGAGCTATCTTGAGATGAATTCTGGGCATTGATAGTGTTGGCTATGGCTCACTACATGTAGCGGATGAACGTTCAAAATCCACGGTACAAATCGAAAATTCCAAGGTGCAGAATGTGACCCGTGGACACCTTAAATATGTATCATATTACATTTTATTTATATTATATAACTATTCTTTTAAGAAGGGTGATTTGTAGATGCGGAGCTGTGCCAGTGTTCTGCGTGTGCATCTGTCGAGTGCTTATTCTAATATGTGGGGATTGCGTTAATGATTTTGTTGTTAGATTTGTGCGCTAGGTATGTGCCGACGTGGCGAGTGTTTGTTTGAGTAGCTGTTTCTTTGTCGCGTTGGATGACTGTGTGTGATGGGGTGAGGAGTACTTCCCGGTGCAGAAAGTTGTGGGTTTTTGTAGTCTGAGATGTAATGGATGTTGCGTCAAGAGATGGAGATGGTGGTGTTGACATTTTGCTTTGTCTAGAAGCTGTTTTGTGTATAGTGTGAGGTGTTCAGCAATGCGGAGGACGTGTAATTCATGGTCTTATTGTTGTGTATTTGTGTCGCATCCTGTGGTGGTCACTGATCACACCGCATGTCGGCCAGACTTGCGAAAAGTGGCACTTCTCTCCCCTCTGCCCCTCTGTCTTCGTTGCAACGGCCACAGCCTTCTTCTTAACTCTTATCTTCACAGGAGTGGCAGGGACACGTCTCCTGACGGCCCTGTTTGTGGTGTAAACCACGATGTCCCCCACTTACTGTGCTCTTGCCCCTCCCTCTCTTCAACCCAAGCGGATATCTTCGGGTCCTCGGGCTCTGTTTTTGATCTTTGGCATCACCCTTGGGGCTTGCCCGCCTTCTCGGCCTCCGTGGCGTCCCGCCACACCCCTATCCGCGGGACGGGGTCGGGTAATCCAGACAGCCAGCCAGCCACACTCGTGTATCTGCTCTCACACCCCCAAGCCGCTTTCACATTTTTGCTTTGAAAATCGTCTCGAGTGCCTTCTTGGGATTTTAATAACAACTAGAACCAAAGTACACTGACAATACTATTTTACAATCTCAAGACGCGAAAGTCTTTGAAAATAAATGATGGAATATTGATTTCGAATCAATCGGGATACACAGATTGACTTGATTTGAACATTTTATCAAGAAGTGATGTTCATAGAATTATATTGCTGTGCAAACAGCAGATGAATAATGAAATTTGAAAGGAGATTGGAATGAAAGCATTAAGATAAGAATAATAGAGCAAACATTGAAACATCACGTTTTATAGTAAAGATGGGCATGCTTCTACGTCTAAATTTTCGTGCACTGCACCTGTTTCCATTCTAATTAAAAGTTGTTCCGTTCTATTTAAAACCTGTTCCATTCAATTTAAATATGTTATATTCAGTTTAAAACCTGACCTATTCAATTTAAAACCTGTTTCCATTCAATTTAAAACTGTCAGTTAAGAACGATCTCTATTCTACTACAAAAACAATATGACAGTCACCAATGTACAGTGCGCGACAGCAAGTTGGAAACTTAGCATAAATCTACGGACACGTATTTTTTCCAACACCTAAAAATTGTTTGCTATCAGGAAATATCGACAAATTTATAATTATCTGAAAGAGAATTTTCGGATCTATCATTTGAATGTTGTTGAATTAATTGTTTTTGAAATTGGTGGTTCCTAGACGCCCATAAACCCGAAAGCCCCAAATTTTCTTTGACTTGTTTTGACAAACGCATAAATCAATTTGAAACATTATCCTTGTGATATTCAAAACCGTCACAAGATTGGCTTTCAGAAAATATATAGTTTGAAAGTGTTTCTCGAAGTTTATAGGCAATATTTTGAAAGTAGTATAGATAGATAATGTGACGATTTTTTCATTTTCAGAATGTGTTGCGATAATAACAGTAATAAAGCTGTTAACTAACTGGTGGCATTTATTTACCTCAAAGCTAGTGTTTTCTGCTTTTGTTGGGTAAATTTAAGACCCTTCGAAGAAATATTCTGAAAATGAAAAAATCGTCACATTATCTATCTATACTACTTTCAAAATATTGCCTATAAACTTCGAGAAACACTTTCAAACTATATATGTTCTGAAAGCCAATCTTGTGACGGTTTTGAATATCACAAGGATAATGTTTCAAATTGATTTATGCGTTTGTCAAAACAAGTCAAAGAAAATTTGGGGCTTTCGGGTTTATGGGCTTCTAGGAACCACCAATTTCAAAAACAATTAATTCAACAACATTCAAATGATAGATCCGAAAATTCTCTTTCAGATGATTATAAATTTGTCGATATTTCCTGATAGCAAACAATTTTTAGGTGTTGGAAAAAATACGTGTCCGTAGATTTATGCTAAGTTTCCAACTTGCTGTCGCGCACTGTAACTAAATACCATATTGCTAATCGAGTATTCGTTGCTTAGCGATGCCATCAGTTTTCTTATAGCTGCTAAGAGTACCTGGTTTAACACCACGATTTTCCATCATTTCACTCATGTCAGTGTCTGTGTCAGATGCACCGGAGCTTATTGACGCTGACATTGCATGGGAAGTCATGATTTCGTCTTCGTATACTTCGAGAAACTTTACCAAATGAAATAGACTAACTAACTCAGCACTTGATATTATCTGCTGCTATTCATACCAAACACACGGACTCAAAAAGTGTGTGCGTGTATGATGCATGGGATGATGGCGCGCTAAACCGATTTGAAGATTCTTACTTTTGCTATTGTTCGATTTCTAAGAATGACTCATTTTATCCGATAAAGTGATGATGTAGTTATCGAATGTGGCTGTCAACGCTCCGGTCCGACAAGAGTAAGACTCAAAATACGGTGTTACATTAGTGAATTGATGAACACTTTTAAAATAAAACGTTTCATTGTTTACTGTTTTCTTATGATCCTCTTACTAGGTATTATTTATTCATCAGATTCCATGTTGTACGTAAGTATATCATGAAATATTGTGATATTATTGATTGTTTCTATGTCATCTGGTTTTTGTAAAAGAATAGAGATCGTTCTTAACTGAATGTTTTAAATTGAATAGAACATTTCTAAATTGAATGGGACAGGTTTTAAATAGAACGGAACAACTTCTAATTAGAATGGAAAAATGTGTAGATGTCCTATTACTATACTGAAAATTTCACTGGGCATTTGGAAGAGTGCATGTCACCGTTGAACTGAACAGTTGGACGCAAACAGCCAAGTATGTGCTACGTGAGGAGCACAAGGGCTAAACAGGTTAAAGGTAACATCTGATGACTGGCCGGAGAACGGAGAAAAAGTTGGTTTAACGTCGCTAATCACGTCGCTTGGACGGTGATGACACAGTCAGACTGTAATCTGGAGTGTTGTGATCTTTTAGTACGGATGCCCTGACGACTTCCACCGACATTCTCGGGGCTCGACCTCCGGACCAAAAGATCGCTAGGCCAAGCACTTTACCACTGTGCCACAAAGGAAGTAACTTAATATTCTAACTGCGCATCTCAAGAGAAATTGAATTAAATTTTCCTGACAAATCTTATTAAAGCAGAGACAGCTTAGCCTAGAGAATCATCGATAATTTAGTCTGCCATCCAAGCTGACCTTAGAATCCCAAAGATAATGCAATTACAATTAACTTCTTCAAAGGTCGACAAGCATTAAGTTGATAATATCGTTCGATGGGGCTGGAACGTCAAGTCTGTCCTCCGGACATGAATTTTTTTCTTGATGACGAAAATGAAGAAGCGCATGGGCAGACATATTCATGAAGGCCTAAAGCAAACTTCTTGAAAGAATCTCGCGTTTCCATTAAACAGCTGAAGTCTCCTCACATCTGACAACTTAATAAAATGAAAATTAGAACAGACGATAAGTAAAATGACTAATTTTGGGTTGTAAAACACAGCACATGGTCGACATTCGAAGCAGGTATACAGGGCTTGCAGTCATTTACTATAAGATGTCAAATTTATGGACGATTCTGAAACGTGCCTTTTAACAAATACCCACAAGTAAATTGCATAAAAGACAACAGGAAACTTCAATGACCTAAACAACGGGAAGAAATGAAGAAATATTTACAATATAACATTAACATGGATTTTTGAGGGCATTAATGTAGGACATTTGATGTTGCCCCTACCATGGTGCCTGAAAAAATCTTCATGTGCGTTAATAATATTATGCGCATTTATATTTGACTAGATAGAAATGTAGGAAAAAGCGATCAGCAATGAAGAAATATACACATGCAGAAATACACTGACTGAGATCTCAAAAATTGCTGCCAATTTGTCCTACATTTCTGCCGAGTCCATTGTAAAAACTAACGAATATGTAGATTTTTCAGGCAACATTGTCCAGGCACAATGTACAGTAAAAATTAACAGCTTGTCATGTCTTTCTCACATAATTTAATTGATGTTCAAAATTTTTAGACATCTCATTGATTTGACGGTGCCAAAAATGTCAATGAGTTGCCAAGTTATCACTTTCCACTTATCTGTTAATAAGAACCAAACCAATTCAAGTACAATAGATGCTGGGAAGCGTGGGATGGAGGTAATTATGTCACACTTGACACGCAATGGATAAAACAAACAAATAAAAAGCAGATTAACTCATTTGTTTATCGTAACGGATATGTCTACGACATGCCAAGCGACTGTGAGCTATCTACCTGCTGAGAGATAAATCAGAAATAATATTGGGATGTAATCTACAGCGATTGTTTCCGTGCCAAGTGAAGTGCAATTCATCAGTCATTTATCAGATTCAAGGGACCTTCAGCATTGAAAGTCCCTTGTTACTCTAGGGGAACCTTATCGCTAGCATCAGGTGCCCCTCAAAGCTTTGAGCGGGTCCTTTTATCAGTAGGCCTACTACACTATGTTGAGTCTTCAGTATGGCAGCATGGAGGGCCCCTTCTAAGTATAAGGAACCCTGTGTTAGTCATTGCTATTGGATTGTCCAGAGAACTTCAAAAATTCTCGACGTTGTTTGGACAGTAACAAGCTAGCAGCTTACAAAGCTCAGTAAATGAGTGATCATAACAACTCAGACTCAGCCCAACTTTCTACTGAGTAGGCCTAGGCAGCGAACTTTCGGGATTTTTGATTTGGAATGATATTGTGATGCTTTCCAACATTTCCACATGTTATGTAGTGCTTCAATTTTATAATTTAGACATTTAATCCACATGATGGCTGTGTCCTTTTTAGCTTGAATGTCATGAATCATAAAAAACATTCTTTTTCATCGTTGTGTAGGCCTATGCCAATGCAAATCAATACATTTTTGTATCTTTAATTATTTTTTCGCTTGCATGATCATCCGTCTTTCTATTTCAGGTGATCTTGAGCGACGAATCGAGTTTTCAAGTCCAACTTGCACGACCAAGACTGATAAGGAAGGGTTCAGAGCCTCTTTCATCCCTTCATACAGCTCAGCAAGTCAAGCATCCACCCAGTGTAATGATATGGGGATGCATGAGGTGGCATGGGTTTGGCCGGATATTCGTGGTTGAAGGCTCGATGAACAGCAAACAATACATGGAGGCAATCCAAACTCGTCCTCTCCCTCAAGCTGCACAGTGGTTCAGCGACGAGGAGTGGCTGTTCCAACAAGACAATGCCCCATGCCACAGTTCAAAAGCCACCAAGGACTTCTTCAATCGCAGCAATATGGAGGTCATGCAATGGCCTGCCTGCTCCCCTGACATGAGCCCCATCGACACCATCTGGGTAGTGATGAAGGGCAAGCTGCGCAGGATGTCGTTGAAGAGCAAGCCGGACCTCATATCCGCACTTCTCAACATTTGTGTGAGGGACACAAGTGACCAAGAACAACTCGCCAAAATTTTCAAGAAACTGGTAGATGACATGCCCAGACGAATTGCCGCCCTTCTCAAGGCAAGGGGAGGGCACACGAGTTTTTATTTGACTATTCTTTATCGATAGCTATAAATCAGAGATCAGTGTCTTTGAAAAATGCCTACTGCAGCTCCAAAGAGAGTGATGTTGTTTCAATGAACCAAATATAAAGAATGATTTGTAGTGAAAATTTGGGTGTTCTGATTAATTTGCTCCCTACTGTATATTCAATAGTATTATCAGCTTTCACAACATTGTGTTTTACGTAAGCATGGTTCAGTTTCGAAGTCGGAATATACATGCTTGATAATTGAAATCTCAATAGTTTTAAAGAAAAAGTCAATAGATTTAAATACACGGAATATTTAAATGGCTGCACCTTGGTTACTTGAATACTGGTAGAAACTTTCCGATTAATTTGATTAATGAATAAATTAAAAGTTGAATGGAAATGCTTGAAAAATTCTACCGTTTCTTAAAGCTTATTCAACTACCGCATTTTTCCATATATACATGTAAGTCCACCCAAATACAGGCCAATGGGCTTATATTTGGCAGATGGGATTATATTTGGATACAGAATTTATGATGATCAAGAAAATAAAATTTAGGAAATCCAAGGATCTATCTCCAAGTATTTTCACATTAAGTCTTATCAGTCATTGGTTGTCTGTGTGCGCGCGCTCGCGTGTGTGTGCGTGGATGTGTTTGCTTGATGTCGCCATGATCGAATCGTCGAATCCTATTACGAACACCATTATTCCAAGAATTCAAGGGGTATAATTCTAAGAATATGCGAGCAGGCATGAAGACAAGCGCGCGGCTTTGTGCAACAATATGAACTCAGTTATTCGTTAGCTTTTGAGTCAGAGTCACACAGGCATTTGAGCCCTACGATTTAACACTTACTATATTTCTTTTATAGATCGTCTTCTATACCAACTGCGTCATGCCATCTGCAGAAAGTGCAGAGACAATTCCTAAGACTCGCTTAAAGAGGAAAAGCTATACAATTTTCGACAAATTGCAAATAATTGAGACTGTCAAAATAAATCACGGAAACAGCTTGAGTGCTGCTTCATGAGAGATGGGAATTTCAAGTAAGCAACTCCGAACTTGGGTATCTGAAGAACGCAAGATATGGAAGACCTCAACGAAGCAGAAAAGGCGCCGACAAACAGGGGGTGGGCGCAGACCTTTTTATCCGGAAATCGAATCTAAATTAATAGAATGGTTGAAAATTGAACGTTCGAACCAAAGAAACGTTAGTTAGACTAGATTACAGCATGAAGCAGTTAAGACATTCTTCCACGACTCAACAAGTCCTGTACATTCATTGCTATTAACATTTGTTATTATTTTTGTGATGAGATATGTATCCAAAGACGTATCTACGTAATTTAACAACCTATGTAGGCTACCGGTTTTATAGACAGAAGCTTGCTGCTAACTGCTAATAGTTTGAATATGCTGTTATACTATACGAGTAATTCACGACCACGTGTTTTTTAGTTTTAGTTGTATTTTGTTGTTTATACATAGAGGTACTAATTATTTAGAATCTAAAAGCGGCATGAAGGCTAAGATGGCAGAGCTTGAAAAGGTGCCAAATAGAAGATTTGGAGTCAATATTTTGTCGTAAAATCGGTAAAAACTTAATATAAGCCAATGGGCTTTTATATGGAAAAATACGGTAATGGCATACATGTATGACACACATGCAGAGCTGGAAAAATTCTAGTGAAATTTTTTAATTCCAATTCCAGAGCAGAAATTTCAATTCCAACTCCAATTCCAATTCCAGTCGAAGCAGTTCAATTCAATTCCAATTCCAATTCCATTATAAGATTCAATTCCGATAATTTCATGTCGAGTATAATGCATTATGTTAATGTATCTAATGTTTGTTCGCTTCAATCGAACCCATTTACCCTTATCCTATCCTCGCTGTTCCTGTTTGCCGTTTCCTGCGTCGTTCCTATGTGCGTTCTCATGTTCATAGTTCATATTTCTTGCGTACATGTATATGTGTAACCGGTCTGGCTACGCTATTTTCGTTTCGTAAACGAGATATTCAATATCTTGTGAAAAAAAGAGAGAAAAGAAAATTAACGGTCAGCAAAGAATAAAACGCTGAGAGAGAGAGAGAGAGAGAGAGAGAGAGAGAGAGAGATGAGATGCGAATAAATCGATTAATAAACTGATAGAAGAAAGAAATTCAATGTGCGAATAACGCGATTGTTGATGACAGAAAAAACGACGACAAACATGATATCATGGAAACTGATTAATGGTCCATGTTAAAAAGGGAAATTAAAAATTCTGTGAGAGAATGTGGTCGGGTCGAAAGCTAGCGAGCAGAGATTAAAGGAAACTCTTTCAACTTTTAAAAGAAAGTGGATTTGTCGTCAAGTCTCAAAAATTGGTATAAATTAGAAACGATGAGAAATTGACACGACAACGACTACCAACAACAACACATACGACATCTTCAGTAGCTGTTAAAAAAACTCCCGGCTCTCGCGGTGTAACTTAACAACAGAAGTAACAACAACAACTACCCGCCAGCGAACAACAACACAGCAGTGTATACGGCAACACATTAGCGAGTGCGATTGAAGATTGACGGTATAAGTGACACTGATATTTATGATATTATTTTGGTCTAAGTGAGTCCGATCTAATTGAAGTGAATTCAACATTAAGAAGTGAACTGCAAGTTTAAAGTTTTTCTTTTATCGTTGCGTATCGTATCTATATAACTATAGTCTTAAAAATTGATATTGTTAATTGTTGTGA
>CAJQUW010002744.1:0-12217 GCA_907163375.1 Prostheceraeus crozeri | reverse complement strand
TACACTCTTTCCCGTTCAAGTTTCCACTCTTTGCATTGATATTTCCAATATTTGCATAGAAATTTCCAAACTTTGATCTTCACAAATCCAAATTTTGCATTCAAACTTTTCCAATATTTGCATTGATATTTCCTTCTCTTTGCGATTCAAGAATCTATGATTTGCAGATAGCTTTCCAATATTTTTGCAATCAAGATCAAATTTTTTCGATCGTATTAGATTGAATTATCTGACCATTCTTTTCGATAGTTAACGCAAGGGGGCCATGCTATGGTTTTGTGATCTTCATTAATGTAATGAATAAGAGAGATTACCAAGTCAACTGTTACAATAATAATGGTGAATTGATGAAATGCCGGTTTGGCTTTACTTACAGCACGACTGTGTCGAGGAGTTATACGTACAGTAGAACGCCCTAACTTTAGCCACCGGTAGTGGTGACATGGGACTTTCAATCTTATTTTTTTCTGATATGATGCATTTACGATGCACCACTACAGCTTGAATATATTTCATCTGATACCATAGCACTGCAAAACTACTCTCTATCTTGTCATATTTCAAGTTATGACTTCCATGGCCTGAATTTTTTCCAAAAACATGCATTTTTGGCAAAAAATTTGAATTTCAAATGCACCCCTGAACGGTTTGAAGCCCTAGACATGTGGAATCGAGCTTGAAAACGTTCAAATTACGTTGCTCATACACTGTCTTAACATAGTAATGGAGTTTACAAGTGGCAACTTTAATTTTGCTTACTTTTAAATGGGGTGGCTAAAGTTAGGGACGTCAAATTCAGAAAAATGTCCTAACCTTTAGCCACTTATGTGAGTGGAAGTTGTGCTTGATTTATTTGAAATTCGGTCCCTACTGCATCAGGGCTAGCCTCCTTTTCAACTTCTCAGACGTCCGATTGTTCACAAATTCAAGGTCGATATATCCAAATAGCTAGACTTCATTGTACACCTGTACATTCAAACATGTAACATGTACCGATTGTCAGCTTGACCGGTTATCTTAATTACACGCATAAGAAAAATGCTATTCTTATACTGTTTCCCCCATCTTGAAAAATGAAGGAGATTTCAATTAATCCAGTAATGCGAATTTGAACAATGCACCTTCCATTCTTAAGAATGAAGTAATTGCCCTATTTTTGTTAATGACACTGACTTGGATTTCGAGGGTAATGTGGGCCCATCGACGAATTAATGTCAATCGTGAACCCTCTATCGATGAACATGATGATGAATCTTCAATCGAAGCCACAAATAAATCAAGGAGATTTTGTTCTTGTTAATCTCGCAGTTGATGGTAGATCAATCCACAAACACTTTGTGGGCACAAGTGTTGCAGGTAGTAAGCCAAAACGAGTATTGAAAGTCACCGGACGGAGAAAGAAGAACCGGATGAAATTGTAGAGACTATGTGTGCTACTCCCGATCGTCGTGGTTTGGTTTGGACTATTGACTGTGACATAGACAAAACAACGTAGGACTGTACTTACGTATGCATGAGTCAAGAAATTTTTATACTTTGATATTTTTATAGTTATAATGTCATCCAGTTATGTGTTTTGTTATTCAAAGTATCACAAATAGATAGAATATTTCCATAAGAAAGAACTTCTCATTCATTGGAGGTCTAATTCGTACTCAATCAATCATCATTAAGGTTCAATTCTATCATGTAGGAGCTTATGAACAACAAAGTGGCTAAAGTTAGGGCGTTCTACGGTACGTCGTACATTACAACAATTGATTATAAATAGATAATCATTACCATACAGGAATTAGCATCATATTGTACCATACAAAGGTGCTATTTTAAGTCATTCTTAAAGGAACGATAATGCATACATTACATTGTAATGGAGGGGGATATTTTAGCGTCCATCGTCAAAAGCGCTTGTTATACATGTATGTGCTTTGCCACTTATAAGATGATGAAGAATGCCATGGTTCATTCACAAGGAGTTTATGGAAATACGTGTATATAACAGCAAACTGTAATCTTTTCTGAAAGCTTTTGATGTATAGGCTATTCAAATGCCAATCACTTCTAATTGATCCACAATTCCTTAGCAGTGGTTCAAATATGTGATGTATGTACATGTAAATGATCAAGTGTATATCCTTGACATTTTTGAAATTTACTGCCAGTATATTGATAGTTTGTTTTCTATCTAGAATTGAAACTTATTGAACCTATAGAACTTCAAGAGCCGTTTTATTGCTTAATCATCGGTCTTATAATACCGCATCCATCATTTTTAGCTTCGATCTAAAAAACACATAAATTTTTTAATGTCATATTTTATTGAAACAATCATGAACATTAAAAGTTAAATGAAAGTTAGTCAAAAGTTACAAACACTCTTCAGCATATGCTCGAGGTAAGATGCGATTCAAATGTCCACAAAATTTGACAATTTTTGCTGTTGTCACACTGGTGTACGATAGATTCAGTGCCTCTAAGAGAAGTTGCTGCCACACTTGAATGGTAGTGGATCCCTGGCTGCGAGCAGTTTCCTTTACATTTATAATTTGACTGTTAATCGGCGGTGATGCTAATTTCTTTTTGATCATGGACTTCAGTAAAGAAAATGCTTCTTCCATGGGGTTCAACATAGGAGACCATGACGGCAAATGTTTCAAGATATGGTGATCTCTACCCTAGAAGAAGACGAATTCCGATGACATGGTGCATTATCAAGATGATGTAAGTCTTTTCACGTGGAGAATCATCTTCAAGCTTCTGGCTCAAGTCGTTGAATAAAATTCTGAAAGTTTCTCGAGTGACACTACCAATGTGTTCGCGGGTGCATTATCAAGACCACCATTGGAGCTCACGGCCAATTATGTTGACATTATGGCCCACGCTGTCCACCAACAGTCCGAAAACACTGTAAACCCCGTTTAGAGCGTCCATGGGTTCGTGATGTCCACAAATTAAAGTTGGTTTCATCGACATACACACATTTGTGATAATTTGGCCTCATCGGAGAAACACCAAGTAGCGTATTCTTTCGGGGCTCTTATGACATCAGGCTTATTCCTATCCGTGGGTATGTTGCGAACATTTTTTACGGTGTACAACATACCGTCCAGTGTTCTTGATATTGTACCTTATTACCTCAAAGAAGGTTTTTGAGGCAATATCTGACTGCAAGCCTTCTTGCATTTTCTGCAAGGTTGAAGACGGATTATTGGAAATCATTTGTTCCAAATAGGTTTTGACTTCGTCATCGACCTTGTGGTTGTGTCTTGCCACGCTTGCTTACTTTTTGTCACTACGACCAGATTTTTATAATCTTTCTGGCAGTGTCATGTTTTATTCCTAAAGATTCTGCAACTGTCAGGAAATCACCGTCGGCGCTATACGAATCAAATATTCTTTTTCTATCCTGGTTGCTAAATTCTATTGTAAGTACGTGTCATACTGCTTCTATGTTGATAAAATGAACATCTTTTGCCAGTAAGTTGAATATTCGTATAGACTTTAAAATTTGAATCTTGATTGCAAATATTGGAAAGCTATCTGCAAATCATAGATTCTTGATCGCAAAGAGAAGAAATATCAATGCAAATATTGGAAAGTTGAATGCAAAATTTGGATTTGTGAGATCAAAGTTTGGAAATTTCTATGCAAATATTGGAAATATCAATGCAAAGAGTGGAAACTTGAACGGGAAAGAGTGTAGTTATTGAGTTATTTGCTTGTCATCATGCTAGTTATTGAGTTAAGATTTCTATTGTCGATGACTTAATAGTGATGCAAAGATGTGATATCTTTGCAGCTTGTCATTGAGTTAAGATTTCGATGTCTATGAATTTATAGTGATATTTTTGCCTTATATGTTTCTATGTTGAATTCAACTCGTCTGTAAAGGCAGGTTGATTCACAGAATTAAATATTTTGTTCATCTGCTGTCGATTTGCTAGAAGTTGTGATTTATTTCAAAATCGAAGGCGCATCGCGGAACTTACTCTAAGTGGGTAAAAGGAATTCCTAATACCCTACTAGGTATGAAAAAAAGTAGTGCATCGCTTGTGGATTACTATGAATTCCTGCAAAGTGCTTCGTTTGCCAGAGAATTCCTTAAGATTCAAAAAAAATCAGATCTATGCGCAGACAAGTTTTATCCTCACATAATGTTGGTCACGATCGAATACTAGATTATTAAAGAAAATAGCTAGCGCACAAAAATTAGTTCAACTGATGATTTCATCATCTTCTTCTCAAGCATTCCTCAACTGCATAGTGCATACACTAAAATGTAGCCATGGACATCGTGCGAATGACATCACAGGACTTATTGTTCGCCATTTCCAATAATAGCGATATGCGAACTATCCATTCTAGAAGGAGCAAGCTATCTAATTTTATGATGTGAAGGACACATTTCGATGTTAAGGACAGATACGAAACTTCCATTCTAGAAACCGGAGCGCGCGCAGATGAATCTAATTCTGTGGGTTAATTACTAGTGTGTCATAATAAATAGCCTACTTAGTCATCAAGGAAGCTATTCTCTCATCATGAGTCCCATTGGAACCACAAATGGCGCGAACAATACATTGCCGATGAGCAATTTATTTATGTTTAGTCAGCTGATGGTGGTGATGATTCTCTGGTGGTGATGAATTGCTGTGAATGGTGCGTGCTCGGAATGGGATTGACGCCTGATTTTGATGATTTGGTGCGGTGGGCAACATTTGGATAGTGGACTAGATATATTTTGTGTTGGTTAGATTTGATGATTATTTAGTGAGGATGAATTTATTTCCTGTCAGGAATGGATGGTGAATTTTCCTTTCTCACAACTGAGTTACAACCGCCAATTAATATGAGCTACTGTTAGTAACTACAGCAGCTGACGGCTGATGCAGGCAATGATCGAATATTGGATTGTATTTAAATGATGAATCAAAGTGGAGATGTCACAAGAACATTCATAGCTTATAGCAAAAATAGACTGCAGGCCATAATAGACTGTAGTTCTGTCTTCAGTCTTCCTGAATATCGCAGTGTTAGTGTTTCAGTTGATCTGCAGCAACGAGATCAAGGGTTCCACAATTATGGGCCCAAAACCTCAGGCTGCTCTGTTCATTCGTTTTGACCTCATAAGTTGATATAATGATACACTTGAATGAGATCTTAGAGAAGTATTGGCAGCATTCACTTGAAGTAATATAATGCATAGTTCTCAGGTATTCAGGACTTTCTCCATAGAAGCATTTGTGCACCAAACAACATGCTGTATGATGTGGAGACACTGGTAAACATGTTCCGTCTAAGACAAATATGAAGCAGGACGATATCTGGGCAAGCGTCTCCACTTTCTTGCAGAAGTCTGATGCACCCTGGACACGTTGAAGTCTCTGAAATTCCTTTGATGTACATCCACTGAATACAGAATTACAACAGTATAAGTGTGAAGTCATGCATTAACTGTTATAGATGTTGAGAAACGGACACATCCTCCACAATGATCGTTGAGTGTAAACAGCAGAGGGCCGAACATGATCACAAGATCAGACGCCTGAATGACATGTTCCAGTAGCGAAATGCGCGAGACTCATCTTGGGGCCACATGGACATAGAAACGTCTTTTCAGCACTTTTGGGCATAAATAATTCCCATTCGTTAAGTTCAAAATTTATATATGAAAATAATGAAAGAAAATCGGATCCATTGATTTCAAAGTGGCTTCAAGTTTTGAATCTTATCCTTTTTATTATCACGGATACATGGTGACATATAAGATAAACAGTTGATACTTGCAATCAAAATGCAGATCAAAACAGCTATACAATTATTTCTAGTGATTTCGAATTGGTCAAATCTAAGACAGGCGACATTCACGCACGCTGCTCTACTTTTGAAATTTAAAATTGCTCTAAGGTGTCGTAAGCTATTTTTTATACAGCTGAGCATCTAATTTTAAATTTGCACAACATGCACTATGTAGCGTGACAGGACCCTCAGACCGTATGTCATAAGTAGGAGTGCATTATCACAGTGTGTGACAGGTCATGCCACGATGTGCTGCTATTGTATGACTACTTAACTAGTTAGCTGAATGAATGTCTTAAATGATGACAGCGGAAAAGCTTAACACACCAATAGAATCTGTCAGCATAACTGTGCGAATTCTAAGTAGGCCTATGCGCCCAACAAGCATTAAACGCATGAAAACTGGTAATTTGGTAATTAGGGAAATTCGCTAGTTAATATTTTATTATTAAATCAGCAATAATTAACTAATATTAGTAATTAGGTAATTCGACTTCTTCCGCTATATATTAATATATTGTCAGATTTTGTGAAAATTCACATTTCAGTTATTGAACAAGGAGATTCATACAGCACATTATTGTCACTACAACTACCATCGAGGTGGTGTCTGAAAGCCCTAATTCAGAAATTTTCAGGGACCGGTGAAATGGGACTTTCTGAAGAATTTGCTACCGAACAAAAAAAACCCTTTAAGTCAATTTTTCTTTAGGAGTCATAAACCACTATCAGCATAAATGCCCCAGCGTCTAATTAATATGAAGGTATAAAATATTTTGGAATCAGGTCAATTCCCTGGATGACAGATTGAAAAAAATAGAAATTAACATTTTCTGCACGTGGTGCAGGATAGATCAGCTGGCAACGTCACTATTCATTCCTCTTGCGGTCTTTTTCGTCGCATAAATGTTCACAAATTGTTGATAGCATTTTGTGTGAATGCTTCATTGATATCGAAATGGCGGAGAAACCAGTGATCCCTATAAAATATTATTTTCATGTGAACAAAGGTAGTAGTATGGGGTTAAGTAATCACATCCTAAGGATGGGAGAGATTAAGGCCAATTCATACATAAACGCACGGACGCTCTGACACATAATCGTCATTTCTCATCATGAGGCAATGCGACTTTATCCATGAAAATTGCACCATACAATGCCAAATTAGTCTAAAAAAATTAATCACCTTTCAAATATTTTTGATAGTAGTCCATCTAGAGTTGAAAGGGGGACTACTATAAAATATTTGAAAAGTGAATTATTTTAGACTAATTTGGCATTGTGTGGTGTTATTTCCATGGATAAAGTCCCATTACTTCATGATGAGAAATGACGAATCACTACGCACGTCCGTGCTTTATTTATGGAATTGCCCTCAACCTGTTGAGGACAGAGTCGTTGTTTTCATTCAACAGGCTGTCAAGCATTAGACCATCGGAAAACAAGGAAACAACCGTCGGAATTTTTTCCAATACAATAGAAAAAAAAGAAATCTGACACTGTCTTTGTCAACCAGCAGCTGTTTTCCTTTTTTCTTTCATGATACTACTGACTATGAACATTTTTAAAACAAGCCAGCTGCCCAGCATGTTTTTAGAAACGGTATTTACCTCAACAGCTCATACGGAAAAGCGAGTCCACTCTTCTGATAGTCGCAATCCTGACAGTTTCAATGGATAAATTTGTTCGTTTTCTTGTAATTTTGTGTGTTGTATGAGTACATGCTTTAATTTTATATGTACGTGCGTAAATGTCTATATGACCAATATACTTGTATGTGACAATTGTCTTCATCCCATTGCAGGTTGTAGTGGGGCTAAATACAGTTAGTATCTAGCAACTGGCTGGGGTTTAACTCAATCGCATGCAACAGAGCGCTCCGTTGTCAGAGCAGAAGATCAGCTAAGTGTTTTGAGTGATGGCTTGACGGCGACTTGAGCTTTGCTTTGATTGCTTGAACGTAGTTTGAGCATCATTGCATCTCAGTGCAAACAGTAGGAGAAAACAGCAATTTTCAAGTTACATTTACAAATGTGCAATACATTCAATATCGTGCACATTGATTCCATACGAACATTTGCTCAGGCAAATGCTGATAATAATTTGAGCACCAAGCAAGCACTGCCCGGTAGGTCTACACATTGAATTGATGTTGATAGGATATCAATGTTCTCAATATAATGAAAAATAGTTAAAAAATAAAATGAATATAGTGAATTATTTGAGTAATAAATAAGTAATAATTAAAATCTCATATAGATTTTTTTTAAATGATAGATGTCCAACAAAGTAATTGCCACGCGCCACTTCGAAAAAAATAGAACCTTAATTATATAGATTAATTATTGAATGCTCAACCATCTAAATCAACACACTCCCCTGGTATCAAATAATCTAGCAGCAAAGCGCGATAAATTGATTGAAAGTAGGAACTGCAATCACTTAACCGCTTTATATTCCTAGGATTCTTTAGAGAAGTCTTCGAAGATCCCAGTGAAGGAGCCAACACCCAGTAATGAAGCAAAATGCTTAAGTTTAGTACACGGCAATGAACATTGCCATCAATCAATTAGGCCTAATTAATTGCATGAGGGGAAGCTGCCTCGTACCTGCAGAATATAAGGCTGATTATGCATCTACTTGGAACATATCAATCAACTTGGAACTCCGATGCAGGGCTGCCAACCTCTGGCGGCAAAAAATCGGTACGCCCAGGTGAAAAAATCGGGAAAATCGGTACGCCTACCCCAAAAAATCGGTACAAAAATCGGTACAAAAAATGTCTCATTTTTCTACGCAACTACATGCACTGAAGCTGTCCATGTTAGACCCGACCTGGCGAAACTTCCCACAAATTCGCAGACAGCAGTAAGTTATGAACGGTTGAAATCCCATGAAAGAAAAAAGTACATATACATGTACATACATTCTATATGTATGTCTGCCTCTGTATGTATCTTATTAATATGAACGACCATGTTCGTTTCGTCCCTAGCTCCCAACCAATCGAATAAATTAGAAAAATATGCTCTTGTGCAAGGATAAAAATGATTAATTATTGTGTTGCAACCAAACAGAAAAATACAAGAAAAAACAAATTACAAAATCTAGAATCCCAGATTACAGGCTATGAGATACTAACTCGCCATTACTCGATCGCAAGCCATTACACATCCAGATATAGTTTGCAAATGAAATAATTGAAGGAGTTAATTAACACATTTACAGAAAATCAATTTTGTTGGCACATTGGCGTTCAATAGAAAAACGAGCATTATGATGAACTTATAACCCACGTAATGTGGAGTTCTGGCTTGATTATGTGTGGGTAAAAAACAGAAAGCTTAGGTCATAATTCCGCCGGTGATAAGGCAAAATGGAAGTCAGAATTAGTTAATTAAAGATTTGGATATTTCTAATTCAATCAGAAGTCTATGCACGGGGTGATTTGACTACATGCATTTGATTCTGCAAACTCACATCTCTGCACTAACCTCGTGTCCTCAAATCGAAGATGGTTAACTTTGATGACTAATCGAGCCTGTAAGTAGGGAGTATTCAGTTTGCCAAATTACCGACGAATTATGAGGAAGTGCTATATTACTGGTAGGCCTATTCAGTCTTTACTTAAATAAGCAACGGTTGCTCCTTTGCATCGGCGAAATGTTTCTTTTTCGAATGTGGGGGGAAACCACCAACTTTCAGGGTGAGAAGTGCGGAGAGGAGGTCGTTTTTCTGGCACTTCGTGCGTCTGTATGAACCATTTTTTTACAAGGGAAAAACGCCCTCTCCGCCCTGCGTTGCTCTGGGGGGAATGGTCAATACTCCCAGCATCGACGGAAGCCAGGTCAGCGAAGACCTTTTTTCCCGACACAGGATTTTGTACAGCTTCAATGCATGCCACGCTTCATCAGCGCGCATGTCTTGATTGACTCCACATGGGCAGTGGCTGGGGTTTTGGTGGGTGTGTGGGGCTGGTTGGGGGAGGGAATGGTGGTGGGGGTGTGGGGAAGCCCCACCCCCACACCCCCCCCCGCCCCCCTTGGTAGGAGGGGGGGCGGGGGGGGTAGGGGGGGGGGGGGGGGGGGGGGAGGGGGGGGGGGGCGGGCGTGGAGCGGGTGAGGGGTGGGGTGGGTAGGGGGGGGGGGGGTGCGTGGGGGTTTAAGGGGGGAGGCAGGGGGGGGGGGGGGATGGGAGGGGGGGGGGAGGGTGGGGAGGTTTGGGTGGGGAGGGGCTGGGTGGGGTTGGGGGGGGGGCGGCGCATGGGGGGGTTGGTGCGGGGGACGTGGATGAGTGCGGGAGGGCGCGTGGTAGGGTGGGGGGAGGTGGGGAGGGTGAGGTGGGGTGGGGGTTATGTGGATTGGGGGGGCGGGGTTGGGTGGTTGGGGGTGGGGGGGGTTGTTTGTGTGTGGTTTTCTTGGGGGTTTTCGTTGTTCTTTGGGGGTGGGTGGGGGGGTTGGAGGGTGTTTGCGGGCTTGTCGGGGGAGGGGGGGTTGGTGTGGTGTTAGGGTGGAGTGATTTTATGCTGTTTGTTCTTTTTGGTAATTTTTTCCGTGTGTTGTTTTGTTTTTTTCTTTTGTTTTTTGTTTTGTGTTTTGTGTTGGTTTTTTGGTAAATCCGCATGCTTCATTCTTAGCTCAGCAGTGGGATGGGCGGATGCTTTTTAAGAAAAATTTCAAATTTTTTGAAATCCAATTTTGGTTCGTTCTCCAATTCAGCACTCGTGCGTTCGATCCATAGAAATTCTCAGACTTTTTGATTCTGTTTTTTTCAAATAATCGATCGCAGTCAAAAAAATCTTTCATATGTTCCATTACTTTCAGGGCATTTGCTTTCTTTCATTTTCTTCAAATGACTGGTGGCATTCTCACCAAGCTAGTTTTCCTACTTCGATTTCGATTTCTGAAAGTGGAATATTTCCATGTGAATTTTTTGATCAAATCACTATGAAAGAAAGAGTTGCGAAAGAAATGAAAATAAAAACTAGCAAAGATATTGCGACAACAGGCCTAATCACTCTTCAAAGAAGGAGATCATTTGATTTTATAAAGCTGGTAATGTGTTTCCATTGAAAAGGAAGAATAAGGTATTGATACTGTACTTATTCATCAAAATTCATAAATTCTTTGTTTCAGAAATTGAATTTTTATCATATAAATGGATGATATTCCTTTTAAACTATTTGAGTACATGCTTATGATCGGCCCCCACTGACTTAACCGCATTGTAGTCAGTAGGCTACATCAATACCAATGGTGAAATGGCTTCTTCACTAAAACCTGTTTTCGTAGTCATAATTATGGTACATACATTGAGCTTCTTCACTAAAGCCTATATTCTAGTCATAAATATGGTACTAACATTTATACCTCACTTTGTCTCTTCTGACAATTGATTTGTGACAGGTCATGTGTCTCAGAAAGCAGATCCGGACGAATAAGTGAGAAATCAAATCTCGACAGCAATTCTTGAAGCTACATGTATGTTTTCTGTATCATTGGCTCATCCACGATGAAGCAAGCAAATGTCAAGGCAGAACGCTGTAATAACAACAAAACGCCAAAACGGACAAATTTTATCATTTTAAGTTCCTGATTCGGGAAGCATCGGAACAAAATATCGAAAACAACGAAAAAACAAGCGCAATAGCCTACATGTCTGTTTACAAAAGCAAAAACAATAGAACTGAATTCAATTACCACATTGTATGAACGTCGCAGAGATGAACGAGAAAACAATAAAATTGGTAAAAGTACCAATAATAAAAAAGCTGGCATTTAAACTGTAGGACCAGTATATAGACATAACTCTTGTTATTATACCAATGGCACGCCTGGCCAGGCTTATCTACCCAAGATTATGTCCTGGTAGGACGAAACGTCGGGTCCCCTTGTTTTATGTAGTTCTATTCATAACTTACATTTTACAAGACGTAACAACACAATGGGAGTGCATTCTTTAATATTTAACAATTATTCAATTATGTTCCCAGTAGGCCCAACAGGGAGAAGTATACGTGTACTGGAGCAGCGCGCCCCACGAAGTCACGGCTCTCAACAGGCACCGGAGAATGACCTCTCCGCCCCCCCCACCCGCAAAACATGTTTGCACTATTGTCATTGCAAAGTTTGCCTTTCGTTTTAACCAAAAAAGAAAACACATGCACATTCAATTTATGCAAAAAGCATATCTGATAGACATACGGAAGCTATAAACTTTGAGGAAAATTTCAGGCCAAAAAACTGAATCGAGTTTTAAAATTGAAAAATCGGTACAAAAATCGGGAGACACGCGGAATTTCAAGAGAAAACAATCTGGTACGATACCGAAAAATTCGGTACAAAATCCGGTACAGGCGAATTTTATGGCAAAAAAATCGGTACGTCCCGAAAAAATCGGGACCAGGTTGGCAGCCCTG
>CAJQUW010002743.1:0-180877 GCA_907163375.1 Prostheceraeus crozeri | reverse complement strand
CATAAAATTATTATTTTTAGTGAGGAACTGACCAGATGGACCATCCTCAAAAACCATTGCTAACTTTGAGAATGGTTTCAATCAAAATTCATCATTGATAGAAGCGCTCTTCAACAATTTAGACAATTTTTGGATGATGGCGCTCATCTATCTTAAAATAAAATATGTAAAAATCGACCACCATACTGGACAAATAATAGAGAGGTTGGAGTTTCCACATACTCCCTCCTCTCCTGCAACCCGAGGTTTGTAGACTATGAGTCTTGGATAAATTTTCACATCCAAGGATTAAAAATTAAATATTGATAAATTTAGAACGAGCGCGATAGCGTCTCATTTTTGACGGCATTGAGTCCGCCTTATTTAAAATCAGTTTATTAGGAAATCATAGTGGTCGAGGCTCCTTTAAAACTTCCAAAAAAATTTAAAAAAACAAAACAGCAGTCCCATCAATGTCGATTGCGAATCGCAATGTTTTAAATATGCTGTCCCACATCCATTTCTCCACTATAATGACATCAATGCGAATCGAAATTCGTACATATAGCTATAGGCAGTGGGAGAATGAAATGTAAAACTTCGATGACTGTAATAGTGACGATATGAAAATTAAAGATGATAAGAAAATTTGAAAAATTGAACAACATTAAAATAGTTCCTCCATGTTTGGGAAAAGGGATTGAAAGGGTGTGCGCTCGCTACAACTCGCGTTTCGAGTTTGTTATGATCAGTTGTCAACCTTTTTATTAGTAAGACAGGAAGATAGGTGAGGAATGGCACTAACGAGCGGCATTCCCAAAATCCTCTTTCGCTTATTACCACCAACTTAAGAAATTCTAAATTCAACTCATCAGAGATTTATTACTGTGACAGATGCCATTCGGAACTTTAGGAGTAAAAACAAATTTGAAACTCATTATGAGTTGGTTGTAAGCGAGGTAAACTGCAAATGGAACGCAATGCCCAAAGATAAGGAGTTTTCAATATAGAGAGAATGGCGATGAACTAAGTCCTTTTCGTGTCATCTATGCTGACATCGAAATGTATTATATCGATGATAACATCCATCGACCAGCAGCCATTTCCTGCTATGAAGTAGGGCATGACCATTTCCAAAATAGAAAAAATAAAATGCACGTCTGGCAAGGTGAGGATTGTATTTACCAATTCCTACAATTCCTCGAACAGGCTGTAAAATTTCAACAAAAGTATGATGGTGAACTCTATCGCAGATCATTGCATATGACCGCAGATGATCAAGCAAAATTTGATAGTTGCAACGTTTGCCCCAAATGTAGGAAAACATTTGACGATGATAAAAGATTTAAGAAAGTGCGCGACCATGACCACATCACTGTAAATTTAGAACGCACGTCCTGTTTCAAAATGTAATTTTCGCTGAGGATGAAAGCGGCGTACATTATCCCGTCCCATTTTTCCCATAATTTCAAGGGCATACGAAGACAGCCAATAAGAATAATAAAAGGAAGGTTTAGGTCAAATGATAGAGTGAAGCTTGATGTAATAGCACAAACGAGAGGAAGAAGTTTATGGCCATGAACAGCAAAAGTGCCTGTCGATAAAACTAAAGAAAATAAGACGGGTCTATTTTGATAATAAAATTTTTAGATTCCCCCCCCCTACCAATTTATGACTGCATCACTGGCCTCTCTCGTGCAAAATCTAAAGTCCTCTTTCCGACTAACACAAAATCTTAAAAACAATATCCAAATCTAACCGATGAAGTCATCCACACACGGAAAGGAGTCCCCCTTTCCATATGCAATATTTTGATGCAATTAGTAAACCTCGGCGAGAGCTTCTCTTCCGCCCATAAAAATATTAAAAATGATTTGAGCGGGGGGGGGGGGGGGGGTCGCAGAATGTAAGATCGAAGAATATGATCATGCACAATTATGCATTGATAAAATTTGACTGCCATACATTTGGTGAATATATGATTGCCTACCTTAAGTTAGATGTATTTTTGCTGGCTGATGTATTTCAGGAGTTTCGACGAGTGGCATTAGAAGAAGATAAGTTAGATCCCGTCAACTTTGTCAGTCTGCCAGCCATGTCATTTAAGTCTGCTTTTAAAATGACTGGTGAGACCATTCATCTCTTACAAGATCCAGATATTATAATATTTTATTTTTTTTTTTATTTATATTGTGTTTATTTTTTTTTTTTTTTTTTTTTTTTTTTTTTTTTTTATTTAAATTTATTGAGCAGGAATTTCGCGGTGGTCTCACATCTTTGTAAGATAAACAAAGTTTAAATCAAAAATAGTAGGTAATGACCAGACTCATCTGAAGTATTTGACCAAAATAATTGTATGTTAGTTCATTATCCAAACCTCTCCCTCTCTCTGAGTTTTGCTGGTTTGATGATAGTGAAAATCAACAATTCTCAACCCTTCCAACATACCTAAGCAATTCCAGATGAAGGTGATTGGGATATTATTTGAGATATATCTAACTAACCAAATAAATATAAAACATAAAACGTAGATTTTCCCCCTCGCACACCGAATCAGGTGAAGTGATAAAAGATATTGTTTTCCGACTTTATGAAACAATTTCATAAAGATTTAGAATCATTTGGACAACCAGTAAATAAGCCTTGCCGCAAAACTTTACTCACTCAATAGTTATAAGGAGAAACGTATCTAGCTCCACTTTAGTGGGCATCTTAAAAATTTTATATTTAGAAAGATGGCCATGGGTTGGTTTAAAACTATTTCACCGCATTATTATGAATTTTAGACAGAAGCGGGCTTCCTCAAACCCTACATATGGCTGATCGGAGACAACATGGTCCAGAGAAACGTGCACAATAGCCCAAAATAATTTTGAAAAAGAGATTTTTATAAATATAAGAACATCAACAGTCCTAGCTGGATTGTGGTAAGACGTATGGAGGATGTTATAAAGCGCAGGTAACACTAGCAAACTAGTTAAAGAAAAAAAAATGGATCAGAAAGTAGTCACAAATATGGATCGATCAATCAGCCACCTTGGCTATTTCACTCGATGGAAGATAGAGGAGCAACATAATGGTCGAATGAGAGAGGAACTTGTAGTGTGTGATTAAAGGAAATGATAAAACATCTGAAAGTTATGGCAGGATTGTGCAAACCCATCTATATTTGGTGCAAAAGCTGTTTCGGTACGGATTAAACTCCCGAGCTAATGGGAAATGTATCGCCAACTCTTCAATAAAAAATGACTATAAAACCAAGTGTCCCTCTTCGTAAAATGAGGTTCGTTTGTTGGGGTGGTGACCACAGTATAAGTTTCTTAGCTATGGGTAGTTATACACAAGGGCCACTCAAAAAGATTTAAATTTATCTAATGAAGTCACGGGTAAAATCTTTTAGACAAGCGCGAGGAATTAGATATGCACCGATTGATACATGCTCCAAATTATCCTGCTAATAAAGATGCATCCACTATCATACTTCCATCAAACAAGCGGTAAGTGTCGGCGCAAACTTGGCTAGCTTATAAAGGGATGAGACAGCAGGGAAGGAAGGATAGCTGAAATGTTTCTTCCTACCGCCCTATAATTGTATAACAAATGAAATTAAGTGTATATTGAGCGTGGATAACAATTAATCGCGTCAAAAGGCATATCAAGACAACGTCCATTGGACTCAAGAACATGAGTGAAACATAATGAATTTGCAAGGACGCGGCCTATAGAAATAAAAATATAGACGATTTGTCCATATCGATAAATCTTAAATCTAAGAGTCGCAGGTGAGATCAAAACTCATACTTTTTAGGAAACGGGCGCTTTCAGCATGGGAGGATTAAGAGGATGGCCTCGGCTAGAACACAACATATCTCTTCTACCACATGGACATTCCATGACGTAGCAAGAACATTAGCCCCCACCCCAATAGAAGAAGCGTTAAAACTCACACTACGCGACAAGCGATTCAGGAGACGTCTTAGGGCAATAATCATCCCCTACTTAACGTAGTATTTTGATGTTGAGAGGTTCTGTAGATAAAGTCATTGTAAGTTGTTTTATGTAATCGCAGTGAGAGGTTGTTTTTTCCTTATGTGTGAAAAATGTGTCGCACTCGACTGTACACTTCCCCATGTGATGACTGTTTCCACTGAAAGACATCGTTTTTCCTATGGAGAGGCGCCACTGTATATTATCCACCCATCACAGAAGTAAAACAGACTTTTTGTCTATATAACAATGTTTATTAGAAAGTGCGCTCATGGTATATATTGTCAGTGGATGTAGTAAAAAGGCGTAGGCTATTCCTGGGATCACATTCATGCTACAGTAATTTCAATAGAATGTTGTATAAAGACTTCACTTTGTTTTCCCGAAACACTAAGAGTTTGGGAGTGAGGGGCGAGATTTAGTATCTTGGCGTCACCATGGACTGCACTCTTGTAAACCGAGTTGGTAATGTTTGATAGCAATAGAGGGTAACATGTTTTAGTTTGACGATAGCGGGGATGATAGAAAATAGATTCAAACATCTATGCTTCTCGACTAGATTCCATATGAAGCGAGGCTTTATCATGGAATGAAATCTCGTAAAATGGTGTATTCTTATTTTATTCGTTCGACCAACAAACAGAAATAGTGTAGAATCAAAAAGTCACGAGTTGAAATGATAAAGGGTGCTAGTCTTCATGTGTTAGTCAACGTGTCAAGCGTGTGTTTTCTATACCAGACGACGTCGTAAATTGTCTATCGAGGCGCAGCAAACACATTTTGGCTAGCATATCGAACAAAACTCAAAGTAGTAGTTTCTGTTTCAAAAATTTTACTCAATTATGACATTGAATGTCATCAGCTAAGTGTTCGGATCATCACCCAGGTTGGATCGATGAAGCAACGCGTCTGATTTTTAGAGCAATTGAAGAACGAAATAGTGGGTGTGGTCTTTACGATCATATTCTACGTGTCGTATTCATCACATGCTTCGAACTTCGTGATATGTATATATAAGGATTTACAGACAACTGAATGAACTTTCAACTGTGGAATGAAGATAGACGCGGCATTATATTGATAGCAACTTTAGATTCTTCCATAAGACTGGTAAAAACGATTTTTCTTGAAGACGAATCAGCAACATAGATGTCCACCCACCATTCATCATTAACTGACATCAAGCTTTAAGTGTGATATTTGCAACGAGAAAGCATATACCACTCACACGCTGTCCAAATAATAGGTGTATAAAATGTCTTACAAATTGACGCAAGGTTTGAGAGAAATAAACTGTAAGGTTTGGTCATTATATTTCTGATAACCAACTTAATTTTGTCCGCTCATAATTTCCTCATCCAATACTTCTTACCCACAAAGTCTCATTCCATCGATTACTAACTCAATTAGTGTTACAGGATGAACACCACGCTTTTCAAAATGATGCGTTCTTCGCATTCTACAACATCTTCATCAAATATAATAAATCTATAATGAAATTTTTGTTTGAATCGATTTGAATAAACTTTTCTAACGATTCTGCGAAGCATTGACGTTAGTTGTTAAGTCCATGTACCAAACCGAGATGCGATAATGAATTCACTAACCAACCACATATCAGCGTAAGACCTTTCAGTAAAAGAATGAAAGCGAGGAACTGTCTCCCACGCCCAGATAGATAGTAAACTCAAAAGCATTCCAGATCTTTTATACTTCATGAGGGAAAAATAAGTATTAAAAAAAAAAAAAAAAAAAAAAAAAATAAATACATATAAAAAAAAAAAAATTCAAAAAAAAAAAAACAATAAAAAAAAAAAAAAATAAAAAAAAAAAAAAAAAAAAAAAAAAAATAAAAAAAAAAAAAAAAACAAAAAAAATAATAAAATAAAAATAAAACAAAAGTAAAAAAAACAAAAAAAAAAAATAAAAAAACAAAAAAAATTAAAAAAAAAAAAAAATAAGATTAAAAAAAAAAAAAATTAAAATTAACATTAATAAAAAAAAAAAAAAACAAAATTAAAAAATAAAAATAAAAAAAAATAAAAAAAAAAAAAAATAATAAAAACAAAAAAAAAAAAAAAAAAAAAAATAAAAAAAATAAATTTAAAAAAAAAAAAAAAAAAAAAAAAAGCTAAAAACAAAAGAAAAAAAAAAAACTAAAAAAAAATAAAAAAAAAAAAAAAAAAAAAAAATAAAAATAAAAAAAACAAAAAAAAAAAAAAACTTAAAAAAAAAAAAAAAAAAATAAAAAAAAAGGGACAAAAAAAAAAAAAAAAAAATAAAAAAAAATTAAAAAATAAAAAAAAAAAAAAAAATTAAATAAAAAAATAAAATAAAAAAAAATTAAAAAAAATAAAATATAAAAAAATAAAAACAATAAAAAATTATAAAAAAAAAAATAATAAAAAAAAAAAAAAAATAAAAAGTAAAAAAATAGTTAAAAAAAAAAATAAAAAAAATTAAAAAAAAAAAAAAAAAATTTAAACCCTCCACTATAACCCACTGTTGAATGCCTTAATAATTTTCTCATTCCCAAATGGTTCATAAGAATCTGATTTTATCTGAATCCATTCATAGTTCCACTATCCATCTGATGTTAAATTGTATGGGAACTGAAATGCATTATTCATCGTTATTCCATCATGGGTGCGAGGAGTCAATATCATTTCTTCCAAATCATTCACATTCTGAATATTGCTATCATAGCAAATACTAGAAAACACCAACCCACCCCGGCACCCTGCCACACCACACCAACCCAACCCCAACCTACCTAACCACCCCCAACCCACTTACCATCCCCCCCCCCACCTCCCACCCCTACCTGTATACCTTCCACCCTCCCCCCTCCCTAAACCCACCTCAACCTACCAATCTACCAACCCACCCTCCAACCATTTCCACCTTCAAAATGCAGTGGGCGATTTAATTCTACTCGATAGTCCTGATGGTTTATTTTGGGAACTTATCATAGAAGCATTAACTGGGTAAGTAAGATTAGAAACGAGTCTTATTTTCACTTTCCATATTATTCACATTGGAAAATATATTAGCATACGTTTGCATTAACTCTTCATTCGAAATGAGATGTGAATACTTGTCACAGCATCTTTATGAAAAGGAATCAACGCACCAGCATCGTCATAAATGGCAATATCAATTTGTGGGATTAGTTTGATTTCACTTTGTATAATGCACTTTCTTGAAAGTAATGCTCAGATAAAATACTGCAGCCTTTGCTGGTATGTATCATTGCTACAATGGAGCTTCAACATCTCCCACAAACCACACGTACTCTTTCAACCCAATATTGAAAATAATCTGAAAAATAGTTAATACGACGCGATAGCGACATGTCTGCGCTAGCTTGTTTAACAGTACCACTTTTAAAATATTTTGGTCAAAACCCAAAATGTCCAATAAGTTTTATCCATAATTAGTTCAATACCTTTCCACTTATAGTAGGCAGACAAAGTACCTTACATATTCAGAACTGAAATAAGTTGGTCAATAATCACTTCATTAAATAAACTAACAACCAATTTAACTGTAGTAATGAATGCGAGGCATCAGCACTCTTGTTTCATGTAAGATACCACCGAAAGGCTCTACACACTTTCTGTATAAAGATAACGCTCCATTCTGTATCAATTGATTTGAACCTTTCACATGGTAAATGTTTGCATATTAAATTTTCCATGAACAGCTGCAGAATGATGTCCGCATAACTGATGAAATCTTTTGAACAAATTAATACTAGAATCATCATCATTTAATTTACTTATTGCAATAAGATTCATGATTTAATTATAAATTCAATGTTCCACTTGTTTACCCATCAACTCGAAGGAGATAATTAAATTTCTTCAATAATGTTTCAGGAGTCATGTTTGTCTTTCTTGGATAAAAATCACAATCTTCTTCACCAACTCTTTCTCATTTTTTGGAATAAGAATCTACATAATAAGCTTCCTCTCGATATATTAACTGTTTATGACCACTTATGTGGTAAATAACGTTAAAATTATCATAGCTTGTTAAGGCGCTAGCGAGGTAACCTAAATCATTTCTTAAACAAAGGACTTAAAACCAACAACCAATCTATCTCCACCTACATTGATGAAAATACGTATAATCATCAATGAGTGGAGTAAATTTGGGCAATCTGTTTAACACGCTTTAATCAATAAATCATATAAAAACTTTTTACCTGATACTAGATCATACATACTATGCCACTGTGGAATGTATACACGGCAAGCCCTATTCACATTGGAAACCAGCTGTACTTCCCAAATTAATAGACAACAAACAAACAATAGTCAAACCTCAAGATCAAAAGTAAACAACAGTTGCATATAAAAACAAGTTAGAGCACCACACTATCCCAATTTCCCAATTAGCTGTTGAGCATGATCAATGGGAGAGAAAAGACTGCGGCTCGATTACTAGTAAATCTCTTTGTAGCCGCATTGCTAAGCAAAATATGATAAAACGACATTTTTATATTGCTAATCTGCAACTTTGCATAACATCATGAAGACTTGGATTTTGGACTCTCTACAATATATCAGAGTTGATCGTGATGAAAACGTACATTTCAAAAATTCTCATGGTCATACATCAAGAGGAATTACATTAACATGGCGACAATTTGTCAACCTCAATGATATCATGAGGGATTTGGAATATTTTGAAACATTAAGATTCATCTCCCTGGGTGATCAAGTTGGCATTCAAACATTACGAAAAAATGAAATTCCAAATCTACCATTCTCAATCCGCAAACTTTTCTCATTTCGCAAATCCAATTGGGAGACAGTATAGAAATACATACAACGCTCCATCATGACATTTATTCGTCGTGAGTTCATCCCCCTACTATGCAAATCTTAATCAGACATGACTAATCACGCACCATGAGTTGAAATTAGATTTCCCTACAACGTATTGAAACCGGAATCATGATCGAAAACGTCTATTTCAAAGATTCAACTGGAAATGTGAGAAGAAGTTTGCATTTATCATATGCCATTTTCAATCTCTACATCATATCAAGAAGATTTTAAAATACTTCTATATGAAAATACATTCACGTATTGTAAATCTCATCTGGTTGCGCGTCAACAATCGGCGAATTCAACTCATCATCCCAACTTCAAACTAACTCACATTCATCAAGGTAGTTGGAAAGTATAAAAGGAAGTGTACATCGCTCAATTTACTCAACTTCATCATGAAGCGCCCATCGCTACACCAACGTCCAACAATCTCCGTCGCTTCAGACTCTACAACCAAAATGATCTCACAACATTACAACCAACAGCTACAAACAGTCAAGTATTACCCGGGACGTCCTCAAATGTAAGTGGGGGGGGGTGAAGATGAACAATTCAGGCACGGAATCTTCAACTCCTTCCCAAATGGGACTGTACAGATTCTCGGCGCCCTTTCTCATTCATCGGCGCAGTCATGCCTTAGAGCACAAAGAAAGTAAGACGGAAGCAAAAAAAGAAAATTAAATGGAGAGTCCCGTCCCTTTCCCCCGTGTACCCCTAACCCAACCACACCCTCACCCACCCTCCTCAACCCGCCCGCCCACTCCCCCCTGCTCCACCGACCCGTTCGTCCCCCCTCCACCCCCCGCACGTGCCCCATCCAAATACGTCCCCTAGACACTACGACGGATATGGAATCGGGAAGGAGAGTGAAGTCGTAAACTTACAGATGACAAAATGGAGACTCTACTCAATTGAGTGACAGTCTATCATTATTTGAAGAATCGTACCATCAGTTACAGTATGTGTTATGAGAACGAAAGACGAGAGAAAAAATGAGAAACACAAAAAAAGAAAGATGAAGAAAATATGAAAAAAGAACAGAGTATATGAAGAATTATGAAAAGAAATATGAAATTGCAAAACAGAAAAATAAAAAGGAAATAGTAAGAAAAAAAAAAAAAAAAAAAGAAAAAATGTGAAAAATAAAAAGAAAAAAAAAAAAAAAAAGACAAAAAAAGAAAAACAAGAAAAAGAGAAAAATAAAAAAAAAAAAACAAAACAGAAAAAAGAGAAACAAAAAAAAAACAATAATGACATTCGAAGAATAGAAAAGAAAAGAAAGTAGATATATGATAAAGTAGAGGATATAAAAAAGAAAATGCATATAGAAAGAACAGAAAAAAAAAAAATTCCCACGCTCGCCTCCCTATCAACCCCCTCCCCCTCCTTCCCCATCACCTCCCAGCCCAGCCCCCCCCCTCCCCCTGCTCCCCCCCTCCCTCAGCTACACTCATCCCTCCCCACCCCGTCCTCCCCCATCCATCTCAACATCTCCCCCCCATCCCCCGTCCCCCTCCCTCCATGCCCCGTCCCCAGTCTCCACACTTTCTCCCCTCCCCTCCCCCCCCCCCCCGCATCCCCTCCCTTCACCCCTCCCTCCCCTCCCCCTCCCCCCATCCTCCCCTCCCCCTCCTCCCCTCCTCCCCCTCCCCATCCCCCCCCCCCCCCATCTCACTCTCTCCCACCTATCCCCATCCCTCGTCCTCCACCATCCATTCCCCCAACCTCCCATCCCGCCCCTCTTCCCTCCCCCCCTCCATACCCCTCTCTCAGCCCCATCCATCTCCCCCTCCCCCCCGTCCCACAGCTCTCCCTCCCCCCCTTTCCCCCTCTCCCCTATCCCCCTCCCCTCCCCCCCCCCCCCATCCCCCCCTTCTCCCCGCACCAGCCCTCACGTCTCCCATCCTTTCCCCCCCATTCCTCGCTCCCCCCCCTAATTCTCGCGCCCCTCCCCCCCCATCCTCCTCTCTTATTTACAGCCTCCCCCCGCCCAAAGTCCTACTGCAGCTCTCATTAGTTGTTGGTTACCTGTGCATGTGGCAATCTTTCATAATAGTAAAGTGATATTACAGGACTAAAATCTCATGTACAAGCAAATATGATCCTAGACTATCTCATTGAGTATGTACGTACCCAGCGGATTGTAAAATAAAAAACAATTTTTCCAACATGATGTTTTTATTTCAAATCATGATAGAACTTACAAATCATTTTTTCATTAGAGGATGGATTACATGAAAAGTTTTGAATAACAGATACAAATCGAGATACATGTAAACGTCTTAAGATGAAGTACAGTACAAAAGCACCACACGTTGATGAAAGTGGATGTTGTAGTATGCGTTCATTTCGCTGATATTGACGCGTATGTTTTCTCAACCACTGCTGTGTTGGTATATTTGGAGGTTGAGCAAGAGAGTCAAATAGTTCACCACGTCGGTCTTCTCCAATAAAGATCGCTTTCCAATGCTCACCGCCTAAATTCTGTGAATGAGTGTTTAGCACAATAAAGATGGGATAGTGATTTACTGCAGGTGGTAAGGTATCGAGTGAATAGACATTATCGAAAGCTTTCAACGTCGCTTCGTCTGCATTACGCTGCACTTTAGTCTTAATATCGTCAGCAGTCAACCAACTCATTAACGATTATACTGAAGAATCACGTCACGATACTTTGTAATTTCAATATTTGAATCGAAGACTGCATAAATTAATACATTGATCGTCTCAGGTAGTGTTCTTTTGAACGTTAAATCCAAACGAATATTATGAGGCACGTTCGCTTGACGATAGGGTGCACTAATATCGCTGTCAGCAGTCAAATCAAATGCATAAATAGTATATCCACTCTTAAACTCTTTCATAGTCAGTCCGTTGGTGTCATCCGTATTGTAAAAGCCAAAAACATCCATAAAATCAACATAACTGCGCATAAATTGATCTGAAGCAAAATCTGGTTTGTAGGGTGGACCAGGATGACTCACACCATTTACACGTAAAGCAATTTCACTTAACTGATTGTGTTTAAAATTGAAAGGATTCTTCTTTATATTACCATTAAATGCATCATTTTCAACCATTGCCACCATGAGGAGCTTCGGTGCTTCCGATGGAAAGAGGCCATCTTTCATGAAACTCTTTTGATCTTTCGGAATTGTAAAGGTGAGAAGCTTTGTATGCTGAATGGGGTAAATGGCATTTTGGCGGTTAAGGCCTTCAGCATGCCCTCTAATGACACTTGGATTCGGTACTACTCGACGAATGTAAAGTGCAATATCTTCCACATGAATTCTAAAATTGTCAACTTTAGCAAATGCATTCAGCGCAAATTCAGGCTTATTCAATGTCAGCTTGAGTCGCATGCTGGTATTACACAGTAAAAACTTTGACTGTCTAAAGAAGTCTAAATTCAGCGGACCATATAGCTGACATACTCTACTATCTTTAATCATAGCAGATCGCTTTACAAAGCCACTGTTTGTTTCAACATCAAATTTTCCTGCTTCATCTCTGTACCATCCATGGCTTCCATATGACTTTTTTGTGCTGCTGGATGAAACTGTGATACATGATTGAAATATGATTTATAGGGATAATCGCTTTGACCACCTTCCACTTGCTGCTCTCCAATCGTTAGAGAAACATCACGAAGTAATGTAGTCAATGGTAAATTGTTCAGTCCAACTTTATGTGCATCGTCAATAGCAGTTCCATCTGCTTGCTGAATTCTAAACCTCAAATCAAGCATCGCATAACTCAAATCTATGTAGTCATCACTACCACCAGGAATAACAAATTCAATGGGGCCAGCATTCTCAGCTGTTCGAGGATGATAATCTACAATACTTGAACTAAGAATATCTGTCTGTATGGCTTGTTGATCGAACAAACAAAAACCGGAAGTTTTACACTCCATGATTAGAAGTTATAGCAGCGTCGTCGTTTAGCGCCTGATGAATGATTAGAGCCTCTGCGACGTTTGCGTGAATGCCTTTTGACTGAAGATCGCACCTTACCAGCTCCGCGATGTTTCCTCCTTCCTTTATTCATTCGTTTAGGTGATTTCTTTCCTTGAGTAACACCAGCAATGGTCTGCTTCAATGTTTTTAAACCGCGTTCCTTCCCACGATTCAACAAACTGCTCTTAAAACTTCTACCTCTGGAAAGATCACTAGCAACATCACCAGCAAAGCCAACGGCATTACTTAAAACATTTCGTTTTAAAGATCTACCGACATTGGATATGAGAGGTGCTACAACAGATTTCAGTGCACCAAGTATGCTACCTCCACGTTGGCGGCGAGCACCGATGTAAATTTGTCCTCCGCCACTTACATAGGAGGTCGTGAATAAAATGAGGCAGTTGGATTCATAGCTCAAACCCTAAACATTGTTAGTTACAACTTTGCATGAATCACTGTCGATCACTTAGATGAAAGATGTCGGCACGACGCATCCAAGAGTTCATACTTGAAGGATAACCAGTCATTTAACAAGACACCATTCTTCACCTTGCCGTTTTTTACATCGAATGATTTTCTCTACCAAATATGTTTCACTTTCAGTGACTACCTCAATCTCATCGCGGTAAAAGCTACCCTCAATTTCTTCATTATCGTAATCTTTCAACTTGTAGGTGGTCGGAGAGTCTTTTTGATTAATCCTTGATACTGTAAATACCTCCTCTGTCCAATTCGGAAGGTACCCTTTAGCAAAAACACTTTTCACTTTTGAGATACGAACTTTATCGCCAATTTTCACATCACTTTTCACATGAGTGCGTTTACGTTGGAATGATTCGCGCACTTTATCTACATTGTCAGCATTTACATCTACTGGTCTGAGTCCAATAGAACGATGGATAGAGTGATTGTAGGCATGGAGTGTATCTTGTAGAACCTTTGTCCAATTTTGTGTCAAGTTGGCAGTAAAATGTCGCCACAAGCGATTTTTTAATGTGCGATTAAAACGTTCAACGAGTGCAGCTTTATAAGCGCTCTTTACACTAAACAACTCAATGTCATGGCTCTCAAATAATCTTGTCACATGCTGATTTTCAAACTCTTTTCCTTGATCACTCTGAATTCTTTTTGGAATGCGACCTTCTCGAAAAATTGTTTGGAATGCTTTTGCTACTCCTTTCCCTTCTTTAGTTTTTAAAGGTTGAGCCACGCATAACGCGAGAAAATATCAATGACGGTTAAAATAAAATTATTGCCCGAGTTATGTTTTGAAATGGAGGCAACATCGCACAAATCTGCTTGCCACTGTTCATCGATGTCATGAACAATATAATGGCGGGTGCGGTACTTCTTTTTCGCTTGTTTGTGGAGTGTATAGGTAGCCTGACCCTTTAACCATCGTTTCACTTGTGATTGTGGAAGACCACTCGCTTTTGATAATTTCTTGATAGATGCAAATCCTGCCGGATGTTTTACATCATAATAGATTGACTTCAAACGTTCAGTCGATGACGGCTGACTCTTTTTCCTCCTTCTCATCTTTTTTCTTTCTTGCCTTTCTACATTTACAACAACTGCAGCATTTAGCTTTAGCGGTTTTGCGATCGTGTTCACATTGCTTAGGGGTTTCATTATGAGAGCTGGCGCAGCAAGTGCAAGTGACAACGACATTCACCTCTGGCGGCTCATTACATGGCAAGCAACACATCTGCTTCATATTAATAGTCTGAGAACATGTATTTCCTAGGAGGAGCTGTTTTACGTTTTCCTTTTACCAGTTTTAGTGGCGATGTAGATCTACGTCGAGTTCTTCCTCTTGTTTGCTTAGTGAGTGTGGGAGGGGATGTAGCAGGTGACGTCTTAAACCAATTTGTTGGCATTTTCATCGCCTGAAGCATTGGAGTAGTAGCCACTGTTGAATCAAGTTCTTTCAATGTCTCATTATTTAAAGCAAATTTTGGCACATTATGCTTTTTCAATAGTTTAAGAAAGTATGACCAACCAGGTGGAACATAGCCCTGACGGCGCTTTCTACGTGTCGCATACTGAATCAAGTCTTCATAACGTGAAGCATCAATCACTTTATTTTCATCTGTAATGATTTCTCCTCTATCATTTACATTGAGATGGGGTTCAATACTGTTGAAAAGAGATATGGCATGTGCGCGAGATGCTAAAGGTGTAGCAGTCGATACAGAGTCACGCATCTTATTCTTCAAGTTTTTCAATTGCTCAACAGTTTCCGATTGTAATAATACAGCACGATGTGGATCTTTGATGTGAACATTTTTGCTGATAATCTATTTCTTTCCTATACATTTGATTTGCAAGAGGTTGCTTTACTTGCTGCATGGCAGTCAATTGTACATATTCATCCTGAGGAATAACAATCATGCGAGAATAAGAACTCATAGTTTGTAGATAATCATGGGAGTTTTCAAAATATCACTTCGAAATCTAAATTCTTCCGGACACTCTTGCGTAAAGTCAATGAATAAGTAACCGTATGGTTTTTCAGTAGCTGCTTGAAAAATTTCAATTAAGGCTTTTGATCCTCTTGGTGCAACTTGTCGCGCTAAAATTTCAAATTGACTTTTATCTCGCGGATTCTTGAAAATAGCATAATAGTGTGTATTCAGGTTTCGTGTACGAGCTTCTTTTCCATCAGGAAACAAATTTTGTGTGATATAGATGATAAAGCACCTTTTATGATGTGCTGCGCGAGTGAACATATCTGTAACATCTTTTGAATTCTTACTTTCTTTTAATAAATCATCCAATACAACAACATCATTAGACTGAAGTTTATCCACTGCAATAATTCCTTCATGTCGAATAAAGTTGCGACTTTGCAATTCCTGAAACAGCGACGGTTGATAAATACCATAACACCAAATCACTCGATTGATAGGTTCCCTATACAACTCCCTTCTTTTATCCAATAAATTCAGCGTGAAAACAGTTTTACCTGCATGAGATGGACCTGATACAGTCAGAACTTTATCGCATTGAAGTCTGAAATCCATTTTATTACTTTGAGACTCAACATTTGCATAATTAACGCTTAGAGCCAAAGATATTTCCCAATAGGTTGCCCACGGCAGGAGCTATCATTGGAAGTATTGCTGAAAGGAAACCGCCCTTTTGTGTTAGAGTTTTCCTCTTTCTTTGAAGGGCGACTTTAGGATTGGAGATGAAACGCAATTTTGTAGCATATCGCTTAAGTAACTTTCGTTGTTTTGGTGCTAATTTCTTCGTCCTCAACTTTCTCACATGAGAAATAATTTCACAAATGAATTTATCGTTAGCATGTCGTATAGCATTGTATCGCTGATTTGCTTTCATTCGTCGGAGAGCTTGAATGGCTGAAGAAAACTTTTGACTTTTACGTTTCGTCATTTTACGTTTCGCCATTTTCCGTGTTAGTCTTTGCTAAAACCTATCTTTACCACATTTGCATAGGTACTAACTATTGCGGCATAAGTGACACTCGAAATGAGCAATATCACAGTGGTTACATTGGCAAAGTTGAATGCAATTACGTATGAAACAGCGTTGACAAAAAGCATGCTTACATCTCTTGAAGATGCGCTTTTCATTTCCATCCTTTCGTTTACATACATCGCAACACATAGTTTCACCGTTACTGATGTCTATAGCAAGTCTTTTTGAAGATATGAATTTGCTAGCCTTTTCTAAATAATAGACGCATGTACAGAAGGAATATACTTCGAGAGTGAGCAGACATAGCTCGAAAACCAGTTGTGCTACAATCAAGTACCACTGCATTTTCAATTTTTCTTTATGGAAAGTTGAATGTGAATATCTGAAATCGCTTCAATCACTAGACTGCTACCATGATGGTTAAATGCGCTAAGACGTTCAGCAATTTTTATCATATGTCTTTTAAAAAATTCTTCGGGGTGATCTACCACTTCCATTGAATAAGAAGTAAAATGGAAAGAGCGAGTTTCCACCTCTTCCTTTCCAAAATGACTAAACTTAATTTTTGCAACTAATCGCGCCATGACAATGCTATCAGAGAATGTATTCATTAACTCTAGAAATAGAGTGCTAGCATCATCGAGCACTGCTTCGATGTCAGTCTCATCTTTATGAAAATTTATCACATAATCTTGAACAGCTCCTTTTAAACTTTGCCTATGAAAACGTAATGTTCCGCAGTCGTTTGAGAAAGACATGATCGCCCTTTATCTAACCCATCCATTGCATGAAAACAACAACTCTTCTCATAGTAACATTTATTGAATAACGGTAACAAGCATGCATTATAAATCAATGGTTTGAAAGAGATAAAATAGATACAGCTGATAACTATCATACAGCGAGCAATGATAACCATACAGGACTTTGGCAGTGCTGAGGTAAGGAGGAAAGAAGCATTGGTTATGAACGTAGCTACTACAACGAACAGACAAAATAGGAACAGACAAATCCTTAAAACGTTTCGTGACTTCATGATAATGTTGATTCACTCTACTATCCCAAGGCGGGAGCAAAATATCATCAATGATTAGATTGGGAAATACTTTCCTCTCCTTACCAGGATTATTACAAAAGATGCGTATAACATTGAAAGCAGCTAACCATCGTTTAAAGTCAATAAGAAGAGCACTCTCACAAGAAAAGCCATAGTCTTGCAAATATTTCAGATTAAGTCCATGAATGTGTTTTCTCGCCCATTGATCAACATTGGGATCGCAGTTGGCATGTTGATGATAGACACTAACAATCTGATATGTCCAATTGTTCATAGCAATAGCACTGAGCTCCTGTACAGGTTCACCCTCACAATCCATAAAAATGATGATAGAAGCCTAAAACGGAAATTTACACATCTAAGGAAGCGTTCTATAACATATTACAAAATGAAGAATTACATCGATGCTTTTCACGACAAAATACACAAATGATATGATGGCAACGAAGAAGTAAAATGTATCTAATAAGACCACGTCTATGACACTCAAAGCACATAAGCGAATTGTCATAGGGTAGAGTTAGGAAAGGACTAGTAATTCTCCTTCTTTGATTTGCGTTTTGATGTAGCATTCTTCTCCGACTTGCGCTTCGTACCACTGCTGTTGAGGATTTGATCAATTATGTCATCTACGCTGGCTGGTTTTGGAATATATAGGATGGATTCCATATGCATGGAGAGAGAGGCTATTTTATTATCTTTGTGCTGACCATAATATAGTCCATTCACTTTGAAAAGGATATCCCAAGTACCTTCTCCGAGCTCGTCGCATGTGATGATTGTTGAATGATCTCCCTCCTTCTTATAGTAAGTACACCAATGTGATACCGGTAGGCAAATTTGATTACCATCCCAAATCTTTCTATAGGGAGTATCCTTGTCATCTCTCGCTTTCCACTCTTGAGCAAGAGGAGTAGGAATGTTCATATTTAATGTCACGTACTCCTCAATAATATCGAGTTGGCGGCGAATGTACGTACTCACGGGGATCAGTATGTAGTCCCCATACTGATTGCGCATTATCTTGACATCCGTGGAAGGGAGCATTCCCGTTTGAAGTACTACGCTATGATCGTCATAACGCAAGACTTGTTTAAATTTACGCTGTAGCGGTGTAGGATTATGTACCTTGGTTGTTTCTTCCACTGGCCTCAGTTGTAGATGATCTGATCGGAGCGAACCTTGTAACGTTTGACCGTCATTTTGTCCTACTAGTGCAGCAGATGGAGTAGATGCCTGAAAATGAAAAAAAAAGATTGTATTAAGTTTACGTTCAAGGGAGGAGAGGGAGGGAAGTAGCGACTTACCATTTTAGTTGGATAATAGAATAGGGAACTAGAGAGAGGAAATGTGCGTCCGTCACTCGTGTGATTCAACGATGGAATGATTCTCACTGTGGAAGGCTCGCTATTTATAAAGAAATGCTTGATTCTCATTGGATGATGATCCTCATTGGACAATAACATCAAGCTGATGAAACAAACTTTGGTAAAGGTCCCAGGTCGAAATTCCACACTTTGGAAAATTTTTAATTTTTCCCATACAAAGTCACTCTGACACTTAGGATTTTTTCAGGTGAGCTCCGACCTAAAATCTTGTAACCGCTCTAACTTTTGAACGGCTGCTCCGATTGACTCGCAACGAAAAATGCGGTCGAGCAGTGTTTCATCCTCTTTCCAATGCAAGTCGAACGAACAAAATCCGTCCACTAGAACCAAAGTTAGAACAAAGGGGGGGGGTCAGCGAAAGTTGATGAAACAAACTTTGGTAAAGGTCCCAGGTCGAAATTCCACACTTTGGAAAATTTTTAATTTTTCCCATACAAAGTCACTCTGACACTTAGGATTTTTTCAGGTGAGCTCCGACCTAAAATCTTGTAACCGCTCTAACTTTTGAACGGCTGCTCCGATTGACTCGCAACGAAAAATGCGGTCGAGCAGTGTTTCATCCTCTTTCCAATGCAAGTCGAACGAACAAAATCCGTCCACTAGAACCAAAGTTAGAACAAGGGGGGGAGGTCAGCGAAATTTGATGAAACAAACTTTGGTAAAGGTCCCAGGTCGAAATTCCACACTTTGGAAAATTTTTAATTTTTCCCATACAAAGTCACTCTGACACTTAGGATTTTTTCAGGTGAGCTCCGACCTAAAATCTTAAATGGCGTCTCACATGTAAACGAAGACAGATAGGAACAAGCCGTTTGTTTCAGTGAATTTGTCTCACTCTTAGCTTTCAAATGACACCTCACTCGACAAAATCCGTCCACTAGAAGCCAAGATCGAAGCAAGCTGTCCAGAGGGGGGGGGGGACGTCAGCGAAAAATTTTTATCTCCGATTGCTTTCAAATTCACCATACAGATGCAGAATTTCACGCTGAATCCGAATCTGGCCTCCGTTTTCACATCCGAGGCCGCGTTTGGACACTACACACCAAAACATACCACAGTTTAACCAAGACAACCTAGACGGTCGCCCACGTCAACCTAGACGGTCGCCCAAGTCCACCAGGCGGTCGGACACAGACACCCAAGACTCACACACTGACGGTCCAGAGGGGGGGGGGACGGCAGCAGAACCTCGCCGGCACATCACGACACTGGCGGACCAGAGGGGGGGGACTCAGCGATGGCGGCCATCTTGCGCTATCTGGTGTTCGCCGTTTTCTTACTACTGATCTTATATAAATATATGCATCAATAAATCATGAATTAATATAATAAAAATTTATAATAATTATGATAGTCATAAATTATTATCTGATTTATATATAATTTAACTTTACAATTACCATTACTGTGTAAGATGTTGAAAATAGACTCAAATACAATCAGAGTTCAATATCCTACCATTATAAACAATGCTTTATTACTGCGAATACTGAAATAGTATAGTGGACAAGGCGCGGGAATGCTCTGGGCAACGTGGCGAGGCTGGAAAGCCTCAACAAATAAATGCCAGAAAAATAACTTCAGAAGAATAAAATAGCAGCTGTTAATTTATCAATGAGATTTTCATGAGAAATTCATGAAATTTGATAATTATATAGTTAATGCGAAAACGCTCCAAATTCGCATGAAATTTCACGAGATATACATGAGAAAAGTCTCACACAAAGTCATAATGAATTTATTTTCGTGAGGATCTGTAAAATTAATTTATGAAAATTGATATTTCAGTGATTATAATTTCAGTTTTGATATTGCTCTTGTTCATTCATATGTACTCAGATTCTTGATTTTCAAAACATGATAGCTACTTGCAGTCCTCATAGCTTTTGTAGCATTATTCTTTTATACTGATTTTTGATGAGCTTTCAATGAAATAGATTTCTACAATATAGGGTTTCATCATGTAAACATTGTTGAAATCAATGCAACTACTCCATTATTGGGCTAATAATTCAAAATACATCATTATGTAATTGAAAACTGTGTCAAGCGCTACTTTTTATCGGACGCGACCGCTACCTAGATCATGGCAACTGCAGAAGTTTACAGAAGGTGGCTAGATACAATATCATCATTTATGAAAGCTGCAGACCTACTAAAATTGTAGACATATTCAAAAATTTGATGGCAGCACTGTATTCGATAGAATTTTAAGAATAGCGCAAATATAATTAGTGGGACGATTTGTTGATGTCGCTAGTGTTACGATCTTAATGTAAGATAATTATTTTGAGAGAGATTTGGGGGATATAGCATTGCAGATTTTGCACCCTACGAACTTTTAGTAAAAAAGGTCGTGATACTTCAAGCAATGTACTCGTAATGTGATATATATCTGTAAAATTTGAGAATGAAAAGTCTTATTGGAACTTGATTTCTAAGACACCTCAGGGTAAAATGCATGAAGGCCAAAAACCTTGAAACGTGAGCTAAATGGGTGCCCTTTGAGATACAGTCATGATGCTCTCAAGCTAGCGAAAAGGAGCCTCATGACTCTCTCAGTTTTAATCGAATTCAAAAATGAACGGGTCAGGCGGATCAACCTACTGATCTGTGATCCACTCGACCAGCCAGGAGAAATGTCTGTTGTATGATTCGCTACCAGTCTTTATCTATGCCTTGAGCTAACCTCAATCGATGCAGTGTTTAACCATCATAGGCCTGAAGGTGATCCAGCAAAGCCATTCATACTTTTTAGTTTATTCAATCAAATGATTTTCAACACATCGGAGAAATATATTTTTAATGAAATAATGATGCTTACTTAGATCTGAACTTTTAATGTTTGAATGCCGTTCACTCTTCTTAGTAATTCATTGCGTAATTCAGTAATAAGCGTCTGACGCGAGTGCTTCTAAAAGACAAAGTCAGAGGGAAAGGAGAATACATTAGGAGGCGGCTTCAATGTGTTTACTGTAAGATCTCTGACGTTTCATTTAAATGAAAGAATCAATCGTCCGTGGTAGAAGGTTTGCACTTATTTACACTATCAGAGATAGACCTACCAGATTCATGACTATTTCAGTAATTCCTTGACCCTTACATCTGTTGAAATCTCAAATTCAACAATATGCAGTGAAGGCTTGGTAAATAGTCTATCTGTTACTTCGAACCAAGACCATGATGACAATTGCTAAACCAGATGTGGCTTCAGGTTCAAATAGAGAGTTGTGTCGATGCTGATGGTTCCTGATGTCAGATGAAATGGCAATTATTCAAGTCTGCTCCATTGTTTTAACTGAGGCTGGCAATTCAATATCTAATTGTTCTATTTACAACGCGCTTGATTTGTAGAGGGATATCTCGTCTTTTTACACTAAGAGTAGCCTTTTCACTTCTGCATCCAATATGATTGTTGTTTCTTTTATTTGCAAAATAAAAGCACTTATCATCATCATTATGTTTGATAAAAGAGGCATTTAATAATTATTTCTAGTGCACCATCTTACTAGCTCAGACGACATGTCAGTAGCGTGTTAAAAGCTTTATTTCGTAGTATGGCGATCAAAATACCGTCATACTACGAATGTAATGTAATACACTTTTATATAAAATGCTATCAAAGTCAAAGTCGTAAATTCATCACCCTTTTCAATTTGACAGAATATGCTTCGGCCAGTTGTCACTATTAATTTTCAGAATTTAGAAATGCCAAGTAAAAGGTGTCAAAATTTATAACCCCTATCGCTATATTTCCGCTAATTGCTAAAAATTCCGCTAATATTCCGGTGAATATACAACAATTTTATCTAGAATGTGTTCTGAATACTGCTCCTCGGGATTTACCAAGGATCTTTGAAGCAAAAAGGGTTCTATTAGCTAGTATAAAATGAAACATGCAAATACGTGAGTATCAACTCATTCTTTTTCAATAGAAAACTGATTACTATTCATATTTAATCGATGGTGAGCATAGAGTTGGGTAATGTAGCAACTCAGCATTTATTAAATCCCCAATATGTGTTCATTTTTGATTTCATTCAATGAACATGAGTCGAGACCAGGTGCAACCTGCAAGATATGCACATTTTTACATTTTAGCAGAAATGTACACGAACTTCACTGATCATGACAGCAATACAGAATAAAAAATAATATTCCACAGATCATCCATTTCATGACAACCTTGGAAGGGCAACATAGTCAAATTAGCAATTCGATGGGATGCCATTACTAAAAGCTCAGCTTAAAAGATTATTTTCTTAAGCGTGATCATATCACAAACTGTATGCCTGCCACTGAAAGAGCAAAGCATCATTTCATCAAAGAAACTGATCATAATTAACTTTAGAAGATGTAGATAGGTCCACATTACTACTCAGATTCAAGGAATGACGCCTTGTGAATCATGTAATCATGTCGCTGAAAATTGAATTAAAAACATGACATCTCAGCCAAGAAGCCCTCAATAAGATCTCCACTTTTCCTTGAAGACTTGCAGGGACTTGCATTAGAATGTATAGTCCATGAAATTCCCTAGATCATCAGCTTAATTTCCGCTTAGTTAGGATGCTCCTTAGCGAGTATTCATTCGTTTTGATATCCAACTTCTTTCATGCTACTTATAAAAGGGCTTTATGTCGGTAGTATATGAATATGCAAAAATTTAGCTTTTTAAAAACTGCTCATATATTTTTTGGATCACAGGAAAGTTATCTCCGTAAAAATTGAATCCTTTCATAAAAGAATTTTTATTGTATGCAGACACTTTTTTGAGTCAACACTCTATCTACATATACTTACTCCATGATGGTGAGTTTCAAAAATTATGTGAGACTTATTGAAAACATTCGCTGAACATTGATAGGATTTATAGTGTCCTGAAGCAATTGAAAGTGAGCTGATTTCTTGCTTGATTTTCTACTTCTATGCTATAATGAGATAACAAAGACCGTAATAAACCGACTTCTATGATGATAGCTATTTGAATTTTTTTAGCCTGGATCTTCAAAAGTAAAATTTCCACCTGGACTGCTAATCTAATAAAACTCACAGTGGGTTTGAATTCGATTATCATCGAATTCTCATACGATGAGAAAATCATCCCAGCAGCCAGATATAATAGAATAATTTTAATTATTGATTGAAGTAGCCCTAATGAGGACTGATGGTGTTCTCTCCGCAAGTGTACAATTGCAATGCTACTGTAACCATTGGATTAATCAGTTCTTAAAAGAACTCAATGGAGCTTTCTCGTGGCAACGAATTAAAATTGATCAGCTTTGGCCCAATATCTGGTAAAAATGGAAACATAAAACTTGAAACATTACTCATTCTTGCTGTAAATATACTAATACCAAAGATTCCAAACACTGCCGTATACACGTTCAAAGCAGACTTCTAATATACTGTACCGACTATAGATGCTGGTAGTGGAAATATAATAGGACAATGGTCACCATAGGTTAAGGAAATTGAAAATGAATATTATAAAACAACAGGAAACCAATGGACAAAAAATGAAAAAGTGGAAGCAAAACATGGAACTACAATGATACTACTAAACCGATTACAAGAGAACTAATGCTACACTATATCTGAGAATCTAAAAGATTCTCCAGAAAATCTGCATGCATTTTCTGAACATAGTTAGTCGGAGTAGCTCAAAAATGCAAATTTCAAAATATCCATCCAGCTATTTTCGAAAAAAATCAAAATTTTGACATTTGTAAGTAGTATCGAAAAAGTTTTCCTTTAATTTCCAAGAGAAGGTTCTCCATGCAAACTGTTCTCAGTTCCAGGTATTCTAGCTATTAGTAAGTCATGTGCCTAGTCTTAACACATTGTGACTATCTGTCGAGCTATTTTGAAATAATGTCAATTTTGAACAATGAGAAATATGAATAAGTATAGATTTTAAAATTCTTAAATGAAAACTTCTTCTGACGAATGAAATTAATTTTCTGGTGTTGTGCTGTGTTGTCTGCTGTGAAGTGCCAATCTTATTGCTTATAGAAAATGCTTTTCACCCTGATTTACAGTTTTACTATGTAGCCAAGAGCAGTATGACAATACTAATACTTTAATTAAGGTTCATGTAGGTCTTGATGATTCGAAAATGTTGGATATATTGAGAATAAGGTTTATACCTCCAGATAAAATAATAAGGCCAACTATTCTTGAAATTATAAAAGTATTGCTGACGTTTCGGACGTTCGTTCTTTGTCAAGGAACATCAGAAATTCACAAAAGCATGAACATGCGCACATGAACAAAATAGGCTTATATACAAATTTTCATGATACAGTTGACACAAAGCGATTAGAAATCATTCATTTCGATCTTTCTATTGAGCTTATGATCCAAAGACCCGATTTGACGAGATACGGACAATGTAGTATCAACAGGATCTCTGCATTTGTCAATAATTTGTACATCAAAATAATCGATGGAACCGGTGTGACCTTGATATTTCTGCAACAAGTGGTCAGAAAGGGCACTGACTTTGTTGCTAGCGTTGATGCTTTTACAATGCTCAGCACAATGCAAATGAAAGGGACGGCTACTTTTGCCGATGTAAAATTCTGTGCATAATTTGTAGGTTGATTTATAGACTATAAAACGGTCATTGCACCTATAGTTATCATTCAGCAGGTTACAGAGATGACAGATTTCATGCTTCTCATTTTTAGTTTTTTATCTAGGGCACTGGAGAGAGACTTGTTTGCTTTACTGAATAGATTGGCTTTTATATCATATTTTCCAATAAGCTTGTGGATTTGATTGTTAGTCCAATTACTTACAAAATCTGATGTAAAATTAGTTCTGTACTTAGTGTATTTCTTTTTCTTATTTTTTTATTTTTGTCTGTGAGAAGATCATTATCACTGAAGCCGTTATAACGACAATTATTTTTTAAAGTCTCAATGGCAAATTTTCTTTTTTCCGGATCGCTACATCTTTTTTGTACATAATTAATGTTGTTTGTGACATAATTATCTAAGTTACTTAGTAAGTCAGTCAGATTGAAGGAGTAGTAGACTGAAGACGGAAATGTCAAATGATAAAGTCAGCGTGAAGTATTCGATTGAATTCGATCTACAGTCAAGCCGCAAGTATCTAATTGATCCCAGTGATTTTCTATGAGCTGGCTGATACCTTCTTGAACAGGTATATACTGTAAACTGTAGAGTACGGAAGCTGGTTAATTTTTACTACGAAACCGATGTACAAAACGAGGATAACAAAATGTACAAAAGCGCTATTGTTCGTGCTCATATACTGCGAAAGCGATTGGATTTTCTGTTGGATTATCTTTATCATCCAATAGGAAAGCCAATCGCTTTCGTAGTGTATGAGCACGAACAACAGCGCTTTCGTACATTTTGTTATTCTCGTTTTATACATCGCTTTCGCAAGTAGCTTTGGTATTGCACAGTTTACAGTGTACAGGGAAAGTTTTCGTCTCTTTATATATAAAGAATTCCGCTTTATTACCGGACATCAACATCTATATGTAGAAATGATTACACATCAGTTTCATGAGTCAAAACAAATTGATCAGAATGTCATTTCATAGAAAGCGCGTGATCGAATCAAGGCCACGAAGCACAAACTGGTCGGACAGCGAGAACCGGTTGCAATAGAATTTATACAGCGGTGTGATGGAAATGAAGAATGAAGAACGGGAAAACAAACAGGTCAACACTCACAATATAAGGAAGTGATATCAAAGCCCAACATTATTTCACCTTCTGCAACAGAGATGCTCTTCAATTTGTTCAAAAATCTTCTTGAATTGTCAATGAAACAAGATGAAAAGTTAAATCTTTCAATGTCTTGAAAAGCCATTTGCAGGGCATTTTTAATGCATTTCTACTAGGTAACCATTTGCTCGAGAGGGCACTTTAGGACTATGTGCCCAAGACAGCACTTCAGAAGTAATTCTGTGTTCTCTCAGAGTACTGTCGCTCACATTGATGCTCACTTTGATGACCTTTGTTCCACTTATCTACGGGTATGTCTCAAAAAGTACTGTAGGGCTTAAGTTTTTATAAGTCTAAGGTCATGTGATAAGTTACTAAATGAATGTAATTAAAATTGTATAGTATATTCTTGTTTATCGTACATGCATGTCATTTTTATGTTATCAAATATCGCATTCATTTGACTGTAGGCAAACTGGCATATTTGGGCGTTTATGCGACCGTGTTCCCTACGTTAGCTTATTTAACTGCGAAATTATATTTCATATCCTTTCGTAGTAATTTGATAATTTGTTTATGGAAAATGTATTTGTAGGAACAAGGCTTGCTTTTTTATTTAAGCACTTTGAATGCACTGTCAATATATCGGTAGGAATTGGAAAAATTGGATAAACATTTCAGTTCGTTCTTCGTTTCATGAACGGCAAATTCTTATTTCAGTTCAGTGGTGGAAATCCCGCTCGCTGAGTTCACTCGCCTGAAAACCTCGTTTGCTCGCTCACTTACTCTAAAGTTGGAATGCACTTGTCAGCATTCACTGACGTCCCAGGATCAGCAGATTAGATGGAGATTTTCTTGTTCGTTGCTAAAGCCACCAGAAGAATGGCTTGGCGATTCGTGATATTGTGCTTGAGAAGTCCGAATTTCGACTGTCCTGGAGCACGCCATGTCATGTTTTACATTTATCATGCATGGCCCATGGGTTTCACCTTATGCGAGCACCAAAACCAAAAAAGAAAAACTTCTTTGAAAAGTCTACCTTTGTAAGTCAGTAATGATCGTTTTCTACAAACGACGTTCTTTCAGCCATCTCAAGTCTGTGATCAAAAGCGACCTTCCCAACGCCGCTCATGGCAATTATCAGACGGTTGATTTTACCATTTCTCTCCATTCTGAGGAGATTAATTCAAACTTTTGTTGGGAAATGTTTCAGCTTCCGATCATTGCACATCCTCGTTGCTTCCTTTGCTTCACATTTTTCAATTTTCGTCTTGTCCACCAGAAATTGAATTGTCTCTAAAATCAGACAATTTTCGAAGAGCAGCATCGCATAGGATCAATGCTTCTGAGATCTGATCTCTTCAGCTCCTTTTTGAAGCAGAGCAAAGATACAAAAATATCATGAATGAGTACAGTTATATTGCTTGAAGAACATTTTCTTACCAAATAGCAAATTTTTGATCCTTATCTTTCCACTCTTGAACATTTTCTCCATGAAAGTGTGGGTGATACATAGATAACGATAACGCCGTCTAAGACTCAAGTGTGATCATGACCAGACGGTTATTTACCAAGTCAAATTTTTGAATGTATTATTTCTCTATAGAAATCGGTCAGTGTAATTTAATAATGTGTATAAAAGTGTGGTTACCTAGTTTTTAATTTCCTACAGGGCAACGGAACCACTTTGAGGGGGCAAGGTAACCATTTGGTTGCCTAGTTAGTATGTGGAAAAATACCCTGGCCATTTGGCCGAATGATATGTGGATGAATCAGCAAAGAAAACAGTTATGGCGAAGTAAATAATTTTCTTTGTTCAACTTTGGAAGTCCGTAAATTTCAGGAATCGTGGTTTCTTTTGGAGAGATAAAGTTGTAATCATCGGCAGAAATAACCTCAGTAAATATTTTTCTATTTTCTTGATTTGCATAATAGTCGTATCATTCATAATTTCGCTGAAAATTGGTTGAGTCTGATAGGATTTCATGCATTTTGTCATCTCATTGACTTCGATCTAGAATAGTTGTAGCTCAATTCCTTTATCAGCTGATAGAATTATAATCGAAGAATCAGACTTTAAAGATTCGAGTTCCTCTGCTCTTCACTTGAGGAGGCACATGTATGGCGGTTGTATTTCTCCGTGTGGGAAACAGCCTTCTGAATTTGGATATTTTGAATTCAGAAATGAATAGAATTGCTCCATGTTGTCAAAACAATCGAAAACAACTAATTTGTCATCTTCATACCATGAAACTTAGGTGCAAATGATTCACTCATCCAACTTTGTTCAAGGCTAGAAAAAAATTAATTCGCAAACGTAGGACCCATGCGCTCACCATTGAGTTGATAAAACAGTTCCTGGAAATAAAAATGTAGTACGGATAAAAACGCAAAAAAATGTAGAAGAAAAGATTAATGGGAGGATACCAAGTTTTTGATACTTCTGTTTGTCGGTAAAACATCTATAAAATTCCGACGTAAACTTGTTAAAGTGTTTAGGAAATTGGACAATGATGTTAAATTAATATTCAACACTTGTTAGACAGGACAGTACTTTAGTCTGAAAGACAAAACAAGTAAGCTGATGCGATCGTGCGTTGTGTACAATTTTGAATGTCAGGTTGATCCTGATACCCAATACTTGGGACAAACGAAACGCAGATTACATCAAAGATAAAATAACATATAAGTGGTGACTCAGCTGTAAGTAGCCATTTGAACATATGTCCAAGCTGTAGTGATGACATCTATAATTGCTTTTCGGTTAAAGACACAGGACGCAGTGAATTTGAAACACGTATAGTACAAGCTTTGTTAACGAATGATGAAGCCCCTAGATTCAATCAAGCTCTAGTCTTAATGGTAGATCTCTCTCCTTAAAAGTATTCGAATAATCGTTTTCGATCATTGTTATTGTTCACCTTGTATTGTAAATTGTTGTAAGTCATTGGCAGCGCATGAACTTATTGTGCTTACTCATTGGTTGTAGCTGCGCAAAATCATTTCTATTCTTCTTGTTGGAGATATACATATTATTCAAATATTGATATTTCATCATATTGGTACTTAAAAAGGATGCTTGTACTTCTGTGAATTAAAACTTGGCAATTTTAGTAGTGGTCCGTTTGGTACTCAGATTGGTGCTTAAAGATGTACTCCGGTCAATTTTTAAGTTGGTCGACATCGATACCACGGCATCAGTTAAGCTGATTTAGCGCCGTCTACGCAACGCGTCGAACAATTCTCGGTGATGACGTCAGCTGTGATAATGTGGAAATAAGGGATGGCAGCCATATTCCAAAGTTGGGCAGAAACTTGCATTGGGTATGCCTATGCCCCAAAATACAAAGCTTGTAATTTGAGTCGAAACCCAAAACCCAAGCTCAAGTTTCAATAAATGAGTAGAATCAAGTAAACGAAGTACATTCTTTGTTTTTGTGCTGACATAGAGATTCTTCTAGGCATACACACTGTAAATCGCTCGTTTCCAATCACATACGAAGGATGCATACCAAAACATTTTTAGTATATTTTTGTGTCGATTTTCATGATTTTCGCATGTTATTTCAACTGTGGTATGATTTCCATACTAAAGCCATACCAGCACAATGCTGATGGAAAGCACCAATGATGTCTACATTTTTGTGATTGCTAGATTGGATTTCTATCTATAAACCAACGACATCTAATGCTACGTCCAATCTGAAATGCAGCTATCGATCTTTCCATCTATCTAAAGAGATATCTTTGCATCTATGAATCAAAGATGTGGCAATGTGATGCTATTGACAATTCTTCATCCGATTGTCATATGAATTTTCCATAATCGACTTCAATTTAGTCTCATTTCAAGTTTAGCTTTGTTCATGCCATGTGGTTAATAATTGCGGCTGTGCTCAGACTGTGGTGGATTCCTCTCTGCCCGAGAAAAAATGTGAGTGCTTACTTTTGAAATTGTCACAAAATACATGTACATTTACATTGGCAATTTTTAATGCTTTATTTTTATTATATTTTTTATATTTATTTTTATTTTTTTTTTCACGGTATTTGTAAGGTTTGCATTTGGAATGATTCATGGCGCATTTAAAAATTTAGACATTGCTTTCTAGTAATTTTCATTATTTATTTTCATGACGATTCAACACCCCTACAACAATGAATAGAGTTTTTCATGCTATAAATTCGTGCAAAATTTGTGAAGCACGTTTCTTTGTTACTTCTAAATTCGAGTTATGTTTTGTCATGATGCACATGACAATTTACAAAGCAAACATTGTGAATTATTTGAGGTCCTTTTTACAGATTATAGACCTACTTACGTCATAAATGTGACAGTCTGAAAAATGATGTTTCCTATAGACGCATGCACATATTATAGACAAATAGGTATTTCAAAATGAAAATGTAACAACAGGAAATTGTGTAATAAATTAATGAGTGGCTACCCAACAACAGCCTAGTGAGCTGTTCCGCAGCGCTCTGATGTCTTGATTGTTCTAAAATATCATTCAAATAATTGATATTAAAATATTGATGAAAACTTAATTTTCAGAGGTGCTAGCAATAATGTGAAGTGGACTGTACATTTTTGACCATCCAAGAAATCCGAAATCTCTACACCATGAAAAAGATATCGCGGAAATTCACACCGTCGGCCAATTTTCATCAGAACAATTCTGTCGTCTCGATGTACTCTGCATCACGTTCAGTATTATTTCAGGAGGACTGCTGGTCAAAACTGCTCATTTAAGAAAGTGACATACATATCAAAGTAACATATGAAACATCAGGATTCTCTTGGTATAATGTTTATAAGAATTGAATTACAACTTCCGACTTTTGAAGTTGAAATCAGCACATTGGAATCAACATCTGAAATATGCTGATTTAAGACCTTTTGTCAATAGAGATCGCTCTAATGTTGCGTGGCACTTAGTACTGTTTTGTAAGTGATGAGATAATGACATTTAAGAGTCAAATTTGCAAAACTGAATTCGATTTCAATACACCTAAGTCTAGGGCATTTCATAAATGATTAATAAGTGTTCAAACCATCAACAATTATGTATCAAGCATATTATCAATCCGACATAAAAACACGATATAATTCATGAAAGCAATATAGTTATGTTTGAGATATATAAGTCAACATGGCTGCACAAAAGATATCGTTTGATTGAAATGATGTTTATCAACTTAATTAATGAAGTTAAGCTAATTAAAAGTCGTGTTAATGTTTCTAGTACCGACGACTTATAGTATTAATCGCACAATAATTCTAATGTAGCTCATACAATGCATACTCTAAATACCACGCTATCCACAAGAATGCACATGACTGATATTACTGACATAAGTTCTTTGAAAGTAGTTTGTAATACATATAATTTTTTTGCTAGGTGACTTAAAGCTCTATTTACGAAAGCTAAATAAATGAAGACGAATAGTTCGTATCGCTACATACCAAGTGAGATTTCGTATGAAACACATACAAGATCTATGTAAACATACTAGAGTCTCGTATCAACTGATAGTTTCAAATTGTATATGAATTTGGTATATGTTTGCATGCAATTTTCGTATCCAGCGATTTACAGCGTCGGCCAAAATTTATGTTTTGCAACAATTTCTTCACAGTATATTAAACAAAAAATTGTTTTCTATTCGATGACGTGGGCGACAACTTGCAACTGAAGCTAAGAAAATCTGAGACATCGAAATAGTGGTCTAGTGATTATTTTTTATGTCTTAATAGTCTGTGCTTAGTAATATGCAATGCCGATATCTCATTCTATTCCATGCCTTTACTGTAGGTGTAAACGTAGACGTAAGTGTTGGGACTTGGAAGTTGCTCACCAACTGACACGAGTTTCTGTTAACATTCAACGGACGTCCAATTATATTCGACGAACGACTTCTTTAATGTAAGTGCTGAGTAATATCGGACATTGAAGACGAAATGATGGCCCACCAATCAGAGTTTCCATGTCGCTAGATCGCCTCCAAGGAAACTACAGCCGATACATGTATCACGTTATAAAGTTTTCCTTTAATTTAGCCTGTCTGCTTCTATACTGAAAAATTGAAAACTCTTTTGATTTAATGATAACTGAATTACACATTGCTCATAACAAGGTAATTGCTTTGATTTTATCATTCAGAAATATAAACAGGCTTAAAAAATAGTACAGCTGCGCAGTGACTATTGAGCACATGGTTAAACATATTTAGAATGCGAAATTGGAGTGAATTCATTTTTAGATAAATGTCGGCTGTCGCAGACAGTTTAGGGTGCGAAGACTGGGAACATATGAAATATATAAAAAATCAGTATCTACAAATGCATCAAACTACATAAGCTTACAGTAAGTGCAGTGTGTACAAACTTTCAGTGCGCGGTTTGGCAACACCAAAGTGAAATAGCTATAACTATAAGTAGGCCTATTTCTTATTTGAAACATTCTCTGAAATCAGTGGGGTTCTGTTAAAAAATCAGAAATTCATTCTCTTATCATGTAGGTCTCCCAAGATTCAAATCAAAAATTTAATTTTGTGACTTGATTTGCATAAATGCATTATATATATATATATATATATATATATATATACTCGTATATATATATATATATATATATATATATATATATATATATATATATATATATATACTCTTATATATATATATATACTATTGATCTTCAAAAAGTTCGTGCCAAAGTTAAATCAGTCAATGCGAAACGTTATTCGTTGTCACAGACTATCGATGCACTATAATTTCGTCATTTCAGTACTCTTCATTGTTATTGCAATACCTGCTAAGCGCTCTCGCGTCGCTGATGAATACAGATCATTGATCCAAATGTTCTCGCGTTTCTTCCTGTAGCGGTTTTCATTTGCAGTCATGGAGGAACAAAGAACGATCATCAAATTTTACGTCCGGCTAGGCAAGAGCATAGATGACTAACGGATGACCTGGCACGGGTCTATGAGGATGAGGCAATGGCACCGCGTGCTGTCAGGAAGTGGGTCAAGCGCTTCAAGGAGGGTCGACAGTCAACCGAAGACGATCACCGAGAAGGTCGCCCATCAACATCAACGACTCAAATTCAAGTCGAGGAAGTGCAGCGCATGGTTAATGATGATCCCAAAGTCACCACCAGAACCATCTCGTGAGAAGCTAACATCAGCATTGGATCTGTTGTTTCGATTCTCCACGAACATCTGAACATGTCAAAAATTAGTGCGAGATGGGTACCGCGATTATTGACCACGGTACATCGCGAGACAAGAATCAAGCTCTGCAATCACATGATCAACATGTTCGACCATGATCCAGAAAAAATTGTTTCGAGGATTGTAACCGGTGATGAAACGTGGTTGTACGGTTATGATGCAGCCACCAAGCAAATGTCAACGGAATGGAGAGTCAAGGGATCATCTCCACCGGCTAAGCCATTGATGCAGAAATCTCTGAGAACCAAGGTAATGGCCTTCGTGTTCGATCTACGACGAACAAGGTGCTATCCACATTGATGACCTTTACACAGGCGAAACTATTACAACAGCACGTTACATAACGGCCCTATCCAACTTGTATGAAGCTCTGAGACAGCGGAGACGTGGCATGCTTTCCTGTGGAATTCTTTTCCACCACGATAATGCTCCCACGCACACGAGTCCCCAATGTATTGCTGTCCTCTCTCAACATGGATTCGAAATCCTATTTCATCCCCCTTACAGTCCGGATTTATCCCTATGTGACTTCCAACTCTTCCACCAAATAAAACGACAATTGAAAGGTAGGCGATTCAAGGATGTCAGCGAGTTGAAGCAAGCCTTTGAGAATGTTGTCGCCGAAAATCCAACGGATTTCTTCAAAGCAGCATTTCTATCATGACGCCATCGAGCTGAAAAATGTGAGATGAACAATGGAAACCACGTCGAAAAGTGACTCTTCTTTTTGAACCTTAGTTAGTTATTCTTAATCGCGAATTATAAGTACATCTACATAACTAAAATAGAAAAATAAATGTTGATTAACACTTTGGTACGAACTTTTTGAACACCCCTCGCATATATACATATATATAAATATTATATATGTATTATTTATTAATATATATTTATATTATTACCAAAACACTGTGTTACTATTTTGATTGTTTATTATATATATATATATATATATATATATATATAGAGAGAGAGAGAGAGAGAGAGAGAGAGAGAGAGAGAGAGAGAAAACAACAGTAGTTAGATTTTTCCCACTTGAGGCGCACCCGGTTCATGATTTGGTCCTCTGCTCGATTTGAAGCGCAGCGGTTCGGATTTTGGCCCTATTTGAGGCGCAGCCGGTTCGTGTTTTGGCCCTTTTGAGTCGCGGAAGATCGTATGTGTCCTGTTTAAGTCCACTAGGATCGTGTTTTGGCCTCTTTAGGTGTAGTAGGATAGGGATTTGGTCGGAAGGTTGTGGATGGAAGGTCGGAAAGGATGTCGGGAGGTGGCCGAGTATGTGATGGTAAGCAGAGCAAAGGAGAGACCGGTGCAGGGCGGAAAGTTGGAGAGAAGGCGGTAGGAGAGAGTGGAGTGGAGTTGGAAAGACAGTCCGGTGCAGGTAGGAGAGAGAAGCTGACAAGCAGAGTTTGTCCAAAGTGGGTCATGTTTTGAGGCATGTCGTGCAGAAGTGGACGTGTTTTGTCCACGGTGTGCCCAACTTTTGACTGCAAGAGGAAGGAAGGAGGAGTTCTCCTGTGAGGCAAGGGTAGGAATCTGTGAAAACTGCAAGTTGGAAAAGGTGGGTTTTGGTTGTTTTGGGATGAGAAAGGTCATATTTCGGCATGAAGGAGTGCTCGGATGGGAAAACGGAGGGCAGATTCGGAGTCTACGTGAAATTTTGGGTTAGGGAAGTTGTTTCCAGCGAAATCGGAGAGAAAAAATTTTGAGGACGTCCCCCCTATCAGACTTCCAACTTTGGTTCTAGAGATGGTAGAAAGTCGTGCAATAGTTCATTTGAAAGCTAAGAGTGAGAAAAATGCAGTGGAAAGCTCAGTTTGGTCCTATTTTCCTGGGTTTAGAGAAGAAAATGGCAGGAAAACGCCAGAGTTAGGAAAGGCAGGTTTTGGACGTTTTGGGATGAGAAAGGCCATATTTCGGCATGAAGGAGGCCTCGGATGGGAAAACCGAGTGCAGATTCGGGAGTCTACGTGAAATTTTGGGTTAGGGAGGTTGTTTCCAGCTCAATCGAGAGAAAAAATTTTGAGGACCTCCCCCCCTCGGCAGCGTTGTTTCCAACTTTGGCTCTAGAGATCGCAAAAAGTCGTCTGATAGCGCGTTTGAAAGCTAGCAGTGAGACAAATGCATTGGAAAAAACGGCTTAGTGTCTCACCATTCGTGTGTTGAGGTGTGAGAGTGACTTTAAGATTTTTGTCCATCACCGACGAACGACAAAACGACAGAGTTAGAATTTTTACGAAAATGGCTCTAGCGGGTGAACGAAGCCTCGGACGGGAAAACAGAGACCAGATTTGGAATCAGCGTGACATTCTGCATCTAGAGGGTGAGTTTCAAGTAAATCAGAGAGAAAAAGTTGAAAATTTTCTTCACACTGGGTCTCCACACGGGATTTTTTGTGAAAATGTTAAATTGTGGCCACCTTTGGTGATGAATAGCGGAGGATTGGAAGTGAATGAAGAGCTCGGGTTTCTTTTAGGGGAAAGATCGCACTTTGTTCTCTAGGATCCTATCTTTTCAGATGCGTGGAAGGTTTCGCTTTCAAATGAGAGCATGTCTAAAATCGAATTTTTTCACATTTTCCAAGATTTTGGAACTTCTGAGTTTTTTCAACTCGGCTTCTGGTCATCGTAGAGAGTCGAGGGATGTCTTAAATTAAAGGTGAGAGCGAAAAAACATGACTGTCAAAATTTGAAGTCAATCGGAGCACTAGAACCGGAGACAGACGTGTTTAAAGTTTTTGGATGACTCCAGGCCATCTCCAGGCCATAAAAGACTCCAAAACTTTAAAGGCTTGTTACTTTGCTTCTACATGTCCTTTTGACTTCATTCAAAAAAGATTCGTTTGCTATTGATCAGACCTATATTGACAGACTACTTATAAAATTTCATAAGTACAGGGGCGACGGCAGGGGCGGGCCAGGCAGGGCCGCGGCCCTGCCAAATTTCATCTGGCCCTGCCTGTGGCCCTGCCAACTTTTTGAGAGAATTTTGAACATTTCGTAAATTAACAGTGTAGCAATATTTTATTCATTTTTTCGTATTATTCTTATTTGGTATGGTTGTTTTGCAGAGAATACAGATGAAATATTTGACACGTATTTGTTGTAACGACGGCTGTTCTCACTCCATTGACAAACCAATTATTTTTATCGGTTTGTTTAAAAACGGACAATCTAAATTGGATGTCCATGACCTTGACGATCAGCTGTGATATTTTTTTTCAAATGGTTTAATGAATAATTGCCTCAATGAAAAAAATAATCCTCTAAATATGGAACCTATACATAATACGAGGTTGGCTTATCTCCGTATTTATCATATGTAAATGATGGTGAGGATTGCGGGATATGAATTATAGGACGCCGCTTATAGAAGTAGAAATCTGCCTCATGTCATCAGAATATAAGCACGAATTGGCATAATTGGCTAAGCATCAGTAAATTTTGCTACTACCGTTTCGCATAGTGATAGGGCCACATAGTACAGGCCTCTTGGTGACTTACTGTTCTCATTATATCTGTAGGGACCCCAAAAATGTACTTTTCAACATTGTTTGGAATGACCTTGGCATACATTTATGCGGCCCTGCCACGAATCTATTTGGCCCTGCCTTGGCCCTGCCGAAAACAGACGGCTGGCGTCGTCACTGCATAAGTAGTACTAAATGCTGAAAATTCAAATTCATTACTTTTGGAGGTTTTCTGGGGTTTTCGACCCTGCTGAAGTCAATGAAGGCATATAAGTGTGTACAAGCACACTTGATACAAGCGGCTTTTCACTGAAAGCGAGCATGACACGGAGAGTTTTGCTGTAATATTCCACTGACAGGGTGTTCCTTCGGGACGGCGGATGATGCCATAGTGATAAGTGTGGCAAGGGAGTGTGTCATATTTCAGACCGAAACCGCTGGGGCAACTCATGTTGGGCATTTGACACAGTTCTCAAAGTAGCACTTTGAACGCCAATCGGTTGAGTCTTAGCTATCTTGTCATGGGTGGCATCTAAACATCTCCATTGCAAAACGCTTGTGAATCACGACTTGCTATCAAGCTGATCAAAGCAACGACTTACCAACCTCTTGTAAATAACTCCACCGGTTTTCATGTCTGGCTATCAAGTCATTGACGGTGCAAGTCACGGAGATTTTCGGTGTAATACTTCCTATCGACGGGCGCCCCTTTTGGGTGGCGATGGAATCCGCAGCGAAGAGTACCGCATGGGATATTCGGCAATTGTAATCCTTGTTAAACCTCTCTGCGTCATGTTTGCAAGTGGTTGCCTTATCGTCTCGACGTAGTGCTCAAACCGCCAGGGTGACATTTAGCCATCTGTCGAAGGTTACTTTAAAACATCTCCATTGCACTGAGTGTTAAAAACGTTGACAACCTAAGTTGATGAGAATGAGCCATGAGTTCTTTTAAGAACTGTCTCTATCACCGAGGCTAAATGATGAAGGGATGAAACGGGAGGCCACCCTTGCACCACATGCAACACATACAACAGTCTTCTCTCTTCTGTAGCATTCAATCTCTTGTCATGTGAATATAAGGGTCGTGTTAGATGACTGTTTACTGCAATGAAGTTGAAAGTAACGTATTGGCATGAAGAATAAATCGGTGTTTCGTAAATGAGTACACTCCAAACTCTAACGTGCCTCGTTGTAGGAATGTTAACCAACGTTAAATTAATAAACGTTAAAGTAAAACTCAGAATGCAACATCAACGTGTTGCGTTTTCATGACACTACCAACGTTGAATGATGGAGATGAAGAGTCAACATTCGATGCAGACAACAGTGAATCAACTAGAATAAATCAAACCAACTCATCACGTTTCATAAACGCTAGGTGTGATCATGTGAAGACTTAATTTAAGACTCACATATATGTGGGAGATGTAACATTCAGTTTTAAAAAGTAGAAACGTCTTGATGATTTGCAATCACGAAAGGTGAATGCACAAACACTGTTTCGTCAATCAGTACCGTCTGTGTTAGAAAAGTGTATTGAAAGATTTAATTTGACTAATGTGAAATTTGTAAACATCAAGGTTGCTAGAGTTAAACACTAATATCCGCGGTGTAAGAGACCAAGGGTTCAATGCACTGCGTTACCAGCAGTGACAATGAATTTTATGTTGGTGAAACTTTCATGTAGATCATGATAGTGCTAGCGCTGTATTTCAGAATAATGTATCGAAATAACAGAATCAAATGTGTTAGCTGAAGTGTGTCTCATTCTAAACTAAGCGTGCTTTGGAAATCAATACTTGCATAGTATCGAAATAACAGCATTAAATGTGTAGACTGAAACGTGCATGGGTTAGTTGTTTCATTCTAAACTAAATGTGCGTTGCAAATCAAAATTTGCATTGATAGAATCAACATTGAAGCATGCATCATTTCAAACTAAGTGTGTTACTGGAAGTCAACGTTAAGTGAATGTAGACGATAAATTCATAAAATTTCATGAAATGACATTGCATCTCAAGGTTTCACACATTAGATCTTTCGTTGTGGGAATCAAAATTTGGAGTGAGGCTACATACACTGAGACTAAACCTACTTAGGAAGTAACCATCAATGGTTTTAAGGTGAAGCAGTTGCATTGATGCTAGTGAAATCAGATGATGTCACTGCAAACACTTTTGCTATAGGATTATTGTACACTGCAGCCCTATGACTTCAGTCGGTTACTAGACCGATGCGGTTACTTCTAAACCAAATGTCTCCCTGATAAAAAATCAACTCCATCACTATAGGATCACTGAATACTTCAGTGTTCAACACATTTCCACTCACGAATGCAGTGAGAGAACTCAGAATGGTTTGGTCGCTTATATTCATGTCAGGTTGGATGTCATAGGTCATGAAGAAAGTAGCAAGCGCAGATGTGAGTTTTAGGCAATGATAGAGTGAGGTAGTGTGGAAACATGTCTTAAGCAGTTGAGTTTGACAATGAGTTCTGCTCCTTGCGCTTTCATCGACAAAGTCTTCGAGGTAAAGTGCGCGACTACATAATTTCTTTTCACAATGAGTGTGCCGACCTAGGGATTGCAATTGGAAAGGGATACTTAGTGTTTCAACAGCTGATGGAAAACATGAAAGACAAGTATGTGAAGGGGCGTCTCGTAGCAGAAATCGAATTTGAGAAAACGAAAGGTGAATACATGTCTAGAAGTGCGTTTTACTGTTTCGTAACAACTCTATCTCACCCAAAACAAGATAGGTCGTCATCCCTTGTTGGAGGCATCAAATATCAGTTGAGGCGCATGAGGCCCATTTATGTTAAATGAAAAAAGACACATTGTTCAAATCGATGTTATTGAACGCAGTTACATTAATATACACGTTTTCACGAGGAAGATTATATGCAGGAAAAAAGTTCACACAAATCACTACACAAGTTTTCAAGAGGAGCATGTACACTCAGACGCAATGTCACCAAAGTGCGGGAGATGTGCGGTGGTATCACTGTAGAATTGATGTACACTGCAATGACATTCACTGTCCACGCTTTTATTTTACCTATCCCATTCCGAATAAGAATATGTGCATCATATGACTTAAAATTGTGAAAAATGACGGCCAGCGATCTTCTTTTCAGTCTCATACTGATGTTACATTTATTACACAGTGCTGATCTAAAACTTGCCGCTAAGGTGGCAGTGGTCTCTGACTTTCCTATGTTGTTCATCATCGAAGTTAGTCTTGCATTTGGGACATGTCATGCACTGATCAAATTTAAGCCTATCTTGCTCAGTGATGCATATGGACTTCTTCGTTAGATCAATTTCATGACGTTGGTGGAAACGTGCTTTTCCATCTAAATATTTTAGGAATTCTAATGTACAGTCTTTACCTTGCCATACATGCATCTTATTTAGACCTTTGTAGTAGGGATGCCAAACTTCATAGTATGCAATGGTGGCGGCCTCGTGATTTTTGGTATCGGTATCAATATAGCACTCTATGTCTGCGTAAATTACTCAAATAGGACTCAATTCGCTTCCACAAGGTTTGTACATAAAATTTTTATCTTTTGTCATCACTTCCATTTGGAGTTTGACACGTGAGCATAATTTTGACGCTCTTGTATGATTGCAGATGTGAGTACAATCTCTTTATACTTAGAATTCCACAATAATGCCACTGTGGTTGATTTTCATTATACACAAGGAACACATTGACAACTTTCTCATAGGTGCTAGCACGATCATTGCATCGCACTCCTTTCAATCCACTATGCCAGAGATGAACTATGATCTTAATTTTATTCAATTTTTCAAATTGGGCGATACCTTTAAAATCTACAGTGTTGACATCTAACCCGTCAAACTTGGGCTCATCCTCCCATTCGATGTATTTGCTGACTCTTTGATGGTCCCTATGAATGTCATCATAATGGAGAATAGAGAGGACGGCATACTTAAAACATTGACGGCTACATTGGACATTTATGACTGCTTTCTTTTCAGTCAGTGACTTTGGAAGGGTGAACGCACCCTGACCACTTGAATTTTCACTAAGAGTGACCTTGAAATCGACTGCTTCCACACCATCAAAAATCGAGCCACTATCTCTTTCATTTTGTTTCTCAAGCTTAGTATTTATGTGTTGGATATGAGACTGAAGCCACTGGTGAATATCCGTGACAGTGTCAGCTTGAGCAGAAGGAATGTGCAGCCTAATGACATCACACACTTCACCAGTGCTATAATCTATTTTATTGCAGCGCACTGTAACATATATGAGAGCCTTCACTAGAAATTGATGGAGGGTTGCAAACATTTGCTGAATTAATGACAAATTCTCACTAAGAAATGATCCTAGGTCTGATACTGCCTCAGTTGACTCCATCCTATAATCGCGCACAAGGCTCTCGAGGGAGAACTTGCGCAGCTGGAGAGTAACAACGTTCTGTTGATAGTGCTCCATGGAATGTGTGTGTAAAAGTGTGTGTGAAGAGAGAATAAAATGACTTGGGAAAGTTTTGTGACAGGAAGAGCAGCTGAAGCCGATGAGCTGTGAGCGATTCTCCCTACCTGTCGACGTCGGTGGTTTCCTCACCATTCCACAAGAGCCTCAATCCGTATGCCGCTGCAAGTTGTAGATGGTGTGAAACGTTTTCACACATGCTTCACACTTAGGTTTCTGATCAGCTTGAGGTTCGATTCTGTCACAATTACTTGTTGACCCAATTGCCTGTTGTTGTTCATATTGCTTGTTGGGCGCACTTCCGCAGGTCATCAACGGCGATTTCTTCTCTTCCCTGCATGCGTCACGTCGTTGATGTCGCTTTAGACTTGAAGGCGTAGCAAAATGATTGTAGCATGTTGGACATGTGGAGTCAGAAGTCCTTGCTGCCTTCTTCGCTGCCTCGCACACAGCATTTCTAAGATGCCTTCTGAGTGTGGCCTCATCGAAGAACGCCTTCCTACAGCGGCTGCAGGTTGACTTTTTCACCTCACTCTGATTCTCCTGGCTGTAGTTCTGTCGCTGAGTCAGTATGTCTTCACTTGAATCAGCTCCTTCACTCTGTGTTCCATCGTTTTCCTCCTCAGCATTTAGCAATTCTTCCACTTCCTTAGCCGAGATGAGAGGAAGATCGCGTGGTGATGTTGGTGGAATGACAGGGAGGTCATCTTCCGGCAATATGTTTGTCATATCTGCAGAAAAGATAAATGAATTAGTCATATGAAATTCATTTTACTTAGCTTAGCAACCCCGCTTCCCACAAACGTGTACTCACCCTCTAATAAATTCAACTCTGGTTCGGTGGAGGGATGCGATGGCGGTAGGAGAGAAACATCGGCGGAGAGTGAAAGGGTTCGCAGCTTTGGTATTGGAGGGACGAGTTGACGAGGAGCAGGTGTAGGAGCATGCGATGACGGACGATGCTGGGCGATAATTATTCCCGAAGTGCATGGGTGAGAGGGTAGGGCCGGATAATCTTCCTCATATTTCCGCCTCATAGCTTCTTCCAAATTCGCCTTCTTGCTCAAGTCTGTAGAGAAATTGACAGAGACAAGTCGCATGAACTACTGTTATTGAATTCTAGTAAGAATCATTATTCACGCAAACTTACACATTCCAAGTAGCACATATGCTCGACCGAGCACCCCTTCAGGGACAGACTCCTTGTTCATAATGCGCTACTTCACTGAAAACGAATGGAACCGCCACATTGAAATTTATGAAAATGAGTTCGGTTAAAAAAAGAATAAAATATGGAGAGACTAGGGTATCGATTCACAAGGACAGAACTCCTGTGGTGTTAAGTTATGAGCAATACTTCCTACATTCAACACACATTCTAGCCTAATGACGTCAGTCATAAAGTTAGTCAACTTACATTGCTGAATTAACCTTTCCTCCAACTTGGCAGAGACGCGGTAACGTTCGATTTCTCCATAAAATTCCATGTCGGACAGCCGATTGTAGATAATTGTAAGATTTCAATCACTGAAAAGGAAATATGAAGTTTCATTTACCCAGTCAACTTTAATCATGTGAATAAACATTCAACCAAGTAATTCTACGTTTCACTCCACTCCATATCATAAAGACTAACCTTTGTCGAATGGCTGAAGTACTCTAACCTGGCGATAGAAAGCGTCACGTTGATCATGAAGTCGAACGCCAAGCATGAGCAACGGCTCAGAGGTTTCGGTCTAACAAACGACGAACAACCCGTGCAACGCAATCCCTCTACGGCAGTACCCGCCGTCCCGAAGGAACGCTCGAGCAAAGGAGGTATTACAGCGATGATATGTTTTGTGAGCAGAAGTGAATCTCTTGATAGCAAGAGACTATTCAACTTGATAGCAAGTCAAACAACCTGATAGCAGGAGCTCACCGACACTCACCTTGTGAAAGATATATGTGAAGAGCAGAGCTGGTGCACTGCCTTTTATAAGACTTTCCTAAGCGGTGAATGGATGAGACCTCTCGTCCAATCACAGACGAGCTAGAGTTTCCGATGTGCGCACACACATTTGTAGCGCGTTATTGAAATCGTCTTAGGCAAAAATGATGCTCAGCAATAGACTCAACCATGGCATCTGAAGCCAATATATTGAAACATGATGATTGCACGATTCGTTTTCATCAAGAGAGCTTCGGAGGCTTAATACAGGATTACATCCTTGAGTTTCAAAGGGAGGAGACAGAATTGGAGGCATGTTTAGACTATACACGAGAAATATTTACGGAGTTGATATCTCATTTCAAAGACAGTCTCATCAAGGCTCACTTAATTGCACATGTCAATTACATTCATTTTCCACAAGGTGAAGAAGCTGAAAGTGTTGACTTTCAATTTCGTTCCTATGGACAAGAAAATGTTACTGATGCTTCTGAGTTTTATACACGACATCTGCAGAAGATTATTTCTCGGATGGACAACTTTCATGGTTATGGCGATTATTTGCTTCTGAATAAAATAAACCATATTGTCATTGCTATCAGTAAAGTGGGTTTCAATGATGCTAAATCAAAGACCAAATAAAGTATTTTTTTCATGACACTTGTGTTGTGCTAAACTTTTTGACTACACCCACGAACAAAACTTCGATGATCAAACTTTACTTTCACAAACGTGTGTCGCGGCAAAACTATTTGACTACACTAACGCTTACATTTTATGACATTTGTGTTTCATAAAACGTCATGATCAAACTTTCTAACTATACATCAACCTGTGTTGCAGTAAAACTTTTGTACAACATGATATACTTTCTGACTACACTAATAAGAGCTCGTTCACTAGCGAAGAGGGAAATGAGCTTGTGGTTGCGTGTGGCGCATGAATGCCCCTTCCAATTCACTCCATTCATCATTTCGTCTCCGTGATAGAGACAGTTCTTAAAAGAACTCATGGCTCATTCTCATCAACTTAGGTTGTCAACGTTTTTAACACTCAGTGCAATGGAGATGTTTTAAAGTAACCTTCGACAGATGGCTAAATGTCACCCTGGCGGTTTGAGCACTACGTCGAGACGGTAAGGCAACCACTTGCAAACATGACGCAGAGAGGTTTAACAAGGATTACAATTGCCGAATATCCCATGCGGTACTCTTCGCTGCGGATTCCATCGCCACCCAAAAGGGGCGCCCGTCGATAGGAAGTATTACACCGAAAATCTCCGTGACTTGCACCGTCAATGACTTGATAGCCAGACATGAAAACCGGTGGAGTTATTTACAAGAGGTTGGTAAGTCGTTGCTTTGATCAGCTTGATAGCAAGTCGTGATTCACAAGCGTTTTGCAATGGAGATGTTTAGATGCCACCCATGACAAGATAGCTAAGACTCAACCGATTGGCGTTCAAAGTGCTACTTTGAGAACTGTGTCAAATGCCCAACATGAGTTGCCCCAGCGGTTTCGGTCTGAAATATGACACACTCCCTTGCCACACTTATCACTATGGCATCATCCGCCGTCCCGAAGGAACACCCTGTCAGTGGAATATTACAGCAAAACTCTCCGTGTCATGCTCGCTTTCAGTGAAAAGCCGCTTGTATCAAGTGTGCTTGTACACACTTATATGCCTTCATTGACTTCAGCAGGGTCGAAAACCCCAGAAAACCTCCAAAAGTAATGAATTTGAATTTTCAGCATTTAGTACTACTTATGAAATTTTATAAGTAGTCTGTCAATATAGGTCTGATCAATAGCAAACGAATCTTTTTTGAATGAAGTCAAAAGGACTTGTAGAAGCAAAGTAACAAGCCTTTAAAGTTTTGGAGTCTTTTATGGCCTGGAGACGAATCTTAGCTGATATCAGCAATGAAATTTTCTAAGTCGGTTTCCTACGGAAACCCGAAATTTGGAATTTCCGATGCTATCATCAGAGCTCCGGAGTTCACCAACCCCAACCCAGTTGGGAGGAGAACTGATTCCTACAAGTAGAGACTCCACTTATATAGTTTGTGGCGATCAGCTGATGACGTAACATCCATCATCCAAAAACTTTAAACACGTCTGTCTCCGGTTCTAGAGCTCCGATTGACTTCAAATTTTGACAGTCATGTTTTTTCGCTCTCACCTTTCATTTAAGACATCCCTCGACTCTCTACGATGACCAGAAGCCGAGTTGAAAAAACTCAGAAGTTCCAAAATCTTGGAAAATGTGAAAAAATTCGATTTTAGACATGCTCTCATTTGAAAGCGAAACCTTCCACGCATCTGAAAAGATAGGATCCTAGAGAACAAAGTGCGATCTTTCCCCTAAAAGAAACCCGAGCTCTTCATTCACTTCCAATCCTCCGCTATTCATCACCAAAGGTGGCCACAATTTAACATTTTCACAAAAAATCCCGTGTGGAGACCCAGTGTGAAGAAAATTTTCAACTTTTTCTCTCTGATTTACTTGAAACTCACCCTCTAGATGCAGAATGTCACGCTGATTCCAAATCTGGTCTCTGTTTTCCCGTCCGAGGCTTCGTTCACCCGCTAGAGCCATTTTCGTAAAAATTCTAACTCTGTCGTTTTGTCGTTCGTCGGTGATGGACAAAAATCTTAAAGTCACTCTCACACCTCAACACACGAATGGTGAGACACGCCGTTTTTTCCAATGCATTTGTCTCACTGCTAGCTTTCAAACGCGCTATCAGACGACTTTTTGCGATCTCTAGAGCCAAAGTTGGAAACAACGCTGCCGAGGGGGGGACGTCCTCAAAATTTTTTCTCTCCGATTGAGCTGGAAACAACCTCCCTAACCCAAAATTTCACGTAGACTCCGAATCTGCCCTCGGTTTTCCCATCCGAGGCCTCCTTCATGCCGAAATATGGCCTTTCTCATCCCAAAACGTCCAAAACCTGCCTTTCCTAACTCTGGCGTTTTCCTGCCATTTTCTTCTCTAAACCCAGGAAAATAGGACCAAACTGAGCTTTCCACTGCATTTTTCTCACTTTTAGCTTTCAAATGAGCTATTACACGACTTTCTACCATCTCTAGAACCAAAGTTGGAAGTCTGATAGGGGGGACGTCCTCAAAATTTTTTCTCTCCGATTTCGCTGGAAACAACTTCCCTAACCCAAAATTTCACGTAGACTCCGAATCTGCCCTCCGTTTTCCCATCCGAGCACTCCTTCATGCCGAAATATGACCTTTCTCATCCCAAAACAACCAAAACCCACCTTTTCCAACTTGCAGTTTTCACAGATTCCTACCCTTGCCTCACAGGAGAACTCCTCCTTCCTTCCTCTTGCAGTCAAAAGTTGGGCACACCGTGGACAAAACACGTCCACTTCTGCACGACATGCCTCAAAACATGACCCACTTTGGACAAACTCTGCTTGTCAGCTTCTCTCTCCTACCTGCACCGGACTGTCTTTCCAACTCCACTCCACTCTCTCCTACCGCCTTCTCTCCAACTTTCCGCCCTGCACCGGTCTCTCCTTTGCTCTGCTTACCATCACATACTCGGCCACCTCCCGACATCCTTTCCGACCTTCCATCCACAACCTTCCGACCAAATCCCTATCCTACTACACCTAAAGAGGCCAAAACACGATCCTAGTGGACTTAAACAGGACACATACGATCTTCCGCGACTCAAAAGGGCCAAAACACGAACCGGCTGCGCCTCAAATAGGGCCAAAATCCGAACCGCTGCGCTTCAAATCGAGCAGAGGACCAAATCATGAACCGGGTGCGCCTCAAGTGGGAAAAATCTAACTACTAACAACAGAATGTAAAAAATGAACCTCTATTTTGCGATCCGAATTTCGGAGGACTTTTCACCCTCCTTCTCAAGCACATCAAATAATATATATAAATATATACCCAAGTTTTGCATGGAAAACCCAAGTTTTATATCATTTACCCAAGGTCCAACCTAGCATGACAAACGCTGGCTACAGAGTTGAGGTCTCACCGTCACTCAGTAAAGTCGCGCTTGCTGTGAACATTTTTCCGATGGCCACAAGACATCAAACAGGAAATCCGATTAGTTCAAAGGGTTATGTAAAGCAGAACAATCACATCATTTCTTAAAAGATAGAGCGTTTCCGATGTTGAACCAGGAATGAAAATCGCTGGCTTAAAAATTCCAATGAGAAAATCGCGCTAGGTTCCTCACAGGTTGCGCTGTAACTTTTGTGACGATGCCTACATCGGCTCTACTAACCGCTCTTTCTATTTGTTTCCTTGAGAATCGTTGCAGCATTATTAATTTGGATAAAATGAGTGCCATTTCTGAATACATTTTCAATTATTAATTACCCTGATTCTCTTTTATCTCATGATAATTTTATTACAGATTTCCTTGACTGTCAGACTGACCCTGTCCGAACTCGGATGTCGGAAGCTAAGCTTATTGATCTTTAGAAACTTGCTATGAACCGCAGACATGAGCTGATGAACGGTAATTATCGCCGATTTGTATACATGCTAGGTCTATAGATAAGCATTGGCTGTCAATGTATTTGACTCACCAAAGTCTCAAGAGCATGTGTCTACGACACGCAACGTCGAGCAGCTTGTGATTTTTGACTAATATTGTTCATATATTTCGCCAATAAATTTTTGGGAGAGATGATTCAGTATTTTTCTGATAATGGCCTGTGGAAACCTCCCGTGTGCGGCAATAAATCTAATCCTTTCCTAGGTTGCTTGATACCGATAATTTATCTAAGGTCTGCATAAAAGGGTTTATGAATGTGCACTATGTCTACATAGCTGATGGTGATCGCTTCCTAGCATCTGATCACAATTCAGCTTCTCGAGCAAACTAATATGAACTTACTGCATGATGTGCATCATTGAATTATATCCTGCCGGGGCCTTCATGTCAACAAAGAAGCATAACAAGGCTTGTAAGCTGTGATAAAATTCACCTTCACTCGTGCTGTCCATGTTTTGATTCGTGTATGACTGCTTTGCCATTGGCCTTCGCTGTACTTCCTCGTGAAATCGACTTTTCATTCACTGCACGCTACGCCTGCAGACAATGGTGCTCATCACAACCTACTGACGTCATCACGAGCGTTAGACAAGCTGATATCTCGAAAAGCAAATCGTTTCAGAGTGCTGGATACGGAGATAAGTGACAGCTGATGCGTAGACTTGCTTTTAATGCAATAAAATCATAAACGAATTTTGCCCGGAGTAGGCCACACCTTCTGACTTTATTATTTACAGTGTACACAGCAAATGTACGCCAAGCCAGACATCACGAACTTTTCAAATTTTGTGCTCAAACTTTATTGCGCTATGTAATTTTCCTTTTTCCATCTGATGACAAGCTGAAGTGACAGCCTGAAAATTTGTGGCCAATAAATTATGTTCCGGAAGGCATCCTTTCATGGAATCTTTACACTCAGGATGCACATTTTCAATTTCATCCGTCATATTTCTATGAAAGTCGTTCATATGTCATCAATTCCAAATTATGCGGCCATCATTGTAGATTCAAGGCCATCTTATTTCATTATGTGGCATCATTGAGGTAGGAGCATGTCACCGTCCATATCCACATTCCATGTGAAAATAGTGTTGAGGTGCGTATTTATCTTCTGAGGGTTCTTAACGTCCAACCAGACACAATTTGTGCAGTTCTAAATTCAAATGGGCAGTTTATTTATTTGTGCAATTGAAAAATTTTAGTCAGGAAAACTGTTAAATTTAAAAACGGTGCAGAAAGTGGAGTGGATGTCACGATATGAATGACTACATAGCTTGCGTTGCAGAAAACAAATAGTCTATTTGTTGAAAATTGAAATTTGCAAAAAGATTTACCTTTATGATTGCTTGTGAAATGTGAGTCTAAACTATTAGTTGCATTATGCTCTGAGGGCACCTTTGGAGAGATCTGTTCGTCCCATACATCAGTGCGGCATTATTTTGTATGGAGACCAAGGTGATCCGGTGTGTTGTAACTGCCACTGCCTTTATGATTTGGGAATTGCAAAACTATTACATGTATACATGTAGTTCTAGCAGAGAACATGCATGCACATGTAATCAACCACAGAAACTGTTAGCCAGTCATGAAAGGTATTTTGTAGGAGACAGAGTAATGGAGGGGTGTTTTTGTAAATGCATCTGTATGCCATGACTTCTAACTGCCAAGTTTTTTATGTTGCATGCGAATCATCCAGCTCAAAGGTGGGCAAGCGTTTCTAGTAGCGGGTGACATCATGGATCTAATTAGCTTTGTGGTCAGCTAATTCTGCAGAAGGCACTATGGAAATCAGGATCGTTGAAATGATAAAACTGTGAGGAGTAGACCTTTACAAATATTTAGCAAAATATGAAAGTGAAAAGAGGATGATTGACGGAACATTTGTTCTCGAAAACGATACCTGACCAAAATCTTGACCAGTGGTTTGTTTTACGATTTCCAAAATATTCGGTTCTCATTGAAGCACATGCTTTGGGGCTTTTCCGCAAGTTTACGACAGGGATAAATATAGAGTTCCACAAACATCAACCATGGGCCCTGTTGCACAAAATCCAATAATTCAATAGTGGTTCATTGGTATTAAGAGGTTCACTAGTCAACACTTATCAATTTAGGTGTTGCAAGATGTGACTATTGAAATGGAATGTTGAAATTCAATGTCATTGAACGAAGTTCCAATATTGCAACTGCTATTTAGTATTTTAACTACGAATGAGATTCGTTTCCCTGATGAGTCATAATCTTCTCTATTTGCACTGCCATTCACTAAGTCAGGGGTGCACAACATGAGGCCCGCGAGATTAATATAGAAAACACCCTAGAATGTTTATAAATAAAGATACCGTAAATTCGGGGGAATGGGTTTCGTCCATTGTGGATTGAGTTCGCATGCAGTCTTCAATGTTTATTAGCTTGCATTTAAATCACTGACCACTTACATCGATTTTTTCTACTTACATCATGAGTCATTGTTGTATACCAAATTCGTTTGTAAATATTTGAATGTGACATCTATTCGTACAGTTTGAAGTCGTAAATATGGTGTAAATTCAGTGATGAGTTTTTCAATTATTGCATTATTCAAACGAAATCGGCACTTACTATCGTTGCCAGAAAAATCAAAGTTGATGCTCGGCTTGAAGCGCCTTGCATTCCTGCTACAACAAAATCATCATCACTTGAACTCAAGGAATCCAACATGCTGAATATTAGCAACATTCATAATAAGTGATCTGAGACTATTGAAACTATTAAATCGGAATTGACTTCTAACTGACATTTATGCAGCACTTTCTATTGGATGCCGCTATTTTCACTACTGAAACAGACTATTGAGCATTGAAGTTCAATACTGTTTCAATAGTGTGTTAAATGCAACCGAATTCATCGATTTACTACCAATAGTTCAATACTATTGAAAGCTTTATGCAACAAGCCCCATGCACAGAAATTGTACCCACAAGTCTGAACGGGTAAGATTTCGGAAAGTTCAAATACTTGCTTAAATCCGTGGAAACATTGCAAAAGTATCGGCAGTACAAAAATCATACAGGCTCTAGGATAGGATTATATAATATAGGAAAATTTTACTTGAGATAAAGTACGTTTAATTACATGCACAAGTTAGTAATAATTTAACTTTTAAAGAAACAGGTCGCAGTCTTTGTGTCGCATAGCATACGCATGTACTCTTCAAATATGCTACATTGATATATTACATGCATTATAGGCTATGCCACTATGGCAGGTTGTCGTGTGGTCGCCGCGCGTGCACGGCTCCTGCTAGCGGCATGCTTCTGCTTAGTTTGCTTCGCCTATACTGATATCATCGTTATCTACTTACATAGTTTTACCTATTATTTGATCTCCCCTTGCATCACTTGATTGCATATATCTGCACTTGATCAACGGCTTTTCGGATCAATACGGGTTTATTCTCCTCGCTTGAGAACAAACGTATTCAGCTATTCTGCTATCGCTCGCCATTATCACTCGCTTAGTCATCGTCTCAAACCCAGCGACATTTCCCTTGTACATTACACATCATCTGCATCTTGTTACCTGCGCACTATTTCCTGCCCTTGCCTTCTCCAACATCTTTCTACAATGCTGCGTGACGTGTTTCCCTGCATCATTCAACCCTATGACTTATTGTGAGCGACAGCTAGCGACGCGCTTTGACATTCCTTTGTAAAAGCTCTTACCAGGCCTGATATGTAAGACTTCAATAAAGATGTACTATTTTTATTATTCATTACACATGCTCCTATAATGATGCTTTTCCTTTGATTGACTATGTGATTTCTTCTATGGAGTGAATGCATCATTAATGGTCAATATAGGCTTAATAAAATTAGCCGGACTGCCGGTCTTCAAAATTCATGGCCGGTGCTTGGCCGGCCGGCTCCAACCTTGAGTAATCACAGAATGATGAGGACATAAGAACATTGGTTCGACGTTATGAAACATTGGTTATTTCATCAAACTAACTTTTCACATGCCAAATAGCTCATTTCTTTTCTGATTTGGTGATTCGATGATTCATCGAGATGTTATGCTCCTGAAACTCTAAGTCTGTCTCGAAGATGAGGTCGATCAGATAGATGCATTGCTTCAAATGTTGGAGCTTATTTGAAGCAAAATTATACTGTCATTCAAGTGAAGGAATTTCGATTTTCTCTCGGAATTAGTGTTCGTATCGGATCGCAGCTGACAAGAAGAACAGATAAGTAGTGTCCATCTATGGTAGTGTTAATTGTCCTGATGTAGCAGCGTGAAGCAAAGATTGATCAAGCGCCCCCCTAAACCTCCCTAAACGGACACGAAAATTCTAAAGCTTGGTAGCTGGGCGGACTTACAGTAAAATCCGGTTCCAAAAGACATTAAGATCTACTGAGCGTTGTTTGTACAAATAGTCAAGAGTGGTCTATGGGAAGTGTATCACGTAGGTACCTCTCTTATAATAGGTTGATCTGTAATTTTTCAAGATCTGATCAAATTTTGTAGAAAAAGTTATCACTAACAAATGATTCTCCAAACATTTCTTAGTGAGAGAGGATCGAGGAGTTTGTTGAGTTCCGTTGGTATTTCTCAACATGCTGCGCCAATCACAAGAGCAAAACTTAGGTAGCCCTACCGAGTGAGTGTTTACACATCGCATTTACTCATTTGTTTGGATGGCTTCACTGCGTACTGTTTAAGTTCACATGTCCTCCTTTAAAAGAATGTATTATGTCTTATTGTCTCAAGGAAAATATAGAGTAAGAAACTCAGTAAAATTGTCATTAATCATGTGACAAACAGATGTTTTGTATAGGGGTCGACAAAAAAACTGCGTTCAATAGAACCTCCATTTTTTGGAGTTTTTGCGTATAATTGATGCTTGCTCAAGACAAGTTTTTGACCATAATGCTGCTCCGCATGTTTACAATAGAATTTTGTTGTCAGAAGCTAACATGAAAATCTGCGTTATAATTCAGTTTTCCTTTTTAGGTGACATTTGCATGCGGAAATGCAATTGAAATTTTATTGCACAGATATGATTTTCTAAGGTTATAAACCACAGATATGAACATTGCGTTTTGTTGATTTCATCTCGATAGGTACACTTATGTTATTATTTTGCGAATATTTTTGACGTTGTAGAATAACATAGACATAAAAGTTGATATTCTTTATTTATCAATTTGATTTCTTCTGAGATCATCATCGGAGTTAGTCATGGAGTTTCAGCAGTGTGATGTCTACTTCTTTTATCAAAACAACGTCTCAAAATGGCTACTCGGCAACGAACATTCACCAGCTGGTCGCTAACGTTTGGGGAGAAGAAAACATCATTAAAGTGAGACGAATCCAAGACATTATCAAACAATTTATCGAAGGGCGAGAAACAATGACACGAAGAGAAGACTCTGGAAGACCACACTCAAGCTGTTGCGATGAAAACATTCAAGAGGAGAAGGAATTGATAGAAGATTACAGCAGCTTATCTCGTGCTGACATTTCATTGCAGACAGCAGGCATTGAAAAAATGTCAGTTAATCGGGTCCTACCCCTACCTTTCCAATTTGTTTTTTATGCAAATTGTTGCAACAAAAAGGGTTGAGTTATAATGCTACACTTTTCATTTCACGCTATCTTAGCTGAAATTGATAGTTTACAGTCTTTTTTCAAAGATAACATTCACCTATGATTTAATTGTCAATTTCATATTTTGTCAACTTATAATAGTCAGGATGTAGAGAGTTGACATAAAAGACTGATAAAGACCGGCCATAGACTTATATTAAGCATCATATAGACAACTAGACACTCAGTAGCATTCAAATATGTCGTTTACAAAAAACGAAGTTTAAAAATTCTAAAATTTATCAAATTAAAAATTTACTAGCTCCATTATATATTACGCAACGAATGATTCTCTAAAGTACCGTAAATGAAGAAAGATGATCTCAAGTATGAATGAAAAAATTAGCGATTCTCATGCCAGGAAGAATCCCTGCCCTGGCGAAGCAGCGGGAAGCCAAAGTCGAAATTCCAAATTTTGTGCAGTTGTAAATTTTTCTTTGAAAACACTGCATCTTCTTCTTTGTCTTTCGGCACTTCCCAAGCGCCACAGCTGATCCTCTTCATCCATGCATTTCGACTTCCTTGACTGACAGTTATTAAAATTGACAAAATAACAGAGCACATTTCCCTCTCGATGGCTTTGGAGGTCATAGAAATGATTGAAATGAGTTTGAAATGATTATTGCCAGGCATCGGAGGGTATGTAATGCACCATTGTCTGATAGGCAATGCAGGGCCTTGCCTATGTCTGATATTACTGCCATAAAAATCCATGATATGAGGCTAAATTGTATGCCCGCCAATTTCACATGGAACTATCACTGTGCCAGATAGCCGTGAACCGTCATCCGTCACTCCAGCTTGAGAATCCGTTACTTTGTCTTTTAAAACATGAAAATTCTTTCATTGAAAAATCACGTATTTCATACTGCGTTGTTTTGTGTTTTAAAGTTTCAGAAATCGATTCACGTTTTTCGAAGTACGTTGATTTGTTATTTAAAAACACAAACTTTCCTCAAACGCAAACTGCGTTTCACGCAAATTGTTTAAGTGTGATTGCATTCATGAAAACAATCGGTACTCATGATATTAGTAAAACATTTGACCAAATCTATCCTGTGAGATATGATACTTCACATCCTGACCATTCATTTGAACCCATAAAAGACAAAACAGCGTAGTTCGAAATACGTCGTTTTGCCTTTTAACGGCAGTAATGCCGTAATTGGCATCATTGTGCACTGAATTGCATTGAAATTGCATTGGGTTGAAAGCTACAATGAGTTCTATGACATGTCTCCATAGAAATTATACAATAATCAGAAGTTTAGAGCAAAGCAGCTCAAACATCCGTATTAAAAACATAGATTGCCACTAAGGAATCATTGCTTGTAGACATCACAATATGGTCAGCGAGCATAGGCCTAAACATTGCGGTATTTCTAAATACACGGAATGCAATTAAATAAACTGACGTTTTCTAGTAAACTATACGATCCAGTAAACGGCATAGCACAAAATGAAAATGAACGGAAATCTGAGTGAGTAAAAAAATTAGTTGAATAAGCCAAGAACTCAGCGAAGTAGATCGAATGCATTCTATTAATTTCCAATCAGTACAAGCTAATTGACTCAGTTGCACTATCAGAAGTTGTAGAACATTCTTATATTGGCGACGAATGTGTTACATCAAACTCAACAAAAATCGAGATGCCACATTTTGGGAGAGCAGCAATTAATTAAACAGCCAATTACGGTTTGAGCGTCTACCTCTGACTGAATAGCAAATGGAACAACTTATCTAGCAACATCATTTGCATAACATGCTTCAGTACAAAATCAAGTCAAGACCAACTTCGCAGATGCTTTGATAGATGCACAGAATTAGTCCTTTAATGTAAAGTTGTCAAACTGCTGACATGAAAAAATTCTATTTTTCCAGTAATTGAAGCATGTCGTAGTTGAATTGAAGTTTGGTTTCAGGTCAACTCAATAACTCAATAATTTGACCAAGTCTTCACACCCAATTATCAAATGTCTTTAGTAGCCGTCATCAACATATGCAATGAACGTCAGCACAGCATCCTGCAACCACAACTCTTCTAAACAGGATCCGATCACGTGTCAACAATACAGAAGCGCCCTCGGCCAAAACGACGGTCAAATGCAATGCTTGTGCCTCTGTAGCCTTAGTAAGTGTGTAAATAGGTCGTGATCGAAACGTAGCTGTTAGTACCAGTCAGTCGCCTTCCCTAACCTAACCACGCAGACGCAACGTGTCATTAGCACGAACGCACGGATATTCAGCGATCCCCGTGCATGAGGAGCACATGTACACTAAGTCAATACCAATGCATCCAGATACATCTACATGTAACATATTTCTGAACGTCGTGAAGCCATGACAGCAATTTGAAGGGTGAGTAAAATGTACAACAAACATTTTGTTTACGAAACTTAATTAAGCTTGGTGCCGTTCCTGTTCAGATAGGCAATCATTCGGTTCCCCTGTTGTTGATATTCTAGACATATTTTCCCTCACAGAAGGGATAATAAACACGAGTGGGGGGATCGCATGAGACATCATTCCATTTAAAAGGCTGATTGTTTAGTGACTTAAACTCGATGCATTCTTCAGACTGATAGTTTGGCTCTCCAATAGCATAATCCGTGTAAGGACATCTTGTTTTCAAATCCTGCAATAAACAATGATTATTCGGCCGATCGATCGCTCCAATAAAGAATTTTGCCATACGGAAATCCATGCGCGGTTTCCAAATGTATTTGCTTGGCAGTGACGGGATCACAGTCTTGGCCACAAAATCATTCTCTAATTTGTCATCAGGGCTCCAAAGGTACATCCCAAACTTGCCGCACGTTTCTCTGTTTTGATCGTATGTTCCATGTGCTGATGCAATCAAGCGATACAAGTGATGCTGGAATTCCCATTTCAAATCTCCAGGATTATTAACCAGTCGAATGAATAGCTCTTCAGCGTGTTCAGCTGCGGTGCAAGCTTTGCGATATAGCGAGCACTTGTTTCCATCAAATGTGAATGACAAACAAGTTACAGATTCACACGAAGCCGCGCAATCCAACAGTGAATGAGCGACCTGAGTGCTGAGAGAAACATCTGCGCACGAAGTTGATTTTCCAAGCTTGAAATATTGAGGATCAACAATTGAGAAATAGCTTTCGGTCATCTGTTTACATTTAACGAAACCGAAAACAGAAAAGTAGATGAACGTTGTTAGAGAATTCATCCTCGTCTTCATGTATCTGAGGGTGGAAATGTTTCGTTTATGTCAATTACACTCAACATATTCTCATTGGATTTCAATTACTGAAGCTATTGGCAGATGAATAGTTTGCATTTTCTTCCTTCTTTATTCTTTATTCTGAGCCACAGATGCCAAGTGATGAAGATTTTATGATGTCAGAAAAGAAATTGGAGAATTGCTACGGAGTAGACAAAGGAAACTCCTAATGTATGTTGAATTCAGAAGATTATTGATCCCAACCAATTGTCTTCTTTATGATTTACTAAGAAAGCAGAATTGAATTGACTCAATCGAATCCATTCACACGAAGCCAGAATAATTCAAATATTACTATCTAGAAACGTTTTATACGTGTATATATGATCATCTATACATGTAGGTTCTTTTGTTCCTATTGTAGAAATATAGAAACAAAAAAACGACATGCGTATGGAAGAAACGATATTAAACGACGTGCCGCTACAGTTAGGGGAAGGCGATAATGACCCGAACATAGAGTAGGTACACTGTAAATCGCTCAATGCCAATCACATACGAAGGATGCATGCCAAAATATTTTTTAGTATATTTCTGTATTCTCTTGGTATATATTTGCATGCTTTTCGTATGTTATTTCAAGTGTGGCATGCTTTACATACTAAAGACATACCAGCACAATGTTAAAAGAAAGCATAAATCACGTCCAAAGTATGTTGATTTAAGGCCTTTTGTCAATAAAGATCACACTAATGTTGCTACTGTTATGTAAGTAGTGAGATAATGACATTCAAGAGTCAAACTTTCAATATTGAATTCGATTTTATTACATGTAAGTAAGTCTAAGGCTTTTCGTAAATAATCAATATGTATTCAATCACCTACAATTATGTATTATGTAATTTTGAAATTAAGCACATTATCAATCCGAAATATAAACACATTATAAATCATGAACGCAAAAATAGTTATGTTTGAGATATGTAAGTCAACATGGCTGCACGAAACATATCGTCTGAATGAAATGATGATAATCAGCTTGGTTCATAAAGTAGAGCTAACCAAACGTCCTGTTAATGTTACTAGGCAAGTAGCAACGACGACATACTCGAGGAGCATAAAATTCTCAATGTATCTAATCTAGCTAAATACCACAATAGCTAAATTGACGACTTTTATTACTGAAAAAAGTTATTTGACAGTAGTATGTGATATATGCATTTTTTGCTATGTGACTTGAAGCTCTACATACCAGAGGCATACGAATGAGGACGAATTTGAATCGGGTCTCGTATATAAAACATACTAACAACTCGTATTTCATCGTAAAACAGCCAATCACAGATAGAATAGTTCACATCGCTACATACCAATCGCATACGAAAGTAGGTGAGATGTGGTATGAAAAACATACCAGAATTCTGTAAGCAAACGAGAACCTCGTATCAGATGTTAATTTTAAATTGTATGTGATTTTGGTATATATTTGTATGTAATTTTCGCATCCAGCGATTTAAAGTGTATATTAGGTAGTGTAGCAACTCAGCATTTATTGAATCCGCAATGTGTATGCAGTTTCGATTTAATTATTAATTATTCATTATTATTATTATTAATAATTAATTTCATGAATTCGAGGTGAATACAATTGGAATGGTTTCCAAATGTGAGATATGCACATTCATGCAGTTTTTGAAGAAATTACGGAATTGACTGATCATGATAGTATAATGGAGAAGGAAATGATATGATTTTACATGTAGTCCGTGTCATGACAGGCTTGGAGAGGTAATGTTTGTTAAATTAGCAACTAGATTATGAACTCGATGACCTGCTATTGCTTTCATGCTGAACCTGAAGAGAAATCTTCTTAAGCGTGATCATATCATAATCAACCTTCCACTTGTAGAGCAAAATAACAGAATCAAAGACAATGGTTGTAATTAACCATGTCTCCAGATGGTTGCACATCAATATTTAGATTCCAGAAATGAAACATAGATTGAGTGAGTCAAGAAATCATGCCGATGAAAAGTGAGTTAAAAACATGAAATTTCAGCCACGACAGGACAATAAGATCTCAACTTTTTCATGGAGACTTCCATTATAATGCTGTTCATTAGGTTTCCTTGATCATCAGTATAATTTCTGCTTAGTTACGATGCTTGTTAACAAATATTCATTCCTTTTGATATCCAATGTGCTTCATACTACTCAGAAAGGGGTTTTATGTCGGCAGTATATAAATTGGCAAAAATTCAGCCTTTTGAAAACTGCTCAAATATTTTCTGGACCGCAGGAACATAATCTCCGCAAAAAAACTGAATCTTTTCATATAAAAATTTTCACTGTATAGAGATACTTTTCAGTCGACACTCCACCTACATATACTTACTCTATGGACCCGAATTAGGCAAGCGAGCAGGAATCAGCTCGTGTAGCGGATCGGATGGGTCTTCACATCGTCGAAGAAATTTGAGCACAAGACATTCGTGGCATAAAACGAAATCAGACATTACGGTACCAAGCAATTGCAATTAATGTCACAGATTCATAGAGTAAGTAAGTAGGTCAAGTAGCAACCATGAAATCCGCAATCTGCAAACAGTTCCGATTTCATCAAATGAACTTGAGTTGATACCCACTACCACATCTGAGATATGCAAAGTTATGCACTTCAGGAGAAATTTACACGAATTTATCTGATTATGATGGCAACACAGAAGATAGAAACGTAATTTCTAAATCCTCCAATTCATGACAACCTCGGAGAGGTAATATGGTTTGTTACATTAGCAACTCGATGGGCTACCATTACTTTAGAGCTCAGCCATAAGATTATTTTCTTAATCGTGTTCATATCACAAACTGCCGCTGAAAATGAATAAAAACCATGACATCTCAACCAAGAAGCTCTCTATAATAGATCTCAACTTTTCTTTGAAGACGCATTAATATGCAGTTTATGAAATTTCCTTGATCACCAGCATAACTTCCGTTTAGTTAAGATACTTGTTCACAAATATTCATTCCTTTTGATATCCACAGGAATAATTTATAAAAATTAGGCTTCTTAAAAACTGCTCAAATAGTGTGTTGGACCATGGGAACGTAATCTCCTCAAGAAACTGAATATTTGATAAAAATGTTTCACTGTATACAGATACTTACTACAAGGTTGGGTCTTGGGGTCACTCTTGGGTTTGGGATAGTCTTAGGGGTAGCCAAGAACCTTGGGGTGCCCACCCCCAAGAGTGAGAACCCAAGAGTAAAGAAATTGGCCATGAATGATCATTTGCGGTTTTCTTGGAAAATTCTATCTAAGTATATGACCACATCATGTCATCTATATGTAAGCTTACATGTATGTACATGTAAATGTAACCTACTTCAACCACACGATTGGTCATTCTATGATAAAACTGTGCTATCATCAACTTTGAAATGGACCTACCGCAAATGTCCATCTGACAGTCTGTTTAATTAGCATTTTAAGCTAAGCCTTGATTACCTATGGCTTCCATGTGAATTTAATCCATTAAACTAGATGTAATGCATATTGTGTTAGACAGAATTTTGTATATATCATTTTGCGTGAAATAAAACTATAAAAAAATACAATGCATGAAACCAATACCTGTATAACGCTTATGCTATTGAATTGGTAGCCTACAGCAATTCGTAGATAACTAGCTTCATATAGCCTCTTGCTTTGAAAGTTTAAAACTTCGGCCTATATAGCCCGAATCACAGTAGGATAGTCGGTGGAAATGTAGGCCAATTGTGATTAATGACATGTTTCACTAGGATAATGATACAATGTTGTTCATAAAATTAGATTATAGGGTTAATAAACGTATTTACTAAACACATGTAGACCTATGCTATCTGTACTTCGTTTCTCGATCAGATATCTTGTAAGGAATGCAGCTTAGTCATGCATGTTGTTCTAATTAGGAAATTAAAAGGCTGTAGACGTAAACAGAGTTGATGATATTGAGCCCTGAAACCTCTGCCGATAATTAAAACTTTTAGCTGAATATTAATATGGCTTCAATTCCGAAAAACAAATTCATGTAATAAATAGTAATTAATAAGAACATTAGATACATATTGATTCGATAGCAATGACCTATGCAGAATATGGTATGATTCAAAATATCTTCAGGCAATTTTAAATCTCAATCAAAATTCCAAACATATTCTGGAAATTGTTGTTCCACTTCATAAGAGAAATAACCATTCTTGGGTCCAGTCTTGGGGGTACCCCCAAGTACCCAACCTTGCTTACTCTATGCACAGATTATTCTGTGGGCTTGTTTGATAACTCTTTCAACCATCTTTCTGAGTCAAATCACCAAAAGGAAGACTTGCACGAAGTAGCATAGACATGATAACTCCGTAAATGACGTGAATATGATAAAGGCGATAAAGGCGACCGCTAAAATGTCGACGTTTTATTTTATTTTTGTAAACTAATACTTCGTTTTAACTTTCAATTAAGCGGTCGTGAAAAAACATCATTGAATGCAACAAAAAATTTAACACTATTTTCTATGTTCATTTGCTGACATAGATCCTATCATCAAATGAATTGAAATCGTTTACAATTAGAAATTTAACATTGCCTTTTTGAAATTACCTTCAAATAAATATCGCAGATAAGCAATACTTCTATGCCAAAGATATTCATTTCATGGATATCTAGGCTACATATCTCTGTAAATCTATGGCTTGATGCATTGATATGATTTGTTTTAAATATCATTTCTATAGCTAATCGCGATGTCTATATTCAGCAATAGCAATGTTAATACGATGTCTATACGACGTTAAAAATGTAGAACGAGCGAAGCGAGTTGGCGTGAATATGACGTCTATAACTAATAAATGGCGTGAATATTGTTGAATATGTCTATATCTAGTCAATGCAACAAAAAATTTAACATTTTCTGTGTAAATTCATTGACATAAATTTTATCAGTGAATGAATTGAAACCGTTCAACATTAGATATTTAACACTACTTTTTAACATCACTTTATTCGTGTATACTGTATATTGTATAACATGGAAATAAAATTTGTTAATTGAACATCACTTTCAACTAAATGTCGCTGGTGAGTGCCAAAGATATTCATTTCATGGATATATGTTAGTTATATATCTCTGAAAATCTATGGCCTAATTAATTGATGTGATCTGCTTTAAATATAATTTGCAGGGTTCATCACGATGTCTATATTCAACAATAGCAATGTTAATACGATGTCTATACGACATTGAAAATGCAGAACCCGCTTCGCTCGTTCTACATTTTCAATGTCGTAGACATCGTATTAACATTGCTATATTGAAATCATGAGGCAAGATTTCTATCAAAGATTCTAGCAGAGAATAGATATACGTGAAGAATTGTGAAGTTATAAGGAAATATTGTAAAGTTAAGTAGCATTTATACTGTAGAAAATGTAGTGTATGGAGATTTATTTTCATAGTTTCAAAACAAGAGTATTCTGCATAGATCACGAGCTTAAGCGATTCCAAATCCGCATTATATTTCATGAGATATACATGTATATCAGAAAAATCTCAAAAAATCATAAGGAATTTTCGTGAAGGTATTGCTAGAGAGCATGCTCTGCATCAACTGTCAAAATAACTAAACTATTCTGACTAATGAGTATTTCATTTATTTTCACTGTTTTCAATTATTTTCACACTTTCATAGTACCGGCAAACTACGAAATTGAAGACATTTATTCTTTCATATCCTCTGAAAGAATAACTAACAATTATGGTACAAAAAAATTTATCCAGACAGCAATCGACGTCAGAACTAAGACATTATGGCAACACCGAATCACTACATAAGCGTAACTCAAGTGCAATAAAAGATGAAACATTGCAATAAAGACCACAGCCAAACTTTGATATCATTTTACTGGTGTGCGTCAACCTATTTCTCGAGTTCTGGAACATAAATTTATTCGTCAGAAGTTCTGCATTGTCATATGCTCCTTTTCAGGGAAGATTCTTTGAAATGTATAGAAATGTATAGTTGGGATAGTGGGCCACAAGGTGTGGCCTGCGAAAAGGCTCGCGGGCCACCAATTTCATAAGGCAGTAGTATAGGCTTAGTATTCTTTTATTCCATCCTTTTAAGTGCACATATGGGCTGCTGTACCGTACGTATATATACAGTGGTCGTATTACATAACAAAATTTTGCATGTCAGTGCATACAGCAGTGTTTTACACAATTAATTTGTTTAATATTAAGGAATCACGATTGACTTTCTACGATTCATGTGTGTATTGAAGAGTGAATATGCCTATAACAAATCATGGAAGTTCTTCTTTTGTGTCATTAAACGGTAATTTGACTTTTCGGTGATTTGACCGACAGTAGTAATCCCATCCCAGGCGCAAGCGCAAAATGAGTCATCGATGAGTCATCATGCTGACTCAGCCCCCCCCGTGTAAGGAAGGGAGATGGCCAAGGATGTGATGGAAGGATGGGTCTGAGAGGAGGAAACAGGTCCCTACCTCCCTGGAAGGAAGGAAGCAGTTTTCCAGCAAGGGGTAGGAAGGGAGAAGGGTAGGAATGTGGGAAGGATAGAGTGAGAAAAGGGTGGGTGTTGGTGGTTTTGGGATGAGAAAAGTTGGAAATCGTCATGAAGGAAGGTTCGGATGTGAAATTGGAGGTCAGATTCAGAATCTACGTAAAATTTTGGGTGGAGAAGGAAGACAGGGAGGAGTTTTCCTGAGAGGCAAGGGGTGGAATCTCTGAAAACGACAAAGTTAGAAAAAGGCAGGTGTTGGTGGTTTTGGGATGAGAAAAGTCGTTTTTTCGACATGAAGGAGGCCTCGGATGGGAAAACGGAGTGCAAATTCGGACGTTTTGGCCAATGTTGGATCCCGGAACTTCTTTCCAGCTCAATCGGAGAGAAAAAGTTGAAAAGTTGGGTCTCCATATGAGATTTTTTCCTGAAAATGTTAAATTTTGGCCACCTTTGGCGGTCAATAGCGGAGGATTGGAAGTGAATGAAGAGCTCGGTTCTTTTAGGGGCAAGACCGCACTTTTTTCTCTAGAATCCTATCTTTTCAGATCTGTGGAAGGTTTCGTTTCCAAATGAGAGCCTATTAAAAATCGAGTTTTTGCGCATTTTCCAAGATTTTGGAACTTTTTGAAAAAACGACAGAGCTTTTTCAACTCGGCTCTTAGTTATCGTAGAGAGTCGAGGGATGTCTTAAATGAAAGGGGAGGGCGAGAAAACATGGCCACCAAAATTTGGAGTCAATCGGAGCACTAGAACCGGAGATAGACGGGTTTAAAGTTTTTGCATGATGGAGAAGCGCAAATGACTATCATATTAGTGCTATTATTATCAATATTTTACCATTATTGTTGTAAGTATACTAAAATCCTGAAAAATCATGTAATTTGCAATCTCATCTGACATGTGAGAAAATAAGAAATTATCTGTCTTGTTTAAATACAGCAATGCTGCTAACATTTGCTTTTATTAGTCACCTACACCCATTGTCATTCTTCCGAATCAAACTGCTGGTGCGCTTTGGGATGTTTATTTTTGAAAGTGGTACGCCAAGCAAAAGTGTGAAGACCACTGGGATACACAGTACATGTGTTTTTGCGATTAACGGTTGGTTACGGTCAAAAATCCCACGTTGCGGTTGGTGACGGTTACAGAACTTTTCTGTACGGTCGGTAAAGGTTAAGAAATTTATTTAACCGCACATCACTACCTGTTCCTCCAGATCTCATACGATTTAAGCAAATAAGTGTGAAGTTGAAATTTGATGACAATATTATGCCGTGAATGATAAGTCTCTATTTATAACAGACACATTCTCAAGTAGGCCTGCATCAGTATGACTCAGGCCTAATATTAAGCTGCAGCATCGAAGCAAGTTGCTTTTCCGATAAATTACGTGTCAAGTCAGGATCATTTATTTTCATATGATATTTCTGTAGAATACACTTCACGGAAATCGATTGATTTTGATCCAAAAATAATCACTTTAAGGTACTAAGGTACTCCCATCCACAGAGTAATACGTTCATAGCATGGCGTTCTGTTTATTGAAGGGATTTTTCAATGAATTTCGTATATTTATATATTTGTAGTTCAGAAATTTGCATTGTTTAAAAGATTTGCTTGAGGTAATCGTCAAAACACACTTGCGTTTTAGACATTTACAGACTAGCTATTCGTCTATATAAGTGCTACATTTGAGGTTCTTTGGTTTAAAATTTGGCTTGGTGGCCCTTCTTTCGCGCAAAATCAAGAAATAAAAACTAGCCAAAGTCATAAGTAACCCAATAAAAAAACATATATATATATATATATATACATGTATATATAATTATAAATTTGATCAGTTTTAATTTTTTTTGATTTTGCGCTGAAGAAGGGCCACTAAGACAAATTTTAAACCAAAAGAACCATTTTACTCCGCAATGGCCAAAAAACATTAGATTTTATACTTTTGAGGTATTTAGCTCTCTCAAAAATAGCTGTTGATATTTTTGGATTTGTTATAGATTAATAGTTTCATGAATTTAATTTTCCACTTTTTATTGAGTTTTGTAAAACAGATTGCGCTTTGATTCATCTAAATTTTCAGAAGTCCGTCATAAAACCTAAGAGCTGATGGATTCTTCCTTGATAGTCTCCAGCACAATTTTCAACATTCATTCCAATTAAATACATAATGCCAAGTGTTTGGCATAATGCAATAAATCGGCTATTGTGCTTTATCACTTCAAGCTTCTGTAAAGTATATCGATGTATCGGCTGATAATCGGCAACCTTCCTAAGATATTGGTTATCGGTCGGTATAGGCCTATAATAGGAATGCCAATATTTCTACAGATAATAACAAATTTGAAAATATTGAAAATGATATCATCAGCCAATTTTTTAATTGCATACATTGATTATCTAAAATAAAATATGAACGAATATAAAATCTAATGAATACAATGATGAATATACATTTATGCATTGTATGTTGACTGTACAATACATGTGAAACATCTATCATGTTTCAAACCCATTTACCCATTTTCAAACGTATTTTCGCATTGAAGATGTGGTTCAATTTTAGCAAATTCTATCCCATATGAAATCGCATGTTCCATTGGAATATCATTTGATTTCACAAATTGAAGGTTTTCTTTGACGGAGGATTTCAACACGAAGTCGACTGAAATGAAAATTGACTGACAGCATGATATATCCAACAGCTATTTAATGAAAGAAGGGGGTCAAGTTTGCGTGAATGCACAAAAAGATGCACTAAGAAAAGGATTCATTACAAAATTGTCGCTCAAACCATGTTCAGAAAGTTACTAAGTTTTGCGGTCAGTGGATGTCTGTCTTTTAATGGCAATGTATATCGCTAAATCGATGGCGTTAGTATGGGCTCACCATTGGGTCCTACGTTAGCAATGTACTTCCTTCTAACCTTGAACAAAGTTAGGTGAGTGAAGCATTTGCACCTAAGTTTTATAGACGGCATGTCGATGACATATTAGTGGTTTTTGATAATATTGACAATATAGATAAATTCCCTTCTTTTTTATTCACAGTATCCCAATTCAGTTTACAGTAGAGAAAAGTAAAAAACATGATCTCATTTTTAGATGTTGAAGTTGGCAAAAGTAATGTCCTACACACATCTGTCCATTTTTAGGAAAAATACACAGGAGGAAACTTCACAGGTCTCCTAATGAATTGTAGTGCTACTTGACCTATCCAATTTAAACGTACCCTTGTGATTGGAATGCTGCATAGAGCATATAACGTATGCTCAAGCTAGAAACTGTTTGACATAAAGATTAAAAATATTACAAATGTTCTATTAAGCAATTCCTATCCCATTGACTTCATCAACTCGTTAATAAAACACTTCCTGGAAATATAATGTAATGCGGATAAAAAACAACGAAGAAAGATGAATGGGAGGATATCAAGTTTTTGATGCTCCGTTTGTAGGTAAAACATCCATAAAATTCTGACGTAAACTTGTTGTAGTATTTAAGAAATTGGACAATGACGTCAAAATGATATTCAACACTTGTAAAAACAGGACAGTACTTAAATCTGAAAGATAAAACAAACTGATGCGAACATGCGTTGTGTATAATTTTGAATGTCGGGTTGATCCTGATACCCAATACATGGGACAAACGGAACGCAGATTACATCAAAGAATAAAGGACATATAGGAGGTAACTCAACTGTAAGTAGCCCTCTGAACATTTGTCCAAACTGTAGTAATGGCATTGATAATTGTTTTTCGGTTAAATGCACAGACACGGAACGTAGCGAATTTGAAACACGCATTGTAGAAGTTTATTGGTAAACGATAAAACTCCTAGATTAAATCAAACCCTAGGTCTTAATGGTAAATCTTTTTGCTTAAAAGTATTAGAATAATTGTTTTCCTTGTATAGTAAATCGTTGTTTGTCATTGTCAGCGTATGAACTTATTATGCTTCCTCATTGGTTGCAACTGCGCAAAATCATTCCTATAGATGATAAAGCTTGAGATTTAAAAGAAATATTTAGATATTCATTTAACTTGCATTCATGTAAGCTTAGTCTATTTTCACGCAGTTGATCATCATGTATGAATGAAAGACCGACATCTATTTTGCTGGAAGACCATATTACACTCAAGCTGGTTCGGCCGAGATCAGTTCTTGTCATCGGTAGATGAAGACAAGCAATCATTGCAGCCTATTAAAACATCCCAGCCATGGCAGAGTTCATTCACAGACAGTGGGAACAGTAATAGCAAAGGGAAGGGATAAACAATGAATAATTATTATAAATATGACAATATGAATAAAACTCATTCAAAAAGTGTAACATTCATATTTACATGCGACTTTATCAAAATGGTTTCACCATAGTGCGAAACATTGTTTCCCTATACTTCACAGACTCACCTGTCCTCAAATGCCGAGGTGAAACTGTGTCATTCTACAAACAATTTGCGGTAACTCGGCAGTTGTGCTGCTTAGCCATAGGACGATGTAATATTCGTCCACGGCACTTACGACGATTATGAATATTGCCAGTCCATCCTCAACCGGTTAAGGAATGATATTATTACCTTGTAGGCTTAATCAAGGAAGGGTAAATTAAAAAGAATAGCCCAAACCTACAAGTATTTAAATGCAACAACTAAAGTTTGAGTTGCATCCTCAGTTGAAAAATGGGAACAGACCTGAATAGCTGCTATTTCATCCAATATCAGAAATCATCAGTAGGCCTAGTTCACATCTCTGAACATCGACACAGCCCCTATTTTAAAATTGCAGCCATGCCCGGGTAAATGTGAGATTTTTAATTAGCAAGTTAGTGAAATTTTCTGCAGGTATCTACAAATACAATAATTCTACAAGTATTATTTAGCGAAATTAGTTACTTAGACATTTTTATTGTTTAATAGCCTATAAACGAATATTGAAGTAATTGTTAAAAAGAAGTTTGAAAATTGGGTTACCAACTTCTAATGGAACACCATCTGATAGAAGAGGTTGAAAAATGGACCATGGCGGTATTATACAGAGTTCTACAGCACAGTGAAGGCATGTTTTGTACTTACGGTAATTTGTGTTTGACCATATCCGAATATATGAAATATTGTAGACTCCTTCCAAGTTGATGACTGCGTGGAAAGATCGGTGAAATCGTGAGGCGAAGCAATCTCTTAGTCGCAGATCCCCATCAGTTAGCAGACCCGGGTGGCCAAATGAGACCGGATCTTTCGAACGAACTGGTTTTCCAAATGCCACGTTTCCTTGTTCTGAAGATGAAAATTATGTTCAGAGCATGACTGGAATAAAACAGGGAACAATTTCATGTAAATTTGTTCCGTTTCATGCGCGCAGAAACATCAGTGTTCTGGCTGATGAAAGTTAGTCAGAAGGAATTTATCAGAAAATGTCAATATTCAAGGAAATTGCCATAGCTGTCTCTGTTGAATAACATGCTCTGACATATTAGAACATCGTTTGAAAATAATATTTCATAAATTACATATATGTCATAGATATTAATCATGCTACTCAACTAGAACCCGCCATAATTTTGAATAAAATGTTTTTATATAGTTATATAGCCATCGTTGTTAAATGCTAGCTAAAACCATTGTCATTGGAGTGTGACTACATGTAAGTCTGACGTTTTTACATTGCAAAAGAGTAACTGTCAGTAATTGTCACTATTATTGTGTGGCATCATTGTGGTCCGTTTTTTAAGTATCTTTGGTCTTCAGTTTTTAGGAGTCTTTGCTCATTTATTCTAATCATCCGTCTAGTAAAAATAATGGAAACATAGCTTATGAGTTCCGTATGAATCACAGTAGGCCCAGTAACAACGTAATTGCGGTCCTTTTTAAAGAATGGCAGCAATGATGATGCTTCAGCTGTACACGCTTCAGCATTCTCATTGTGGCCTCCTTTTAAATCGGACCACAACCATTCATTGCTGGACTTTTTAGCCAAATTCAAATTTTGATTTTAATGCATTTGACATGTAGCCAGATATTTTTCATTCCGATCATTGAAACCTTTGAATAAACTGCAAAGCATTTACAATATTTTTACTCGCTTACCCTATTATATCCGGAGGAGGCTCGTGGAATACATTTTTTGTTGCTGCTCCAGAACCATAATAACTAAAGCTCTAATTTTGCGACTTTCTGTTACTACGTATTCTTGACAATCACGCCAAAGTCTAAAGGTACGTTCACACAGGAGAGCTGATAGCTAATGGATGACCTCCGCACATCCTGATAGCTGATAGAACCCGGTCACACAGGAGAGCTGATAGCCAATAGATGACCTCCGCACATCCTGATAGCTGATAGAACCCGGTCACACAGGAGAGCTGATAGCCAATAGATGACCTCCGCACATCCTGATAGCTGATAGAACCCGGTCACACGTGAGAGCTGATAGTTGAGACAAATCCCGCCCTTCATTCTCACGAATTTCTCCTAAAATTAACCAACCGTTGCAGGTAGAAGTGGCCAGAGAGGTGTTGAGAACTTCCATTATAGTGCTCTCAGAACCCGGTCACATTACTATCGTCAATCAGCAAATACTTTTGTGATTGAAGCCATCATACTTCTTCAAAAAAGGAGACAGGCAAGGAGAAGCGCAAAAAGCACGGAGCATACCACTCTCTTATTCCAGAGTTGAACTCATTTTCCTTTGTTCTTGATTGAACTGGTTTCGCTGGTTATGAAGCTTAGGCTGTATTTCTTTTACATCGATGTCTACAGCAGCTGATATTGTCTGAATGGCGCCGTTCCTCTATATTCGGTCCCAGTATTCTCCGTTCAATACGTCCCACAAACAATAATGACCCTCATATAGTGCGATGAAACGTTTAGTTAACTCAAATGTCCACTCGAATGACAACCTCGAAGCTGTTGCACATTCTGGAGTAGATGTATTAGATGCACCGGCATCCATCATTAAAAAAATCGAAGCACTCGTCGAAATACACACACAACCGCTTAGCGACAGCAATTGATCTTAATGAGCTTCTCTCTTCTCTATTCTTCTTCTTCTTCAGCCGTTTTCAGTCCACTGCTGGATGAAGGCCTCTACACGATGTCGCCAACCTAGTCGGTCTTGTGCCTCGCGCATCCATGTTTTTCCTGCCACTTTAGTTAGACTGTCTTCCCAGCGCGCTATCTGTATTCCTCTTCTTTTGTCGTCCCTCGGACACCATTCCGTCACCGATTTTGTCCAACGCCCATCTTGTCTTCTTGTCACATGTCCAGCCCAGCTCCATTTCAGCTTTGCTGCAGTCTCCTTGACGCCACTTACTCTTGTCTGTTGTCTAATCCATGTGTTCTTCTTTTTATCTCGTCTTGTAAACTTCAACATTGCTCTTTGTGTAACTTGAAGTTTCTTTCTATGTTCCTTCGTTGTCCTCCACACTTCGCATCCCTATGTCAACACAGAGAGAATGCACTGATTGAAGGTTTGTCTCTTAAGGCACAGTGGTATGTCACTCTTGAATATATCTTTTGCATGATTAAATGCTTGTCATGCTTGTATACATCTCCTACTGATTTCCTTAGCGATCATGCTTACTAAGTGACGAAGGTAAATATATTCTTGAACTCTTCGATCTGATCTTAAGTAACCTCTTCGAGCAATTGATCTTAATGAGTTTCTCACTTCTCTATTATGTGCTTCCAAAGATCGGAAAAACTCATCAGAAGCATTCTTATTTGGTGGTGCGAATAATAAGAATTGGAATACGCAGACTTTATTCTATTCTAGCACGATGTGCGCCGAGAATGTACTTTGTTCTCAGAGCCGGGCATCGCGGAAGTTAAGTCCAATATTCCGCGATTTTGATTGAAAATGTCAGGATCCACATATTTTCTTATTTTAAAGGCATATCTTTAGTTTTTATTCAATTGGGCCTACCTACTAAATAATCTTTTGGATGTCTGATGTTCCTTGAAAGATCATAAAAATCAATTGCACTGTAGTTACGCCCCTGTGATTTCTCTTGGCCTAGCAATTTAAATCAGAAATATTTGCTTTAGTAATTTCATCGGTTTCGACAGTATAGCCTAAATGCAACTGCGTTTCTTAAATTTTTCCAATGTGAATGATTTATTCTCGTTCAGAGCGCCTTCATATGTGTCGGAATATGTTGAAGACTATTCCACAAGTTCTCGATTCCCTGTCATCGTGATGTGTATGGTGTTTGAATTCGAATCATTATCACGATCTATGGAGGCACACATGATCCGCCATCATTCATTTCAACTTAGCAAACAAGAGTAGGTCTATAGGCCTATGAATTGCCAATTGCATGCCTCCTCAGCTAAACACAATTACAAAAATTAAACGTTGGTCCTACAGTAAGAACATGGATGCTGCATAGCGTGAAGTAACGGAATCAAACATGAAAGGTGTCTGGAAGCGAGTATGTCCGCAGCTCGTTCACGATCTCCAAGGGCTTCAAGTTGACGCTGCAACTGTCGGTAGCAACCTTGTTGCCCTCAGTAAGAAGTTGGAGATGGATTTGGCTGTGGAGGACTTTGATGAGTTGTTGGAATCAAGCGGGAAAGAACTCAGCAACGAGGAGCTGACCGAACTGCAGGAGCAGCAAAATTTTGAAGAAAAAGAAGAACAATAGTCCAAACCCAGGAAGCTCACGATTAAAGGAATGACGACCGCCTTCGCAGCAATTGATAATGGTCTTGCAACTTCTGAAGAGGAAGATCCAAATGAGAAGCGCTTTGCCAAAGTTATGGCTGCTGTACATGATGCTCTTGTTCCGCACCGTCTCACTTTTGATGAGAAAAAGAAGAAAACTGTTCAGACGTCATTGGATAATTATTTGATAAATGGATAGTGCATACATGTACAAATGTACATTCTATTGTCCAATGCATTGAACATTTACACATGTCAAGCATTCCGTAATGGCAATAATAGTAACTCATGTGTTAGTAAAAACTTTGTTTTTATAATTACAGTTAATAAATAGAGGTGTAATACTGTAATTGCATATACAATACAGATTAATAATACCGGTACACAATGAGCAAAAAGAAAGTTTTCGTGCAGCAACTTTTCGGAATCTTATCAAAAAAGAAAAGAGAAAAGCTGTCATTAGACGAAAGCTCGATCCAACAGACCGTCTTATTTCGCAGCAAACGGCTTTTCTCTTTTTCATCAGTAGACCTACAGACTAAATTCGAGTTACGTCGAAATTCGACTTTAGTCGTTACTTCTGCAACCAATTAACGACGTAACTCGAGGAGTCCCTGTATTCTATCCGTAATTGGCTGTTTGACGATGAAATGTGAGTTGTTGGCATTTTCTATATACGAGGCCCGATGCAAATTCGTCCTCTTTCGTATTCCTTTCGTATGTAGAGTTTTAAGTCACATTGCAAATATATATATATATATTACATACTACTGTCAAATAACTTTTTTCAGTAATATCAGTCGTGAATATTTCTTTTTGATATTGTGGTATTTAACTAGACTAGATTTATTGTCAAATTTATGCTCCACGAGTACTTGCCTAGCAACATTAACGCAACAGGACGATTGCTTCGTTCTACTTAATGAACCAAGTTGTTTAACATCAATTCATTCAAACTATATTTTTGTGCAGCGATGCTGACTTACATATCTCAAACAGAACTATTTTTTTCGTTCATGAATTATAATGTGTTTTTATTTCGGATTGATAACATGCTTAATTCAAAAACAAATTACATAATGCATAATTGCTGATGGTTTAATACTTGCTGATTATTTATGAAATGCCTTCGACTTACATGTATTAAAATCGAATTCAGTATTGCAAATTTGACTATTAAATGTCATTATCTCACTACCTACAAAACAGTAGAAAGTACCATACAGCATTAGTGTGATCTTTATTGACAAAAGGCCTTAAATGAACATATTTTAGACATCACTGATGCTTTCCTCTAACACTGTGCTGGTATGGCTTTAGTATGTAAAGCATACCTCAGTTGAAATAACATACGAAAAGCATACAAATATATACAGAAATATACCAAAAAATAAGTAAAGTACCAAACTAATAAATAATTGGTAATAAATAACTAATAATAATAACCAATATAAACTGAACTGATCTGTTATAAGGTCTTGTAGTAAAACATTTATATCATATATTGTACTATTGAGGCTTACTTTAGAGGATCAAAACACAGAGTCATCCAAAAGAGACGGTATATGAATATTGTCTTACTTGAAACTACATGTACATGCCAGGAAAAGCAGTTTCTTTAGGGATTGACCCTTTAGGCGATTTCTTCTGTTTGTCAGGATGACACCACTCTTTGAAAAATTGTTTCTCAGACTGTGACTGGTGGCAGGAATGCCCATGCACTTTTTGCGGCCGAACTAGAAATTAGACTGAGATACACCTTCAAAAATAATGCCGATATCACACAACTCACTTCCATAATTTGTGTCTACAATTATCCGGTTACTATCCATTATTATACGGTATTTTCAGTATCCGGATATTTTATAACCAGGCATTTTTAGTATCCGGATATTCTTCGACAACACTACTCTATAAATTTTGGTCGGATTGAATGATATAGATTAGGCATTCGCTTATCAGTGTGTGTGCGTGCGTGCAAACAGCCAACATGCATACGTGTATCTAAATTTCAATTGAAATTGTGATGCGAATCTGATGAAGAATTCTGAATATCAATATTTTTCATAATTCAGTCTGAAAATAGAGCAGTCTTACTTAAATAAATTGAAACGTAAAGTAGGACTTGCTAGATCAAAGTAAAGATTGAAGAAACAAAACTACAGTCCGGGACAAAAGTCCTCGATTATGTCTTTAAATTTACTGTTTTGCGTATAAATTCGCATGAACTGTCCCAAAGCTTTTCCTAGTCAAATGGCTAGTTTTCATCACCTTTCTTTATTCAGAGAGAGAGAGAGAGAAACAATTGACTTTTTAAACTTTTGTCATTAATAATAAAATGTGAATGGAATTATCATCGGTTAATATTTTGTATTGCGCACGAAGGCTCGGATAACTGCAGCGATTCGGCAGGGCATTGATGAGACAAGTCTTTCACAACATTATGGAGTAACTTCTGTCACCCATATTTCACGATTGACATCCTTCAGGTGTTTCAACGATAAAGGTTTGCGACTTTCGTTTTCACGTTTGATTTTTCCCCACACGTCTTCGATAGGGTTCAAATCCGAACCAGGCCAAGGAGTGAGAAGTTGGAAAGGTTGTGTTTCCAACCACTCTGACAACCCTGGCTGTGTGAGCTGTTGCTCCATCTTGTTCAATGTTGTCTGGCGGAGTGGCATTCACATTGGAAGTTTCTTCTTGAGCAACTCGAGGTATCTTCGAGAGTTTGCAGACATGTTTTGTGGTATGAATCATAGTCCCCCTCGTTCACTGTCACTGATCGATCCCCAGTTCATGACGCTGGAGGACCTTTTCACAGTCGGCAACACATTACAATCACCATGGGGAGTTTTGGGTGTACTTCGAACAAAGGACGAATGACAGTGAAATTGTGAAACAGTCACTTCGTCACTTAGCATCACTTGACGCCAGTCGTCAGCAGTCCAGTCAACATGAGACCTCCTAAAATTCAAGCCATCGCGAATGCTCTTGCATGACAATCTGGATTTCTTCGCTGGACGATAGGGCTTTAAATCTAATTTATCGTGCAAACGATAATGAATTGTACGCGCACTGGGAACTGAATCAAGGTTGCTCAACGATTCACAAATTTCAGTGCTTGCTATTGTCGGTATAGAAACACATTACGACGATTCAGATCATCGGTCCTCTTGCTCGTTGCCCGCTGACGTCCGGTTCGGCTCCTTGATCGGACATTTCCCAACTCTCTGTTTCTTTTGATGGCATAAGAAACAGTCGATTGACTAGTTTTTTGACCTCGAAGCAATAACAGTTTGAGTCAGTCTTTCTTTATAGAGGGCGACGATTTGTGCGCGTCGAGTGAGACAGGTCTGCACCTCATGACGAAAGAAGACAAATGATTCACATCAACTGTTTCGAATTGTTATCTATCGTTATCTGACCAATACGAAAGCAGGAAAGATATCAGATAGCGCTATTATCTGAAGGAAGCATTTCCAAAATTAGCACGCTCACAGGTAATGGAGAACAAGCGTATTTGTTAACTGATACGTAAAACAAGAAATTTTAGGCCATTATCGCGGACTTTTGGCCAGGACTGTAGGTGCATCTGAACGTGATAGCGTTTTTCTCGACTGAACGACATGCTTGAAAAGTATGTAGTTGGAAATAGTCAAAGAAAAGTAGATCTTTGGATTTATGACAGCCTCATATGGGAGGTGAACTTCTTTAAACCACACAAAAGCTGAATAAAATCACATTTGTCAGTCTACCATTATATTGTCAATCCTTACTAGTGTAGCTACCTGACGACTTGGACTGGGCGAACATCTTGAAAACTCGACCAAAGCGCCTTTGAAAACTGCCAACACAAGAAGCTAACGCACCTAGCTCGCACTGTGTTCTGCTATGTCAGCCTTTTTAAGAGGATGCAAGTGCATCAAAAATGAATGCACAGGTACCTAAATTGCATGCAAGGGTATCTACTCTGGGTGCGAGGCTATTCAAACTGAATGTATGGGTATCTAAATTGGATGCAAGGTTATTTAAACTTGATTCTCAGATTTTCTGAATTGTATTCACGAATGTTTTTATTGAATAGCCACTTTTAAGTTAGATGGCAAAATGTATTATTGGTTACATTTAATCCTTACCTGCACTTATTGCCGAACATGTAAATTTTGGTTTTGGAGTTTTAAGATTAGATGGTGTACCATAAATCTCAACCCTTTTGAGATTATATTTGCCTTTGAAGTTAAGCCCAATGAATTGTGTTTCAGCCTCGCAAACGATCTCAATGGGTATTTCGTTGGGTTTGAGAGTTTTGACAATGCAGATCTGCTTCTCGTAGTTGTCGAAGTGGATGTTGCAATCTAAGATGTAATGAGGATATTTCACGTAGTAGACTTCGACTTGCTGAGGTAAATCTGTGACAAGAAGGAAACTCATTGTTATTGTAATGAATACATGATGTTGAGAAAGTAGTCAAGCATACTCGCGTTGTGGCAAAGAAATATTAGTGAGAAACTATTCACATCACTGAAATCGGTCAGATCCGCATCCATCTCCACAGCTTCAAATTCCAATGATAAGTGTGGGAGAAGCGATGGAAACTACATTTCAGTCATCTGACATTTCTGAGCTTTTCTGACACCCTCAGAGACCTGACCTTTTCTGGCACCCACAGAGACCTGAGCTTTTCTGGCACCCTCAGAGACCTGACCTTTCCTGAAACCCTCAGAGACCTGACCTTTCCTGACACCCTCACAGACCTGACCTTTCTTGACACCCTCAGAGACCTGAGCTTTTCTGGCAGCCTCAGAGACCTGAGCTTTCCTGACACCCTCACAGACCTGACCTTTCCTGACACCCTCAGAAACCTGACCTTTCCTGACACCCTCACAGACCTGACCTTTCCTGACACCCTCAGAGACCTGAGCTTTTCTGGCACTCCCAGAGACCTGACCTTTTTTGACATCCTCACAGACCTGACCTTTTCTGGCACTCCCAGAGACCTGACCTTTTTTGACATCCTCAGAGACCTGACCTTTCCTGACACCCTCAGAGACCTGACCTTTCCTGACACCCTCAGAGACCTGACCTTTCCTGACACCCTCAGAGACCTGAGCTTTTCTGGCACTCTCAGAGACCTGACCTTTCCTGACACCCTCACAGACCTGACCTTTCCTGACACCCTCAGAGACCTGAGCTTTTCTGGCACCCACAGAGACCTGAGCTTTTCATACCCACAGAGACCAGGGACGCCCGTCCAGAAACACTGCTAGACTAATAAATCTTTAACAGTATCACTCACCTATTGAAATTTGCCTATCACAAACAACTCACTATCTAACGACGTTTCTGTGTGATCTTTTCTATCTTCATTCCTTTTGAGTAATTTTCAATCAGATCAGGTTCGATACAATTGGCACCATGCATCCCAATCATTGATGTAGAGCGAGGATGGTGTTTAAAAAATGCTCGTTCATGGGGATGGAGTACAGTGGTATGAAATTCAGATGGAGCGAAATTTGACTTTTTACCACACAATCACTGCTGCAAATTAATGAACAACAAAACATGCATCCGGACGATTTTATAACACCATGCACGATTATATGCACGATGCCTGCATAACTAGCACATACAATTATCCTAGAACATGGTCATTTACACATACTTAAAGATTTTACAAGCAAAGCATGGTGTCATGTCTTGAAGGCCAGCATGAATGCTTTCCGGCTAGATTAGTAAGCAGGAAACTTCTTTAAGGAATTTGTGTGCTCAAAAGTTTCAAGTCTAGGGAATCTTTCAATTTCTTTCAAATCTTTCAAAAGTCAATTTCAAAATCTTTCAAAAACATCATTTGGAAAAACTTGAAGCCAAAAGATGGTCAAGAAGTTCACCAGCTATTGAAAATATGATCAAGAAGTGAAGCCAAGTCATTGATTCACTTGTTTGATAGTGTGCTGTGTCCGCAGCAGTGCTGAAGATAATATAATAATTTCACCAACGTCCCAGTTCAAATTGATATTATTCCATTTTTGCAGTCCTATCACGTAGTTCCTTAGTTAAGCCACTATGTTGTTGAAAGTTTGAAATAGCATCATAGTGCCAGTATAGAAGAAGAAATGTGATGTAGAAGTAATTACATAAAGAAAAGATCGAGATTATCGACCAAAGACTATGATCAGAGACAAGATTGACTTCATTGAGGTAGGGAGCACATCTGACTCATGCGGGAAACTCATGAAATAGCTTTTCAAAGACACGAATGAAAACAGCGAAAGGAGACTCCAATACCGCCAGTGCAAAGTTGGCATGCATCAAGGATTGACCCTAAGACCGCTACTATTCACCATCGTTGTAGATACAATTTTTGTGGATGAAGTGGTCTTGTACAATAAGTCGATGAATGAAGTTGAATGCAGTCTGGAGAAATGAAAAGACCGTCTAAAATATCGAGGCTATCTTGCATGCAGGAAGAAAACAGAATACGTACGCACTGACGGGGAAGTGACGTGTGGAATTATCATGCAAAGTGTAAAAGTGACAGGAACAGAAGAATTCAAATAATTTAGACACAGTGCACAAGCAGGTTTTTGAGTTAAGAATGGACGAGCAATCATTTGCTGAATATGCACAGAATTTATTTGCTGCTCAAAATATAGATGTAAAGGGTTCCTTACTTTCTAGCAAAATATGCTGCCTACAGAAAAATATTGATGCAACCCAGATGGCTACGTTTATGGACATGTGTGTGTATATGTTCAGTTGTACTGCCTCGGATGCAATCTCTCAAGTTCGCATGAAATTCATATTTACATGCATTCTCTCCACTTACTATCATATGAATAGAACCACAGCTTTATCATTGACACTTTGCTGACACTGCCCAGATCTCCAACGGTAAACTTTTCTGCTGTACTTTGAAATAATGCAGATGCTGAAAAAGAACGATTATAATTATGTAGAGTGAGATGATTTGAATATTCATGTTTCACTATTTACATAAATTTAAGTTACTCACAGTCTGTGATGCTGAAATGCCCAGAATTCGCAGACAGTATGCGTGCATGTAGATAGTTTTGTCAATGTTATGAGGATAATTAGGACCTCAGAAATCCAGACGAAAAAACAGAGCGGCCATAATTTGTTGAAAGCAACCTGAAGCTAAGCATTGACACTTGCACTGTCTTTATCTTTCTATTAATCATGGCAAATTATTTGTAAGCTTAGTCTCGCATCGGACGGGAGCTACTGACACTTTCTTCCTAAATCGCACACAAAGGGCTTAATAGTATGGATTTGTAGATTCTGAAACGTTGAACACAAAAATCGAATTATTGAATGTCACAGCCAGTCGCTTTCGGTTATAGGTAAGGTTGAAAGATTCCCATCATCCAATGGTAAAATTCAAGAAATATCTATGAATTGTGAAACACTTGGCAATTTTCGTACATTTTCTTTAGCAGAAAAGAAACTATTTATCAGAATGCCATGACATGTGAAACATGATTGAGTTCAGAACATCAACTTCGATATAAAAGTTGAAGTGAGTAACATGATTCAGTATTTGATGTTTGAGAGCCTCTACAAAAAGAGTAAAGTTCATGATTTACTTAATTTTTGCGACTTTACTCATTTTGTAGAGGCTCTCAAACATAATCATAGTCATAAATGTTTATTCTGAAATATACAGAAAACGCAAAGCGATGGCCGCAAGGGCACTTACAAGCAAGCGTTGATAACACGTGTAACATATGCATACGCAAAGTTTAAAATCAATAAAAAATACATGAGATATATATTTACAAATTTTCAGAGTCATCATGATATGCATCATATACCATATACAAAATACGTGAGATCCATAGGGCCTATATTTACAAATTTGAGGAATGATGATCACGACATGGCAGGAGTTCACTAGATGGGAGTCCTCACAATTGAGCAAAAGAGCGTAAATGCTTACCATCTAATATAGAAATAAATGTAACGAAATCATCTATACAAAATTTACACTTTAATGATCATGGTCATAATATAGACAAATTCATTCGGATCAATGAGATTGAGACTCTTCTTGATCTTCATTATGATGAGAATCTTCACTATGAAATATAAGTATGTATCTAAATGAAAATTTACCATCAAGTATAAGAAACACTTGTCAAATTATTTTATACGAAATCACATGTTAGCAGTCACAGTGTGAGCAAAATTCACTTAGATCCACTGATTTGAGTCTGTTCTTGATCATCATGAAGGTTGGAGTTTTCACTATTGAATCGTTCAATGAATTCCATATTTTGATGACACGAAAGAAAAACAGTCCACTGAGATAGTTCGAATTAACTTTTAAGACTGGTACAATCTGACAGCTGTTGCCTCGAGCAATTTGAGAGAAAGGTAGGTGGTAAAGAAAGAGTTGAGCGACAAGTCGAAATGATTATAGTACAGTTTATACAAGAAGTACAAGTCCAACAAAATGCGTCTATATTCTAGTGATTTTAATTTTAACAATTGTAATCTATGAGAGTAGCTGTCATACTTAATACCAGAGCGTTTACAAACGATGCGGGTGAAGAATCTCTGAACATGCTCAAAACGGGAAATGTCGCGTTTGCGGTACATTGAAAGGATGACACTTCCATATTCCAAGAGAAGGCGAACAAAGACTTTCATTAAGATACGGGAATTGTGGCAAACGAAAGATTTTAGGATACGATATGCTCTGGCATAAGCGGCTGAGCTGATGCGCGCACAGTGATCACTAAATCTGAGATCTGATGAGATGAAAAAGCCTACGTCTCTCACAGTGACTGATTTTGTCAGGGATACGCTGTCAAGATGATAGTTGATGGAAGGAGCATATCAATCTCCAGCAGTAAACAGCAAGCTTTTTTGCATAGAAATCTTCAGTTGCCACGTTTTACACCAATTATCAAATTTGAGAAGAGCATGCTTTAGGTCTGAAGATACTTGTGAAGCACTGAATCATGTGACTCACTTCAACTTTTATATCGAAGTTGATGTTCTGAACTCAATCATGTTTCACATGTCATGGCATTCTGATGAAGTTGATGTTCTGAACTCAATCATGTTTCACATGTCATGGCATTCTGATAAATAGTTTCTTTTCTGCTAAAGAAAATGTACGAAAGTTGCCGAGTGTTTCACAATTCATAGATATTTCTTGAATTTTACCATTGGATGATGGGAATCTTTCAACCTTACCTATAACCGAAAGCGACTGGCTGTGACACTCAATAATTCGATTTTTGTGTTCAACGTTTCAGAATCTACAAATCCATACTATTAAGCCCTTTGTGTGCGATTTAGGAAGAAAGTGTCAGTAGCTCCCGGACTAGCAATAATCACATCTTTATCTTAGCTTGTTTGTGTCCCTCGACTCTCTTCGGCTAGTCGTGCGCGCAAGTTAATCATGTACATCTACATGTATGTAATTTCGCGGCAAAATATAGACTGTATATACTCACAACTGTCTACTATTGGTAATGGCTCTTCAAGATTTACTAAATTTTCGGCTTTTATTTATAGCGCTTAGTGCTCTCTTCAATAGTGATTTCTAACCAGCAGTATTATCTCGCAGCAAAAGTTAATGATATCTAAAAAAAATATTTGTTTGTAGCGGAGTGCACAAAAGTGTGCTATAAATTCTCAATATGGCCGCTACCATTCAGTTTCAAATGTACATATTTTCATGTGCATGCACATATATCAACTCGTGGACATTTTGCTTTTGCCGCTTACTCGGTTTCGTTAAGAGCCATTGCAATCTGAATAATCTCTTTAAGGAGACGGGGAAATGTTCATCCTAAATTATCAAAACTAGCATGACTACAGTTTCTCATCAATACATGTCATCTAGCTGCCTTATTTGACTAGAGAAATTCACCTTCCTGTCTTTTTTAAATTGATTAGATTTATTTATATATTAGATATTATTATTTATTTATATATTATTAAATTTATATAAGGTAGACATCATAATTGTGAAGCTGTGGTTAACATTGTGATTCCTAACGTGCTAAATAGATCTTACATTGAACAATTCAATGAAATAAATGAAAAAATAATTAAAAAAGGAATTTATAGCCTAGTCCAAATCCTAATTTTTGTGGTCTTGACATCACAGACTCAGCTCGAGATTGACTGCATCAAATTGTCATTTAGGTACCGTCAATTTTTCGTGCAGAATACAAATATATTGAAATTTACTGATTATAGATAAGTGTATGCAGTATTCAATAAGTCACAATATAATCAAGCTTAAGGTTCACCTCTTTTTTATGAATCAACTTATAATATAATCAACTCATGCACTATCTGCTATCGGATGTTTTATAAACAGTTTGTAGATATTGCCGACAGCATTCAAGTTTACATAAGCTTCCTAAAAATAGAAAAAGTTCACGAGAAATTTCATGGTTTATTTCTATTACAGCATGAAGTAATGTACATGTCTCATGACAAAAACATGAGCTCGCTTAAGATTGAAACTATAAGCGTCTTTCAGATAAAAAAGCAAAACACTTCAAGTTGTTGGCTGCACAAGATTGTGAATCACCGCAGCATATAGGCTATAATTGTCCGTACAGTGATGAGCCAATCCAACGACTTGAAAGTACGCTGGAAAAAATGTCACAAAAGCGCATGTAATTTGGGTGGCTACGTGCATGTCGAGTTTAGCCTCACGAATATTTTTCATGAGAACTCATGAAATTTTATGTGGATTCATGAGAATTTTATGAGAGCTCATGCAGTTCTGATGAGTCTCATGATATTCTCATACGAAAATATTTAACTCATGATATTCTCATGATGCTTTGATGAGAATATAATCAGTGGTAATGAGAACATTCATGAGGACAATATCTCATAATACATTCATAGGAAAATCACGAACATTCATGAGGTTTTGTGAAAATAAGTTTTTAAGTAGTAAGGTATGCATACTAGCAGCGAAAGGAAAGAGTCATAAGACAGCTTATTCAATCGATAGGAATCTCCAAGTTTAGTCTATGAAGGATAAAAGGCAACAATATAGAATATATCATAGCGATCTGCAACAGCCATCTCCAAATGATGCATAATAATTTGACTTTGCAATTAGATGTTGAATGCAAGATGTTGAAAATAGAGATATATACAATCAAAATTCCGTATGTTATCGTAATAACATGATGGTTCATCATTGCATGTAGACATGGCGTTAGAATGCTCAGGGGCAACCTGACGCGGCTAGGAAAACCTCAATAACTAAATGCCAGAAAAATAAATTCAGAAGTGCGAAAGAATAATGTCACTTGATTAATGAGATTTTTATGAGAAACTCATGAAATATGATGAGATATTTTATGAGGGATAATATAATAATAACATAATATAATTTTTGTGAGGGATAATCCGCGTAGTGATTGCTTGAGGAGCTGAAGTAAGGATTGTTGAATGAAAATTCATTTTTGAAACTGGATCGACATTGAATTTCTCACATCCTCTACAAAAAACTGTGCAGAGAGCAAGAGTAACTCCATTTTCGTTTATTTTGGAGAGGAAAATTCAAGCGGGATCCCGACTTTTAAGCATTTACATTCAGTGTGATCGCATTGCCTGACACAGCAAAGATAACACACTGAACAGACTCGATGTTCTATTCATAAAGAATTGCTTTCTCCCAATTTTACGACGGCCATGCTTGTGTAAAATAAAAATTCACCCGACATGCTTCGTCTACACAGACTACTCAAGTCTACAGATGAATATACACAGTTGTCAGTAAAAGCAGTTCCTCTGTTCAACTCATGTCGTCTATTTACCTGTGGCCTGTTCGTTGCAATATATCGGGATCACAGAATTAGACAGATCTTCTCCTCTTCTGTTTGACTAGAAAGAACTCCATGGAACATCTGACGCTAATGAAATGGCACAATCTGCTGACATAATACCATAGCAATCGGATAATAAGCAGCCAGGTCAACACCAAAACACGCCAAATTCTGCGAAGCTTCAATGACTGTTATAAGTCGGATAACACAGCAGAAAGACGCAGAAGATGTCAAGTTCTACAGACAACTTTTTCAACGTTTTTTCGTGCGCCTGCTATCTTTTTTAAAAGTGATCGGAAGGACCAACACTATCGGGGAAGCTTTTGAAACAATCATCTGACTGCTTCGAATCTGAAGGAATGGTGGGCAATCGGTGCAATTTGAAGAAATTCACAGCAATCCGCAAGCGACGCACGCCTAATCTTTCCTATATCTGTGAGGCATTAAGAATTTCTTTTTGCTCACTTAGTAAGTTCCTGTATGTCCCGTCGGTTTTGAATCAGTTTTCAGTTCTAGCAAAGTGACATGCTTAAACAATCTAATACTGTGATTGGGATTCAGCCACCCTATTAGTAATTACTGTTGCCGTTTATCGATAATTTTGCAGTTGAAGTATTTCATGGTTATCACTTTATCAATGCGGGCTATCATCGCATGTTCACTAACTGCACTTTTCTTTTGACTTGCCGAACCACTACCATGTTATTTTTCAATAATCAACATAAAATTCCTCTGACAGACACTGTGCTGCATGGGAATTACAAATTAATACTAGATCACGAATGAGAACTAGGATTTGAAACTATTCTTCACGTCCTTCATCATACATACCTGTGTTGGATCTTCGTGAATCTAATTTGATCATGGCAGCATCTTACCTCGATGGATTTGATTGGAATGCATTATTTGATGGTAGAGACATAAATGAAGCTTGTGATATATTTTATCGAATTCTGAACCAGTGCCTATTGAGTTTCCCACGTGATTATATCAAAAGGACCCACCGAGATAAGCCATGGATAACCAACACTGCGAAAGTCTTGATTAATAAGCGCTGCCATGCTTATAGAAGTAAAAATTGGCCTTTGTATATACATTTTCGAGAAAAAGTCAAGACTGAAATTTATAGAGTTATGCGGGTTTTGGCTAATCGGCTTATACAAGAGAATAAGTCCGTGTGGGATATTTACAAGAATGTAGCCAAACCATGTCAGACTGATGATTGGATTTCACGATTATGCTCCCCAACCAAGGTTGATGAAACGATAGAATTTTTGAACAATTTGTATGCATCGAATTTTGTTCACAATCCTATGATGGAATGTCATCTCCCCTATGTTGTTCCATTTGAGTTTCATAGGGATGAAGTCTTTCACATGCTGAAAAATGTAAATTCCAAGAAAGCTCCTGGTTCAGATAAGATACCTACAATTCTTTGGTCAAAACTTGCATCCTCCCTATCAGAGCCGTTATGTGTTATTTTTAATATGTGTCTGCAAGCTGCCGATATCCCTGACATTTGGAAATGTGATGACATATCACCTGTGTTGAAAGAAAATCCACCGAATTTGTTAAATACACGCCCAATTTCACTTCTACCTGTTCCGGAGAGATTATTCGAACGCCGACTTGTGAAGCATTATATGCATAACTTCACAAAGCATTTTTCTATGCATCAGTTTGGCTACCGACGTAAGAGTTCCACGATGTGTCCTATTTTAGTGTTAGAGAACTATATCACAAACAATATGCAAGAAAAGGACATTCTCGCTTGTCATTTAGTTGCGATTGATTTTCAGAAAGGTTTTGACAAGATGTCGCACAATTTGCTACTTGAAAAAATGACTAGTAAAAATCTTGACAATTTTCTTGTGTCATTTGTTCATAACTATTTGTCGAACCGTACGCAAAAAGTCAAATGGAAAAATAGTGTTAGTAGTTCCGTGAATGTGAATAGTGGTATTCCCCAAGGGTCTTTAATCGGCCCGTTTTTGTTTTCGCTGTTTGTCTCAGATATTGAGAGTGAATTGAATCCTGATAATTCAATTTTGGTCGTTAGTTATGCGGATGACTTTATGCATCAATTTGTAGGAGGTCGACAGTGAGTCCTTTAACAGACACGTTTTCGATGCTGAAGAAATGGGCTATCGACAATAATATGAATATAAACATTGATAAATGTCAACAAATGTTCATTACTTCCAGTAAAAGTTTCAATTGTGACACTTTTTATCTTGATGACATACGTGTGAAAGAGTGTGTTAAAGTGCTTGGTATTACCGTCGACTCCAGACTCACTTGGAGTGAGCATACTAAGCAAACTTACAAGAAAGCCTCATCCAAAAAAGCTATTTTGCGTCAATTAGAGCCATTTTTGACGAATACACAGTTGTGTGAAATATATTTTTGCTATATTCTAAGTGTTTTAGAATACTGTTCACCTGCCTTTGTTACCCTTCCTGTCGGTCAATCGAATATGATTGAAAAAATTCAAGACCGTTGTCATAGACTCATATGTTATACTTCCCAATGCCAGTGTGCAAATTTTGTTCATTTACACTACCCCCGAATCATCCAGGGTTTTAAACTATTTGTCAATGTATCCTCTGATCGATCACATCGACAGTTTCATCTTGTTCCGCCAAATCTCACACATAGTCAGAAGTTTTGTATCCCTCTTTGCAGAACCGTAGCTCGAAGCAACAGTTTCTTTATTTTTATGGCGAAGCTTGCAAATCAAGGTTTCAGATTGTAAATTCTCGTAGGTAAACCATTTTCTCTGTACTGCACGTTTCATACCCAGTTTTGTACAACTGTTTTCTGTTAATGCTATTTTCTATGATCAATTCTGTAATGATTTTTAAATGCCTCACGCTTTTCATTATTGAGGCAACTGATTCAATCAACGCTATTTATTTTTATTATTATTAAGCTCTATACATAGATTATAACTGCATCGTGGAGGCCATCATTTTAAAACAGAAATCATCGCTATATTTTCAAACCGGCTTGTATCATCTGTTTAAAGACTACCAACCCTGTATTTTCAATAATCAAACTAAGACTTACCACCAAGCGGATCGCAAGTCAATAGTTCAGGAGGTTTGACGACTTGTATTTTCGCCTTCTTCCCTACTATTGACACTTCTGGAATTATAATATCAGACGAGCTTTCAACGATTCTTAAAGCCAAATATCGACCAGTAACCGGACCGATGTCAATTTGCGTTGTTTTTTTCGTGGAATGAACTTCTTTTTGAATGCGGAATTGTTTGACTGAATTGATCTTCCAGCACATGCGGTAAACATCATCCACAGAGATCGCAAAGTGCACCGGTTTGTCTGAAACGAAAGTTTCATGGTTTTAGCCGAAAATTGTTAAAATTATCATTAGGAAGAAAAATAATTGAATTCAAAAGAAAGTTTTCCATTATTTGCTTTTTGGAGATTGAAAAAAAACCGGAGGTACTGAATATCGAATGAGAAAATGCAGCAATTCTTTATCATTCTAGTAATGAAATTATGTAGAAGTCAGAGAATTCTGGCCACAAGTATTGAGAAGCGAGAAATGTGAGGGTGTGATTTGCAAATAATACTGCTTAATAGAAATGATTAATAAGTTGCATCATTACTCTGAACTATATAAATGAGTTATCGACAACAAAGTGATGTATATTTTGTCTCCTACTTATGTATTGAACTTTCATCATTTTATGTATGCTTCACTAACTCATCTATCCGTAACCTCATTTGTACACATCGCTACATTTTCAGACATTCATCGCTATTTTATCAAAATTAGCGGCGATAGTGTCGCACTGGTACTTTCATTTCGGTACTTCTATTCTTTCCCCCCCACATTGCTGTCAACGATCTTGTCTTGCTCCAACGGGCAGTCTCACTGACGTGGCAAAGTGAGTGTGTAAAATTTTATCTGACTTGTATAGAATATTTACATCCTCAGAATTAGACAACTGCTCGTCATTTGTCTGTAGACAACAATCACACGAAGCTCATGATCACAGCTGTACCTTGTATCCTAAGTGAGTATCCAAGGGACCAATCCTTCGTCCCAGGGTTCAAGTAAGACTTCTCAGTCGTGCTGTAGTGTCACTCAGTGACAGATCAAGTCTACTCTAAACCCAATGTGGCTAACTTTGGCGAAATTTGATGATTTTGGAAAACTTGAAAAATGTGGGGAGGAAAAGAATAGAAGTACCTTCATTTCGCATCCCCATCGTCATCTTTCATCTTCAGCCGCTCTACTTAATAAATGCATCATTGCAATGTATCTGTTTGGACTCACCTGATGGACAATCAACTTTTTGAATTTTTTCAGACATTCGTATGCCAGGCACCATGAAGGAGAGTTCCCATTGGACAGATAACGATAAAATCGTGACTATGTTTCATCTTATCGTTGAGCTTCACTATTCATATTGAACTATAAATCATTGAAAAAATCGGGCTTATGTGAATAACATCCATGTTGCACATGGAGAGTGATTATATTTCAACCCATCGTTGTTTCTATCACAGAATTAGATTCATCTGCGCGTGTCTTCGGTTTCCTAGAAAGGAAGGGTTGTATGTAACCTTAATATCAAAATGGCACATCACAGAATTAGACAACTTGCTCCTTCCCGAATGGATAATTCGTGTATCGCTTGCTATTGGAAATGGCAAACAATAAGCTGTCAGCAAAGGACACCACAGCCAGTGAGAGATGAGTGCGTGCTGTGATAGCACTTCGCACACACCAAAACACATCGATGCCTGGCTTCGATTCAATGTATGCACTATACAGTGAGCAATGCCGAGGAGAGGATGTGAAATCATCAAGTCAACTTATTTTTGTACACCTGATACTTTTTAATAATGATCGGAAGGGCCAACATTATGGAGAAAACTTGTGCACAATGATCTGAATTCTGCGAATCTGAAGGAATTTTGGCAATCGAAGCACTTTGCTGGAACTCACATTAATCCGCAAGCGACGAACGACTTTTTTTCTATCTCTGTAAGGTATTAGGAATTCCTTTTTGCCCACTTAATAAGTTCCTCGATGTGCCGTCGAATTCCTATTAATCACACTTCTAGCAGACCGAAGCAGATAAGCAAAATATTAAATTCTGTGGTTGTTGTCGTTATCTTTCTAATTCATGCGACAGCGAGAACGAATTTCTGCAAGGAACGAGGCTGCAAATGAGACCACAGAGTTTCTGTATGTCTGACGATCGGTTCTGCCTGGTTACTCTTCTTGTCTGTGAGGATCAAAGAAAAACAGTAAATCCAAGATTTTAATTAAAATGAAATGCCATATGTTTTCCCTTGTTAAGTGAGACGTACTAAGTCTGGAGTTACAATTTATGGCATGATGCCTTCAGATCATTTCCTTTCATGTTCATGTACTTTGGTACAGACCGTTTCATAAATCGTTGCACAGCACAAAATATTCTTATATCTTTTGTATATTCTCATCAAATTTAATCGCATGCTGACAATCGATCAATAAGCATGTTTATTTGGTCAGCTGAGACGCTTGGAAACATAGTGGTGTGGTTTACCTAATTAAATGAAGTAATTAGTGATTGTCTGCTTTGTTATTTTCACAATGCTATTTCAGATATTATCAATATCATGTTGACCCATGTGTCACTCATTCTCCTTTTCATCATTGATGAGCTGTTCCATTAATCGGACGCAACGCAAGTGTTAGCATTCCTACGGCGTGAAGGAAATGCTATTGTTTGCTGTGAACAGGTGCACAGACGAGACAAGCCCTTGTCTGATCCGAGATTCGAATTTCTTCTGACCTCAAGTGAGGGAAATGATGACTCTCGCAACGGCTGACTATGGGAGTAATACAAATTTGAAGTTTGTCAGTGAACGAATGGGCCAATTTTGATAAAACTTATATATTCTTAGACCTGATAACACCAGTATTATTTTAAACCCAAACTCGAAAGCACCAGCGTTAATACAACAGAAGTTGTTAAATTGTGTGCAGTTGACCGTTGTTGAACACTGTTAACGCGAAAGTGGCGTAAAATTAGGTAAAAGTGTAAATTGAATGAAACTGCACAAATTGATGTCCGAATTCGAAAAACAATATATCATCTGAAAGCTTAACACCAGCCTGATTCAATGGTGAAAATCTCAATTTTCTGTATTGCATAGTTTCGTCTGTAGGTGTCGGTGAACGAATTGACCAAACATTCATACTTTTATTTTAAGTCTGCTGACCACAGCTGACCGGACATAAACTAAACGCGTTGCCAAATTAAAGAGCTTGACATAACCTTTCACATGGTACAAGGGTTATTGAAATTGAACATCTTCATCAATGAGAAAATCTTGTGAGATTTTTTTAGCAACCTTTTTTTTGGTAAAACTTATTAGTATTGTATCTTTTTGTACATACAGACAATCCTAAAAACCGTGTATCATGATGAAGCTGACTGATAGTTCATGCTGTCTGCTAACTTTCATAAAAAAATTCTGTCGTCTTCATGTTGAAATCGTGCATCAAAGAAAACGCTCAATTTTTTTCGTAGGGTCTACTGACCACAGCTGACCACACATGAAAACGAAATATATGTCAAAACAATCTATGGAACATAGGGTTTAATATGGTATATCGTTTATCAAAATTGATCCAGGCCTTCAACACGAAAACTTTATTTGAAAATGGCCTAGCTTTTTTGTGCAATTACTTTTGAAACGGTCTGTATTTCTGTCTATGAAACTAAGCATGCTACGATTTCGCAGCCCTCCAAAAAATTATGGATCTTGATTTAAGACTTTATTCTTCGTCCCATTGGATCAACTTGTGTAGTTCTTTAATCATTCATGTCTGACAAGAAGAGGAACGAGTCAGAACTCGGTATTCGTGCAGATTGGCAGTATAGGCCTACATAGGGTGTACATCATTCTGTGAAAGCGTCATTTTCGGACTCGTTCCCTACAGAAACACGTTCTGGCCTGTTTCGGAGTGTATCGCCCCTAACGTGAAGCATGCACAGATGTTTAATTAGCTAAACGTGATGTTCAACAAAGGCGCCCTCAAATGAACTACAGTAATGTGAAACTCAGAGTTTTCCCGTTTTATGTAGTGGTTACGGCACCTAAGATGTGTCAGATTAAATCATGTTTCAGTCCTGTGGTAGTTTATTACTGGATTGAATCATGCTAAAGTGGACCTAACTTGAAGTTTGACTATTATCACCATAAGCTTGTCGTTCATCGTATACTATCATCACAATTTTCACTAAATAATCCTGAAGAAATAGACTTTCCAAAGATTATGCCAAATCGTAGTGGTGTCGACTGTTAAATTTAAAAGCTACAAAGATGAAGATGTGAAAACGCATTAGGCGTAGGAATAGTTACATTTATATTCTAAAAGATTTCTGATCCGTGTGAAGACTTTACTCTTTTGGGTGCCAGGTACATTTAAACAAAGAGATTGGAAGATAGTTACAGCATTTTATCTTAGAAATGAAAAAAGGAAGACACAAAATCATCCACATTTGCACTTCCATTAGCAATCATCATGCAGTGCATTTCGCGCTGAATTCATTTCAGGATATTTATTGTAACACAATATGCTTTGATGCAGAATAACACTTCTACATAATTACATCATGGGTTAAGTTCATCATCTCGTGGTCCTTCCTCTGGTAATCCCATGGATATTCCTCTGCATGTGCAAAACTGTCAACATCTAACAACATCGAGGTATCGCACAAGCGCATACATGGTGCGGCATGAAACGTGACTCAATTTTAAAGTAGCATAGCTTTCTAATTATCCAACAGAAAATAACAAATAAAATCTCATTTTGAAGTCAAAACACATCTTTCTTATACCTTAATCAACATTGCAGGATTAGAGAACTATGTACATGCAAAGCAGTGGAACTGGAAAGCCAAGAAACAGGATGAAGAGAACAATAACTGAATGGAAAAGCAAGCCTACTTCCAGTTCCTCACCACATTCCTCACCTTCCACGATAATGATCATGGCAAGGTATCTCTGGTGCAGATTATCAAACAACACCAATTGGGTGATGACTGGATCAACCTTCAACAGAAACGCCTTGTAGCCGAATGCCTGAGATTTCGCATTTTCCTGTTTTATTTCCTTTAAAGTCTCTTCTTCTCTTCACGTCTCTTCCGAGTTAAGCCTCTAGCAATTAATGGCATTCATCATGTCAAAGTCCTTCGTCATTGTTGCAGAAGACCAAACCGCTTTGATTTCAATCATGCAATACTGAATATTTGTAGGTACATGGACATAAAGGGATCGATCTGTTGAATAAAATATCTTTAGGGAAGATGTTTTTCACATAAGCATCAATACCTAGAGCATCACGTGAAAACAATGTCACTAGCGTGTTATTATCTATAAACTATCTGTAAAATTGAATTTCAAATTTAGAATGAGAAGAAATTACAGTCTGATCTATAGCTGGAAATCTTTGATCAATTTTGTCACTAAATTAGGTCGCAATTCGGCAGATTGAAAAAGAGTTTATTAAACGATGCATAAAATGTCTAAATCACTTGCATCCGCACTGGGTCCCTTATAGAATTCTCAAAGAGATACAGAGGTCCCGCGATGAAGAGCAGAATGATCGATGATGAACACATTGAATGCAGTTTAACAGGCAAAAGTAAGTGTGATGACATCCTTTGAAATGAAAATGTTTAAAGTTTAAGGCCGCTGTCACACAGGAAAAGGCGTCTTCCATGGCCCGTCTTCCGTTTTGGATTTCCCTTTAATTGCATGTAGAAAAGAATACAACCCATCACACAGAAAAAGTCATCTTCCATGGCCCGTCTTCCTTAAGTCATCGCCCGTCGTCCATTACGCTGTCACACAGAAAAAGTCATCACCCGTCGTCCGTCGGACAAAAGGCGTGAGAATATGCGGATGATGATGATCTTTCCTAACATCCATCAGCCATCACCCGCTAAACTGTTTTAAAATTAGAACAGCGTGATCTGACGTCTGAGGGAAGATATAGAAAGCTGTGATTTGCAAAGAGAAAATATTGAGGAAGAGCAGAGCCTTCTGGAACACGATTTTGAAAATGGAAATGAGTCAAAGGACAGACTTTTGATTAAGTCTGTGAAAAGCCACAATTTTTTGTATGCGAAGGACCATCCTGAGCATAAGGACAGAAATTTGGCGGAGCGCACCTGGCAAAAGATCGCCACCACAGTTGGTACGACTTCTCAAAGTAAGTGCCATTATTCAGACATATCGATGTTTCATGCATAAGCAGATACACGTACATTTGTTTTTTAAAATATAAATATAGCTTGCAAAAATCTATAGGAATACATGAATTGTACACGCACATTACGATGGATAGCCTATAACAATAGGAAGTATATCCTCCAAACCGGTCATGCTATGATTGTACACGTACATATTTTATGCATGTTTTTTTTCACCATTATTCTCCACTCAATTGGAGAATACTCCACTCAATTCCACTCTTTTGAGAAAACATTGGTAAAGGAAGACAGTAGTCATAGCAACGGTTAACAGCAAAAAAAGCGATGACGTATCGGAAATGGATTTCCCTAGAGTGACTGTGGAAGGTGAAAACGGGCGATGGACGATAGGAAAGTAGAAGAAGGCAGATGAAAATCTGATCATCACGCCTTATGGAAGACGCCTTATGAAGAATGTGCAATGAGGCGAGTAACATGGAAGACGGGCCATGGAAGACGCCTTTTCCTGTGTGACAGCGGCCTAAGTTGGAATGGACGTGGAGACTTTGGAAGAAATAAAACAGGAAAATGCGAAATCTATCTATATAAATCTCTCTATCTCGAAATCAATCGATTTTTGAGAATTAGTTTGAAAATACGCTATCTCTTAAAGTCAAGAAAAGCCTAGATCACGCCGCTTGGATTGGAATCCCCTTCTTTAGTGTGTAGGTTCAACGCTCACTATAATCCTGCGCAAAGCATTCATTCCTTCGATGAAATCGAATGCGGCTAAAGGAATGTATAAGGTCTGCATTTTTGGTCACTTATGATATAGTTCGGCAGCCAGAACGAGTTTCTGCATGGAACAAGGCCGAAAGTGAGACTTCAACAGAATGACGTACACCCTATGCCTACTTCGAATCGGCACGTCTGCCGAGTTCTAGTGAGTTCCTCTTCCTATCAGACAAGATCAAAGAAAACACATGTAAATCCAATGGGTCGCAGATTGCATTTTTTAGGTAAAAGGAAATTTTGCATGTTTTCTCTGATTAAACAAAACGTACTAAGCCGAGAGTCACAATTTTTGACATGGAATCTCTACAGGTCATTTCCTATGATGTGCATGCTATGTGAGAATGTTGTTGAATGTGGATAAAGCTGCTCAAAATGTTTGTGTATGCCGACATTAAGAGGCTCGTCAAATCTAGATGCGTTTAGCTTTATAGACAGGGGTACATGAACATGAAAGGAAATTACTTGAAGACATTCCATTTGAAAATTATGACTATGGGCGTAGTAGTTTTCGTTAAACCAGAGAAAACATACAAAATTTCATTTTAGTCAAAAACTGCAATTTGCGTCCCATTGGATTTACATGTGATTTTCTTTGATTCTGTCTGACAAGAAGAGGAACTCGCTAGAACTCGGCAGACGTGCCGATTCGAAGTAGGCATAGGTTGTACATTATTCTGTGAGAGTCTCACTTTCGGCCTCGTTCCCTGCAGAAACTCGACCAATGCGACAAAATCAAAATCACATCCTTGTCCTTTCTGCATATGCTTCTTAAAAGATTTTGGACAACTTGTCCTCTTGCTTGTCTTTCCCTATGAATATGGATTAAACCTGCCATACCTTGTTGATATTTGCATTATGCAGTGCGCTGCGCTAAAAAATAAAGTTGTGCCTTCAAAGGCCTATGAAATGCGAAAACCTTGCTACACTTTGTTCAGTGGCAAGTGGATAGTGGATGCAATTAATTATCCTTAATACCCTGAAAAATGACGCGTTTGTGAATTAAAAACTGACGAAGATGGCATAGTCAATTATTGACTTCTGTCTATGCTGTTGTACAATGATTGAATTTGGTTGCGGAATATGGATCGTGTATTATCAAGCAATCATATCAAATTATAAAAGCAGAATGCTGAACAAGCTCACTTTTGCAAAAATCCATGAAGGTTGTAAAAAAAGCAAAAACAATGAATACTAAATACAAAGGCGAAACTCTTACACCAGCAACGTGCCTCTAATAGCAGCGACATTGCCGACAAGAATTACAAACCTAATCTGTTGGATCAAGTAGGAGAACAAACTTGTGTCCGAAGTTGTCGCGGCAATTCCGGCTCCAAGATCCTTTAAGAACTCTAGCCCAAGAGCACCAAGAGTCTCAGAAGCTATGGGCGTACATCAATATCCTTGTCAAAGAAGAGCTTCATATTTGTTCTGCTTCTTCTTCTGCGCTTCTTCTGCGACACGTCCAAAACAATTAGCTTATACTGCTTTGGGTGGGTGGTAATGGATCCGCAATTGTGGCATCCCATGTCAATATTCGTGCATGTGACCAAGGTGTTAGTTACATGCCATTAACACTCTTGCGATTAGATCTTGTTAGGTCCGTTGGCTCTAAGATGACAGGAATGTTGATTGACTTTAATGAAGCGCGTTGAATTGTTTCGCTGAGAATGACATGCCGAGGGAGCCGACCCGCACTTCGTTGACAAGAAAGTCCATGGTGACTATCTCCTATCTCCACAGAGACTGCCATTCCACAGGCACGCATATAAGGCTCCACAATTTTGCATCCGAGTCGTGAGGCTAAGTTTATCCGGAGCTGGTTATTAGAAGGCTTTGTGTTTAACCAGAAATCGTGAAAGCCGATAACCACGCACCAACAGTTGTGCTTTGAAGATAAGTTAAATGTGCCTTCGAAAATTGGTTGGTAGAAGACAACAGGGAAGTTAATGCTCGTGAATGAAATGTGTTTATTTATCCATTATCGATGGCTGGTCTTATTTGAAGGAAAGTTCTCACTAGTGATTGCTTTCCACTGAACGGTGACGTTTGTAACTTCAAGATCCTAGAAGCTCGAGTCTTTTTTCATAATTTTGATAGTCAAGGAAAGGCTACCGACCGCAGGGGCTAAGAAATCAGAAGGTGGGAGCGTTTGGGCAGGGTAAATTCCGCGACCATCCATCTGTGCTGGATGATTCATTTAAGTCCTAGCATCTTCGCCGAGATGTATATCAATTAACCAGCGATTTATTACCACATAGGATCATATAGAAGTTTCGTTGACACAATGAATTCAAAAAGTGTAATTTCTGTTTTCTTCAAATGCCTGGTCAAATCTTTTGAAAATTTAGTCGAAACAAAGTTCAAAACTTGGGCTAAGTTTGTTTTCACGCCCCGAGTTTTTGGAACCCAAAGTTAAGGTTAAACCCAAGGTCCAACGTCCAACCTTGTCCTCCAATGGTGACATCGATATCCTTCCGTCTGAAGTGCGCTCGATCCTGTGGCTTTGATGACTAATGCATCGGACTTCTGGCTTTAACGGTTCCACCAGGCTGCGTCCAGCTAACGAATGAATCCAAGATTGAATCAGATCAACAATGCTTTCGATAAAGTCGTCGTGGATGCCAACCAGTGCAAACGATTCCGAGACGTGATGAAGTAAAAACACGACATGTAATCGCTTTTATAGAATGCCCTGGATATAAACTTTTTGCAAGATTCTTTTTTATAACGGTGACAAGATGTTCATCGATGAGTTACCGAAGGTATGTACAGGTGGATTGTCGGGTCTGGTCTTTTCCACCGAAAAATGGATCCAGCAGAATGCCTGTCAGTGACTTTGTTCGAACACTTACACGTGATAAGTCTCCATTGGATTATGACATCAATTTCGAAGCGATCCTTCTAAACTCTTGGTCCTGCCGGTATCAAATTCTTATAAAAGTTACTATCTAAAGGACTTCAATCCAAAGACGGACAAACTGTCCCCCATTTGGGAAGCAGTTACCGGTATAGCCTTTGAATAGAAGACATATTGCATAAGACATTGACAGACAGACAGAACAAAACATATTTTTATGTGACATTTTCACTTTGCTAGCCGCACTGCAAATCGCACCCTACCAAACCAATGAAGTCCTTGCTGCCAAATGTTTCATTTCCTTTCATCTGGTAGGTTGTTACTGCCTGGTAGCAAAGCCACTAAACCTGTGTGGTGCTTACTTTCCTTCAAATCGCGTAAATTTGTCAAAAATTGTTTGGTTCTTTTTACTGCGTTATACTGATAAGTAGTAAGATATTAACATTTAAAAATCGAGCTTACAGTATTGAATTCGATTCTATTACACGCATGTCAAAGCTTTTTCATATATAGGTAACATCAAGTACACAGAAATAAACAACATGTATCAAGAAATTTTGGAGTTAAGATTACAATAAATCCGGAGAGACAATGTAATGTATATAAGGTATATAAGGGAGCACGCCTTCTGAATAATTAAGGTGCATTTTTAATGTTCGCAGTCAGTTCGGCACTTAGATTAAGGTAGCCGCGGGATCGTGTCGCAGCATTAGGGCTGAGTTGACTTCAATATCATTTCATTTAGAAATGAATCTATGGCTTTTAGGCCTACACATGAGCATGACATGCAAAATAAATTTTCAAAAAAGCATAAGAGCGCTGCGCGAAAACATTCAGCAAATCTACTCTGTATAGGAAATCTACAAGTATTTTTAAAAAACAAACTTAATGTGAGAGGTTCCACTTAACTTTTAGAAATTGGGTACCAAATCATTCGGGCAGAAGATATTAGATGAGTGCGGTCTGGTAGCTAGCCATGAACGCTAAATCATCTTCATTGGGGAGGCAATGTTTGTTACTTTTTATGGGTAGGTTTGGCAGCGAAATTTCATAAGGCAGCTCACATTTTGCAGTGCGTTATTCACAGAATTAGACAACATGATCGTCCACACTTCTATCGTTGACTTAAAGGACACATCACGCAAATTTGTCACCCTTGTTATTAAAAAATTTGGCTTCAAAAAGTCTCCTACCTCTTGTTGTTCCACAGATCAAACACGGAAAATGTTTTTATCACTTATTTATTTATGGAGCCGGTATTTATAAAATCATGAGCTCAAGTTCCAAATAAACAGGGTACATGTAGTTTCTCTTGATTCTTCACAGGATGTGTCAAAACTCCTCGAAATCCGGTCATTCTTCATAGTGATGCGAATTGAGAAAAGAATCTTTAAAATTAATAATTGACATATTAGATACAGGACTTAAAGAGGGCAGATAATGAACATTTTTGAACAGAAATGAATTGAATGAGGACAGGTCATACTGCTTCAGCCGTAGCTGCCAAATATCGTTTCCAAAATAGAAGAAGTATTTTTATCACTAAATTTGAGTAACCAACTTCAAGAAAGCACAGGGCATTTTAAAGCATATTTTGAGTTGTAGTACCTAGCGATCGCTCAGAGTCGTCCACCATATACATAGGGCCAAATCAAATTCTTTTCAAACAATGATTTGAAATTTCAATTCAAATTGTAAATATTTATTCATGACTTATTATCCGTCATTATTTTTCTGTGTGATGCTCAACTTTTGGTACTTATGGGTTATCTCCCCCCAGGTTTTCGAATTTGTCTCAAATCCGCAAAAATAAATCAATCGTCACCAAACTTCAATTGGACGTGTTTCAGCATATTTTCTACTTACATGCAAAAATTCATGCAAATTGGACCAGTAGTTTTTGAATTAGAGACGATAACGTGAAGTCTAGCGATATGAACAGCCTGACTTCTTCTGTTCGACGCGTAATTGTTACTCGTGTGTACATTGATCTCCCTCTTCGTCTCATCCACTGCTATTTGAAATCTTCCCACGACCACTACCTTGCCACATCTTTTTAAAGTTGTGCATGTTAGTCTAAGAGATGTGGCCTGGTCATCATCGCTTCACGAGTTGGCAGAAAATGACTTTGTTGACCTCAAGTGCCTTCTGCTCAGAGGATGAGGTCAGAAGAAGTCAGATCAAGCTGCAGACAACGCTGCACTTCAAGTTGCCGCCCCTACACTGTAAACCGCTGACTGACAATGGACAGACATTTATCCTACAAAATCTATTTTGTCGGTCATTGCTAGTTCTTGTAGGATGATTGCCACTGAACACCTACATGTACAATATCTGACAAAAGCGACAAAATGAATAGCAGTGAATTATAGCTTAAATTTTATCAAAAATGTCGGTAATTAATTAAATTATGTCAAAATAAATCATCGTTTTGCCACACAATAATACAGATTGCCTAAAAATCAAGCGATCACTAATAGAAAAATCAATCTATATTCAAAAGCTTTTGTTTAGTTAATTTGCATACAAAGCATCTATTTCGATGTCGGTGGAGAACCTACAAATTCGTCGGATATCGCAGGATATTTGGAGGTGAAAATCGTCGGTTGATTTTGTCAGTAATTTTGTGGGATAATTGTCGGTTTACGGCAAAGTAAGTATATAAACACTTTGGTCTACGGCTTACAGTGTAATTCATAAAGTACTACTTGACCGATTTGCACAAATTTTGGTATGTGGAAAATATCCTCACTTGCGTGTATTTGAATTTTTCTGACGATTGATTCATTTCTATGGATTTTAGACAAATTTTAAAACGTGGGGGTGAGATAACCCATAAGTACCCAACTTTGTTTTAGGAGACACAAATAATTCATTCCCTCCGGGAAAGCAGCTTAGAACGTCTTTTACTTTTCAGTAGCTGGAACTACGTGCTATTTACATGTTCACACAATATCAGAAATGTGCCAAATATTGAAAATGTTAAGTTATAAAACAACATGTGCCTAAAAGTGCTGATGTGTATACAATATAGACCACACTTCACGCTTCGGGATCAGGCATTTAAGGTATCTAACTGGTGGAATGCCACAGAGAAGGAATCGTGCACTAATTGCGTAGAGGAAGTGAAAATACGGCCGTTTATAAAACGTTTGTCCCCTATCTTGTCGGCATCAAATGTCCACGTACGATTGGTCCCTTTTTGCACCCGTGCGGAGTACTAGATTAAGAGAGGACTACGTGGTGAGAAATAACTTTCTCAAACTTTCAGACCAAAACTAATTTTTCATTCGAACGATTCCATGCATTCTGCAAATTCTTGCAATCACACTTACTTACCCGACATAAACGTTGTAGTTACGTGTTCGAATTCTTTTGTTTCTTCGTAATCTAAGACCATCGCGAATTCAAGGCCAGCAGGCACAGTGAATATGGTATGCGGGTTTCCGTCAAACATCAATTTTATGTCTGGACCCCGGCCTCCATAATAATAAATTGTGTCAACTGGGTCAAATTTTGTTTTTGTTTCTGAAATGAGATGATAAATTTTTGAATACATTTTTAGCATGTCGAAACTCGAAGAAGTTGAGTGCATCTCTGATTACGAATGCTCGGATCCATCTCAATGTCATACACAGACAGTCGCTTCGAAGGGGCTGTAAAATTATCATCCATGAAAATGGCTGAATTTCGTCTTTGCCAACTCATGCGTATCAGGGGAGAGGTCAGAATTTAACAATGATGACAGCAAAGGGGATTGGTGATTTTCCTTCAAAAAGATCGCAGTAGACATACTTTGCGTTAAGAAGCATCGGAAACAAAACAATTTTATGAAGCAATTGACATTTGATTTTATCCCAATCGGTTCCTGATAGGCACTTTCACCCTGTATGTATTTGACCGTGCTTAATTGACTACATATGAAATTTTTTGGTAGTGATTCTCTGTCATTCTCAAGACAAGCTACAACCTCCAATAGAAATGTAGCTATTGTTTTGACGGTAGCTGACCATTGATAACTTTCTCGAGGGGAAGACTGCAAGAATTGTTCGATTACACAGCGGTCAGAAAGTCGTTCTATTTCCACAGCCGCAAGCTAGCAAATTGTATTTGATGACATTAAGCCGACTTGGTCATTGGGCTGTGCTTTGATTGTTTGAAATCACTAAACAGTATGATTTATTCATCTCAGTTTAGACTTTGTGATATAGTAAATTTGATTTCATGCACATTGAAACCATACGACAATTCTGTGCGGTTTAGTTCTGTTAGTGAAGTAATTGACTTTGTTGGTTGGATTTTTTTACTGTAGGTATTTAAGGTGTTGTTGTTTCGGTCATATGTTGGAGTGTCGCGTGGTACATACACCGATCGTATAAATTTTGCAACAACTGAAAATCTATTAAATTTGGAGTTTCAACTCATATTTATGGCATCCAGGGGCGACCGCATAGAGGCAGTGTTAGATAGTGAGTTGTTAGTGACAGGCTAATTTCAATAGATGAATCTTACTGTTAGAGATTAGTTAGCCTAACACTGTTTCTGTGCGGTCGCCATAGGATACCATGTTCTTGTCAACCGTTACCACCACAGAATTAGATTCATCTGCGTGTGTCTTCGGTTTCCTAGAAAGGAAGGGCTGTATGTAACCTTAATATCGAAATGGCACATCACAGAATTAGACAACTTGCTCCTTCTCGAATGGATAATTCGTGTATCGCTTGCTATTGGAAATGGCAAACAATAAGCTGTCAGCAAAGGACACCACAGCCAGTGAGAGATAAGTGCGTGCTGTGATAGCACTTCGCACACACCAAAACACACATCGATGCCTGGCTTCGATTCAATGTATGCACTATACAGTGAGCAATGCCGAGGAGAGGATGTGAAATCATCAAGTCAACTTATTTTTGTACACCTGATACTGTTTTAATAATGATCGGAAGGGCCAACATTATGGAGAAAACTTGTGCACAATGATCTGAATTCTGCGAATCTGAAGGAATTTTGGCAATCGAAGCCCTTTGCTGGAACTCACATTAATCCGCAAGCGACGAACGACATTTTTCCTATCTCTGTAAGGTATTAGGAATTCCTTTTTGCCCACTTAATAGATTCCTCGATGTCGTAGTAATCCCACTTCTAGCAAACCGTACGAGATAAACAAAATATTTAATTCTGTGGTTACTACAGTCCATCACACGTTTGTGAGACGAAAATCTAGAGGCTGTCTAAATAAATGAATACATGTCACCGAGTGAGGTTATGTCCAAAAATAGCTACATTTCCGTTTTTGGTTTCCTGCCGTGAATTGCTTGCTCGACGACCGTGAAGGGACACTCACACACTTTCATTTGCAGTCATGAATCGTCGCGAAATCAGCATTTTCAATCGTCATGTGGGTTAGTTATCTCTCTTGAACGCAGTCAAAAAGGAACCAAAACCTACAAATTCACTCAAAGAAGTCACATAATGCAACTGACCATTTACAAATGTCAAACTTAGGCTTTTCAAAACGATATTTTCGCACTTCTCCACATCAATTCGAATCCTTTGAAAGTCAATCCATTAAGAACTAAATTACGGAAAATAGCCAAGACTCTTGGCTTTTAGAGCATATCATCTAAAAAGGGAAACCTGAACTTAGTACATAATTCCTTACCCATCAGCACCATCAGCAACTATCGAAGCCATCCCACAAGTTTCACAATTTTGGGTCATCTGTCCGAATGTGGCAAGCGTTTTTGATGCTTTTTGTATTTTCAGTTGAATAATGCACATTCGTTTCCAATAGATTTAAACTGATCAAGAAATTTTGTTCGTTGATAAGGAAGCTGAAGTCTAGATGCAGAGATAAAGTTCGTCATTTGAGATGACTTGCTTAATAACTTATATTTCAAAAAATGGCTCGAGAAGTCAAAAACCTCCACAGACGGACGACTTCTCTTGACGAACTTCAACACATGAAAGACTAAGCAGTCATTTTCAATCGTGGACAGAAATCAAATTCATAACTCTTTCGCTACCAATTTTTTCCTAGTGTTTGTACCAATTTTTTTCTGGATGAATGGCCTTGAGAAACCTCATCCTTAGCCCCGACAGTTTTAATCATACATGTAAATCAAATTTAGGTTAAGACGCCAGCATTGCTTTCCAAGAAATACAAAACAACATGAAATTGTTTGAACAATTCCTTTTCATTGATTTGAAAAATACCATTTCGCCTTTTTTGAAGAATAGTATGCAAAAAACAGTCTTGTGGATGGAGATGAGGATGGCCGCTACATCCAGAACAAACAAAATTTGTTTGTCTTCGATTTCTGGGTACACTGCAGAGTGCAGTATCTATCTTCTTCAACATGTTGGACAAGATGCTTGTTGCCCTGCAATCTCTCTGAAATACTTGGACGTCCTCCGGTCTTCCTGATCTCCGATGATGTGGAAGCTTCACGGGCTGCGTCCTCAAGCAGTCGAATCAAATTATGTTTGAATTTTCGCAGGCTGTGCTTAGGAGAGACAGAAAAGAATGTATGCATTTGTTTGACAGATTTCCATTTGTTTGACAGACCACAAAAAATACGTCTCCACCATTTCACCGTTTCTCTCTGGAAATGTCCATAATAAGCCAAACTTTGATCCACTCGATCACAGCCATTCATTGACAGATTGTAATCCGTTTCCTTGTTGCGATCTTCATCTCTGCTCAGGCTTTCGGTGAAAAAAGGACAATAGCCAACAGGCTTTCTGGCTTTTTGTCTTTTTACGGTAAGCAAAGGATATCATCATTCTCAGATCGGAACAACTTACATTCCTCATGTTCAAGGTGTGCAGATTTCAGCTGAGTTAGGACGGGAGCTGCTGACACTTTCCTCATAAATCGCGCACAAATGGCTTGATAGCATGGATTTGTAGATCTTGAAACGCTGAACACAAAAATCGAATTATTGAGTGTCACAGCCAGTCGCTTTCGGTTATAGGTAAGGTTAAAGGATTTCCATTGGAATCCAAAGGTAAAATTCAAGAAATATCAATGGCTTGTGAAACACTTGGCAACTTTCGTACATTTTCTTTAGCAGAAAAGAAACTATTTATCAGAATGCCATGACATTTGAAACATGATTGAGTTCAGAACATCAACTTTGATATAAAAGTTGAAGTGAGTCACATGATTCAGTATTAGATGTTTGAGAGCCTCTACAAAATGAGTAAAGTCGCCAAAAATGAGTCAAAACATGAAATTTAACGTAATTTCATAATTTAACATGTTAGTTTCATTCAACATAAATGCATAACGTTCCGCTGGGCAATTTGACTTCCTCAGTCCAATATGAGTAATATACGGTTCCACCAATTTCAGCAGATAATCAAATCGTCTTGGACTCATTCGGGTGCAACGAAAAAACACTTCTTCGTCATTATTATGCATCTGCATGACAAGTCGAAATTTCCTAATTCTTAGCGTATCATGAAGATTCTGCTGACCCAGAATCTTCTGCATAACTTTGCGTCTCAAACTTAGCAAAACCACAAGTCGAACGTTGAAAGCAGACATGATGATTATGGCGCTCTAATTTAAAGCGCGTCGATAATATCAGTGTGAACAGAACAACGCTGACACAAGTGATTACTGATTAGTCATACATTAACTTTTCCAAAACGCCAGCGATTGACGCTACTTCTATCGCAACCATCTAGCGTCAAAGCAACATGTCAGCGTCGAACTTTTACGATTTTCAGTGTGAACCAGCCTTAATCCTCGAGATTCGAAATGAATAATGCAAAAAGTGCGGAACCTATAAGTCTTGACTCTGACTGAAAAATAGATTGTTATATAATTCCGGACTCTTTTTAGTAATAATGTTTCATCACTCCCTTGGGATTCCTTTCCAAATGTGAGTTGAAAGTCACAATCCTCAGAACATGCTTAGGACTCATTGCGAGTCTTTGATATGACTTCGGAATTGGTAGGTATGCCAAGCGACCTAATTTGCATACGAACAATGACTGTGAACAATTGAATCAATACTTAGCCTCCAACTTTAATAATTCGCCTCCGGCAGTTAATGAGAATGGCTTCACTGTGCCAAACTCCTGTCCATCCCATGATGTCATTCCCGTCAGTGTTTCTTTGACTGAAGTTCAGAAACATCTTGAACAACTAAGGAAGAAGACCTGCGGACCCGACGGAATCCGTTTATGGGTATGGAGGAACTACTCTGATTGTCTTGCTCCAGCTGTGACTCATATTTTCAACCGAAGTCTCGTGAAAGCACGGATCCCATCATGCTTCAAACGGGCTGACATCTCCCCCATCCCGAAGTGCACCAAGCCCTCCGAAGTCAGTCACTACCAGCCAATCTCGCTTCTGCCGATCATAGCCAAAGTGCTTGAAAAGGTGATCCCTCAGAAGTGCATTCTTCCCCGCATCTGTAATACCATCGATTCGTCTCAGTTTGCGTACCTGCCCAGATCCGGTTCCGGAACCACGTCAGCTTTAACACTGATCAATCACCGGATCACCAACTTTCTGGATTCATCTCCTGGTGCAGTTCGTGTTATGACTGCAGATTTCAGCAAAGCTTTCGATCGATTAACACATGCCTCGATTATTGATGCGGTGCAAAGTTTCGATCTTCCTATCCTAACTGTCCAGTGGATTGATAACTACTTGAAAGATCGGTATGAGAGAGTACGTTTCAATGGAGAATTTTCATCTTGGACTAGCATAACCAGCGGAGTTCCACAGGGCAGTGTGTTGGGTCCTATTCTGTTCTGCATCGCTACGAATTCTATCCAGGCATGCCTTAACAACACTTTGGTTGTGAAGTATGCCGACGACGTCACGTTCCTCCATTTTGTGCGCAATGAATCTGATGATCACCTTCAAGATGAATGGGACAATTTAGTTCGCTGGTCAGAAAACAACAGTCTCCCTTTAAACATTTCCAAATGTCGATCGATGGACGTAATAACAAAGAAGGGCTTCACTCTCCGTCCAATCCAGTGTTCAAAAGATTCATTTCTGCAACAAACTTCAGCAGTCGAGCTATTGGGTGTCACCTTCTCATCAAACATGAAGTGGAATTTTCATATCCAGAAGCAGCTCAACAGAGCGAGGAAAAGGATTTGCATCCTTCGAAATCTAAGAAGATCAAATTGTCCTCCTCCCCTCATGCTTCAAACATACACAGCACTGATACGATCACTGTTGCTGTACGCTTACCCATCATTCTGTAATATGCTTTCCAGACTCACCTGTGCCATCATTCGTCTTGAAAGACGATGCTTCAGAATCATCGGTTTCAACGACTTCCCTAGTTTTGCTTCTGCGGCTGATAAGATTTGCTGTAAACTCATGCGATATGTTGAGGACAATTTTGACCATCCCCTTCGTGAGCTATTCACTAATTCAACGCACTCTCGAACCCGCTTCTCGCATCTTCTCCGTCGTCCCTTCGCCAGAACAAAGCATCTTTCCACATCTTTTGTCAAGTTCTGCCCTTCTCAGAATACTTATATTTTGCTCTTCCGAATCCAGCTTCTGAATTTTCTGAACCTCCATCTCTTCTTTTCCTTTCTATCATGATTTAAACATGTGGGATTGTCACATGCAAGCTTCGCACGTCGTTCTGTAATACTGTCACCGATTGCCTTACGAGGCCTTGTGAAGTAAATAAAGTTATCATTATCATGACTTCTTCAGTAAAAATCATTTCTACATGTAATATGATGCTTATTAATGCGTTGCTACATTTCTGATAATGCATATTTATAGGTCTTTCAAATTAATCATTTTAGCAAAAGTGTATTTAGCGCATCTAGACATTGATAAATTACTTGAGACTTAGGTACTTAATTAATAAGATCTTTGAATACTTTAAAAGTCGAACTTCCAATTGATTTCAAAATAGAATTTATTTGAGAGCTAAAACAAAACTTTTAATGAAAGAATTACAACTACATCAAAATTACAATATACAAAAATGATTTGTGATAGCAAGTTCGAAATGGAAAAATTCAAATAGAATACATGTATGAAATCTAACCACTTGGTAAGATGAATCTGGAGTATAACTGTCATATGTACATGAATATGAATGATGGCTTAATAGTTGTTGTTGAGACGTGGAGAATTATTCTTTTATACTTCAGCCTATCAAAGTTAAATAGTGAGTATTCCTAATACTTTGAAATCCATTGAAGAAGATACCAATAGCTACATCGATGAGAACGCAGTCAGTATACATCATAGTATAAGCACATTAAAAATTATCTGAACCATAGAAATCCGACACTCTATAATAACACAGGACTATGAACTTTAAAACAATGCTACGTCGTGGGCATGCGTGGTCATGACAACGTCACTTAAAAGATGGCGACTTACAGTGGTTGAAACTGGCTAGGTACCGGTTCCTTGTCAGAGTACTTTGTGAATGTTCACGTTTATCATCACTTCCCTTTAAATATAAGATCATCTTTATGAAATAGCTTACAATAGATTGCTCTACGGCAAGATTTTGCAACTATTGCAAGTTTCAGTCATTTGATTCTGACAAGATCTAACAGACTAAGATCTGACCGAGCAACTGAAAACTTAGGAATAGAACTTAAACTATAGATAAAAATATAGGTAAAATTTGGATCTCTATGGCTTGAACACCGGATGTGATAAACACAACATAGCAAGACATTTTTAATGGATGTCCACACATTTTTTGTGGCGATCTTTGTGTACTTTGTCCCATTTTCAATGGCTATGTCGAGAAGTCATTGCGGAAGAATATTTTAGCATTGCGAAATGGGCAAAAAATAAATCTTTGAGATTAGATGCCTCAAAAACAGAAGCAATGCATGTCTTCAAGAGAAAATTGAAATGATGTTTCCTTTTCCTTTTTGCGTTGTTGATGAATTGAAGCTACTAGGTATTGCAGTCTAAGGTGGAGTGACCATTTCAAATATTTATTTTTCCACTTCCAGGATTCTTCGAATTACATAATCGTGCCGTGGTTCAATTTGATTTATTATCAAGCTGTTATCAGAGTACTGAGAGATGTCTTAAAATCACATTAGGCTACTCTACTTTCGACAAGGTGCTTCGATGTTTCTTGCGCTATTCGGGATTTTTCAAAAATGTACATGTACATCATTGTTTAGACACACAAGAAAATTGTTTTAAGTAAGTTTTGTCCATGCAAAAAACAGCAAAATTGTGTTCCACTTTACATGCCTTGTTATATTCAAAATATTATAGATAAATTACAGAGCGAGTCTGGACTTTTGTTTTGCTACGATTGTTTCACATCCAAATAATTGATGTGTATCAGTATACCTTGTTTAAGACAAATCGTGGACAAAATTATCTCTTTTTATGTCAATTCTAGTTTATGATGATCTCGCAGACTCGGTAAGGAAGCCTAATTTTGTAAAGAAACCTGAAACTTGTCAATTACAGCCTCGCAACCTTTGTAAGGAAATTTGATTTTTAATTCAAACTTTCTTGTGATTTAAGTCTATTCTATTGAGAAGTTTTCCGCTTCTGACTTGAAGAGAAGAATAATTTTTCTTCTATATCTATGAGTTACATCAAAATTATGATCTTATCAAGCTCGTAGGCTACAAACTATCTTTGCAAGATTATAGTTGCTTTAGAGAGTTAGAGACCATCTTAATCAACTTACGGATACATTGTTTTTGCTTTTGGCTGCTCCTTGCACAGACAAAGCTCACAATAAGAGAAAGTAATGAAATACAATAAAACTTATGCATAATCCTCTCCTGTGAGGAGCCGTGATTTCGAATGGTGCTCCAGCCATGCAAATATATCATTTTATGTAGCGGTGAACTTTGAAGCTCTCCGTTGAGAGGAAATACCGGCAAATAAGGACAAATACATCGCATTAATATTCTTTCTCTTATCATGCATTATTATTAACATCCGTTGAAACTGTCCAAAATATGGTCTACAACACTTTCGAACTATGACCTAAGGGTAGAATTTACATACAATCACACAAGAAAGTTAGTTTACTGCATCTAAATCATCTTTGTTACTTGTCTGATGTCTATTATCTTTGTGAGCTTTACCGCCTCACAATAACCTTTTTGTCGGAGTATCTTTGAACATGGTCTCATTTTCGGTGCCAAAAAGCATGTTCGATCTCTGAATTACGTAATAGATAATGGATAATTTTGAGGTCATTATAGAACTTATTAGCCGAAGGCCGCTAGGCTGTTCTGTTTATCATCCAAAGAAACGTTCCAGCTCAACACCGATAGTGACTTGGATATGGTATGTTGATATTATATCACTAAAAAATATATGTTGGGCCGTCACATCGCGCAGTCAAAACGTTCTTTTTGCAAGCATCATCCATAGTAGAACTATAGCTGCACCTGGTAGAATGATCACTATCAAAGCTGGCATCGTTCAACAAAATGGCTTCTCTCAATGAGCGCACTAACAAACATTGCAGCAGCAAAAGCAAAGTGAGCGATTACAAGTCCATTAAAAAACTTTTCAAACCTGAAGGCGAAATCCGAAGATGCTTTTTTTAATTCTGTTATGCCTAGTCACCGTCACCTATATCGTTGCAAAGTAGGTAAATCTAGGTACTATAATATCTACGTAATTATGGTGCTAACGACTTGATTGTGGAAATTATTAACCTGTATACATAGGAAGCTGCACAATAGCATGCATTATAGGAACATCTTAGATCTAACCTCATTATATAAATTACACCTATTTGCGTACCAGAAGGTGAATATTGCGCTGCACATAGCCAAATGTTAGAAATGACTTATAAGCTACGTAAATTGAAGACATTAAATAAATACAAAGTGTGCCTTATTACCTACACGTGTCGTTAATAAGGCCCACTCAGTGATTTTTCATCCTTTTACTCGTACACCTGAAGTTTTGCAATAATCGACATGAACTTCTTACACATGTCCCACATCAGAAATAGATAATTTGAATATAAATTCATAGTATTTAATCAAAAAATCAAGACTGTAGAGCGCTAAGTCTGTTAGGTGGGCCTTATTCACCTCACCCACCTTATTTGGATTGAGAAATTAGCACACAAGTCGGCAATTTCTGTTGGTCGCCATATCCTGATTATTCCATTTTTTGTGAAACGTCTTATATAACTCTTACGTCAAACGTCAAACGTCTTATATATGAGGTTAATAAATATATGGTGAAACTCAAAACCATTGAGACCTTCATGAGAGAAGATGAAATTTGACGTGTCGTGGTAGAGTAGCGTTCTAGCAATGGTCTGACAAAAATTTGAGTCTCTCCGATTGCCATATTACATTATCATCCCTGTTATCATAGATATGCAAACGTGTATGTAACGAGGCATTACAGACGGTCATTTTTGGAAATTTGATCGAATGTTTTGACCAGTTTTTGCACCCAAACACGAATTTTCTTTGGCGAAACACGTGCCATAGAGTAGGGATATATAGGTAGAGTGTCGACTCAAAAAAGTATCCGTATACAGTGAAAACTTTTATATCACAAGATTCAGTTTTTGCGGAGATTACGTTCCCGTTGTCCAAAAAATTATTTGAACAGATTTAAAAATGTCAAAATTTTGCCAATATAAATACTACCGAGATGAGTCCCCCATGTAAGTAGTATGAAACAAGTTGGATATCAAAAGAAACGAATCTTCGCTAATAAGCATCCTAACTAAGCGGAAATCAAGCTGATTATCAGGGAACTTCATGATCCGCATTATAATAGAGGTCCTCATGAAAAAGTCGCGATCTGATTGTGCTTTCTTCGGCTGAAATTTCATGTTTTTAATTCAATATTCACCGGCATGATTTTATGATTCACTAAATTCATATTTCATTTCTTGAGTCTGAATAATGATGTGGAATCATTTACATCTGTCAAAGTTAAATGAAATCATTGTCTTTTATTATGTGATGTTGCTGTGCCAGTGGCAGGTTGCCTGTGATATGATCACGCTTAAGAAAATACTGTCGAAGTTGAGCATGAAAGTAATAGGAACCCATCGAAGTGCTAATTTATCAAACATTACCTCTCCAAGGCTGTCATGACACGGAGAATCTGTAAAATAATATCATTTCCTTCTGCATTACTGTCATGATCAGTCAATTCCGCTGTAATTTCTTCAAAACTGCATAAATGTGCATATCTCACATTTGGAAACAATTCCGACTGTATCTCCTTTGAGTTCATTCAATAAAATCGAAAGTGTATACACATTGGGGATTTAATAAATGCGACGTTGCCACTCTACCTAATATACCTACTCTATGACACGTGCTGATGTTTTCAATGACTTCTGAACTCCATATGACGATGAAACTCTTTCCGTTTGACCACTCACCACTTCACAATCACGCTCCGCGACGGTTGTGTCTGGAAAGCGCTCTTAACGCTATTAGTAATTTTTCGACGTTTGGTGTGATTCAGTGATTCATTCTTGTAGATTTATACATCATCATCTTCGTCGTAGCGTTCTACGTTGTTTGGTCTCATCCGTTGGTCAATTGGAGATCTGTGTTTCGTGACAATTGAGGATTTAGCCCTTGAGTGTTATTCCATGCACAGTTCCGTGTTCGGAAATTGGGTCAGTTGTATCACGAACCCCGTCTGTCTTGTCACATTCCGAAGACCAATAATTTAACTCAAGCCGTTGATCTTGTCGTTGGCTGCTGTGGTCTAGCTGCGTGTCTGGCAGACACTTCAAAGTTTTGGGTTCAAATCTAGTTGTGAACGAAATATCAAGTGGTTGGCATGGCTGAGAATGTCTCCTTTTTAGAATTCCGTCGAATGTCTGCTACGCAGATTCGCAAGCTTTCAAAGAGTCAGTTGTTGATGACCTTGAAAGACCCTGTTTCACATGTGGATGATGAAGAAAGTCCTGCAAGCAATTCTATCAGCGCCTTTGATGAGGCGAAATTGAAAGGTATTGTCTTGGAGGCTGTAAATGATATCAAACAGCAACTACTGATTGAAAGCAAACGAATGATAGAAGACATGGAAAATAAAGTGAATCATAAAATCACTGACCTTACTAGTGTCATGAGCGAATTGAAAGACAATATCCCTCGGTATGTGCTCAACGAGTTGGATGACAGAGATTCTCGAAAGAACAATCTAATTGTCTTTGGGATTCCAGAACCTAGTAATGTTGATCTTAAAGAGTTTGACGAAGCTTCTTTCTCCGGAATAGTATCAACAATGGGTATTCACGATGATATCAAGGTAAAGCGCTTTTTCCGATTTGGTGTTAAAGGTCATAAGCCACGACCTCTGAAGGTCATATTACACTCAACAGATGATAAATGGCGCATCATCAGAAACGCCAGAAACCTGAGAATGGTGGATCAATATAAGCAGATCTATGTAAAACCCGATCAAACACCTTACCAGATCAGTCAAGAGAAAACACTTCGAAACGAACTCAAGATCAGACGTGAACACGGCGAGGAAGTAGTCTTGAAGCGGGGGATAATAATGAAAGCTCCATCAAGGCGTGATTGACTAATTCCTCCTAGTATTTTATTGATAAATGCTCATTCCATAGCTAGTGTTGGCAAAATAGACGAGTTAAGACTTTTATGTGCTAACTTGAACCCTGATATCGTGATCGTCACCGAGAGTTGGCTGAAAGACTATCATGATGATACTGTGTTTAATATTGATGGATACAGACTACTACGCAGTGATCGCCCGGATCGTCATGGTGGCGGTGTGACTACATGGATGAATCATAGTATGAACAGTATAAATGTGGAAAAATTGCAACTGTACAGCTCTTCTGAATTACTCTTTGTATTATTTACAAATGGGAGAACTCAATTTATCCTTGTAGCGATTTATGTGCCACCAACTTGGAATGCCTCTGAGAAACGATCCATTTCAGAATTCCTCATTCAAGAGCTTGATCAATATACAATAGTTCGTCCAAACCTTCAAATAATTGTTGCTGGAGATTTTAATAAATTAGATGTGTCGACACTGGAAAATTGTCTTGATCTTGTTGACAAAGTATAACAACCAACTCGTGGTGAGAGTCTTCTAGACAGAGTTCTCGTAAGCAGGTCATTGAATGAATGGTATAGTGAAGCTGTTGTTGGCCCACCCTTATCAAGTACAAGACGTGGTTCTCACTGTCAAGTATTGGTTCATCCTACTCAATGTCCATCGTAGGAAAGAGGTAAACGAACTTATCCCGTGTTTGATTACAGTCATACTTCAATGGAGAGATTTTATGAAAAGTTATCACAAGCGGATTTCCGATCAGTGTATTATGAGGAAGATCTTGATGGCAAAATTCACATTTTCTATGAGTTATTCATGAATTGTATATCTTGCATTCCTTGTAAATACGTATCGATGTCACATTCAGATAAGCCATGGATGACGCCCTATCTTAAGAATCTTGTTAATCGGCGTTGGTCAGCCTATCGAAAGGGTAATCATCAAGCTAATGAAGAACTGAAAAATAAATGTAAACTGGAAATTTCTCGCTGTAAAGAAAAATGGTTGGAAAATCAAGATTGTCGCCCAAAAATGTATGGAATATCGTATCTGACGTGAATGGAAAAACTGTGAGAGATCCTTTCCAATCAGTATTGAAAGATTTTGAAAATGACAAAAGTGCTGCAGAAGAAATTAATATTAAGTTTGTAAATGTTTTCAAACCGAAAGTTGAGTTCGATATGACTGATGAAGATGATGATTGGTGTCCAATAACTGAACCCAACATCATTTTTGAACAACTAGACAACCTTAATACATCGAAAGCAACGGGTTCTGATGGTATCAGCAATAAACTTTACAAACTGGCGGCTCCGTTCATAAGTGAACCTTTGTGCAACATCATTAATAGCTGCATAATAAGCAGAAAAGTTCCATCCTATTTCAAGAGTTGCACAGTCTCCGTTGTTCCAAAGAATGATAATCCGAATTTAGATCAACTCAGAGCTATAACACTTCTCTCTGTGCCTGCGAAAATTCTTGAGAATCAAATTCTAACCTGCATGCGTAATTCTTTTTTAAGATATTTTGCTCCATTCCAGTATGCCTACAAGCCTAAATCGAATACAGCTACTCGTAGCTGTCTTATTGCTATCCACGATTCTGTTACGAGATTTTTGGACTCAAATAACACATCTGGGTGTGTGCTGATTAGATACGATCTAAGAAAAGCTTTTGACACAATTTGTCATGATATTTTGTTAAAAATGCTTTTCGAGCTTGATTTTCCACTAGGCTTTATCCATCTGATGAACAATTATTTACGTAATAGATTCCAATGCATCCGAATACGTGATACCTTCAGCGATTTCCTACCTGTGACAAGTGGCGCCCCACAAGGTTCCCTTCTGGGGCTTTACCTGTTCGCCTTGTATTGTTTTGAAAATACATGCATAACCCAGTTTGCCGATGACATATGCGAAGTATGTCCCATTTTCCATGATATGTGTGATGATTCGCTAGAGATTGTTAAATCAGAATTTTCCCATTTGAATGAGTGGTGCACTATGGATGGTTTTACACTGAATGTGAATAAGACAAAAGGAATGGAGATTTCAAAGAGACACAACAGTATTGACTATATTTTTCCTTTTGAAATTGTACGAAAACTGAAGATCCTAGGAGTGTGGTGGTCTGACGATTTGAAATGGAAAACTCATTTCCAAGATGTTGAATCTCGCTGCTCCCGACGCTTGTACGCACTGAAAGTTTTAAAAGGACAGTTGAATCACAATGAGTTATGGGCAGTGTTTGTTGGAATTATTGAATGTTTGATCTTGTATGCATCTCCGTTGTTCGGTATCTTGAGTCATGATTGTTATGTTATCATAAAGAGATTATTTAAACGTGCCAAAAGAATGATATGTTTTAACAATTTTCTGAAGCGACGTAAGAAGTTCTTTTTGGACTTTTACAAGAGTTGTCACAATCCGTCCCACCCACTACATGGAATAACAACGCATGAACGAAATGGTCGTATTGCAGTTGCATATTGTCGTACAACAAGACGCCAGAATTCCTTTGCTGTTTTGACAACAAGAGTCACTAGTAACTTTGTTGACTTATTAGTTTGCAGAGCAGTTAGTCGAGCAAAATCACTGTCTATCGATGAAGTGTGGCGCCCATCGGCGGGCTTGTAAGGAGACACATTTTACACTTCGGGATATTGAACATTTAACAGAAGGTTAGCCTGGACTTGTTCATCCAGGAAAAACTGCAACACTGTCACTTGTGTTTGACCTGGGTTCATCACGCCTTGAACGGAATTTGCTTCTCAAAGACGGCGCCATCTCAATCAGAATTCGTCAAAGAGACCTGAATAAATTAGTTTGATTACGTTCTCAAGACGATACCTGGACCGAGAGCGGTCTAGCAGTCAAGATGTGACCTGTTGGGGCTGAACCAACTCCATCTCTGATCAGCAACACGAGTCCCAAATCTTCCAAAAAGCAAAGGCATTTTTAACATTTCGAGGTGTCGATGCTGTTTGGCAATGCCTTGGCCTAGGCTTACTCACCAGATTTAAAATTGTGTGATAGGTGTCTCGTTGACTGACTCGAATGAGAAATTAGGAAAATCGAGTTTTCAGATGAGGATGTTGTTGTGCATTATTCTATCGATTCTTTTGTTCAATCTCTCAAGAGGAGTTCTTGACCAAGGTCCGAAAATCTCCAAGACCATTGTGGCAATGTGATTGAATATGGCCGAGATTATGTAGCTAAAAGAATGTCCCGTTCAGCTGAATGCCCTCATTAAAGTAATTTCTAAGAATATTTGGTATAGATTTCCTTGAAAACCTGACTGAAAATGTGATTAACTGAAATCATTTCCGATTGAATCTACACGATGCACACTACTTTTTCTATCTCGCTACACTTAAAATGGTAGGGCTTTTCAGAATGTGCTGAAGAAATGTACTTTTATTTATTTCCATCACATTTTTTGATAAATAATGAGCTTAAGCACTACATGTCGCAAAGTTGTCCATTAAATTGATCTTCTGAAATAGTCTCAATAATTTTTAGCCGGGTTGCCGTTGGGATTGGGATCCTAATTGGGATCTCAATAGCTATTGGGATTGGGTTGGGATTGGGCTACCAAAAATCCACCCCAATCCCAATAGATCCCAATAAGCCCTCTCCCAACAAAATATGCATGTAATCGTTTACATTGGTCAGTACGCTACAAATGTGTTCAGGTTGTACTATGCAGTTCATTTTGCTCTGTGTTCAGTCTGACATTGCCTCTCTCGAATTCGAGCATTGAGAGCTCTTAATGTGATTCACACAAATTGACAAAGTGATCTTTAACCCTACTCAATGGCTTTAACTTCCCTAGTACCTAAAAATAGTGGCTTAATTCGGAGGCCTTCATGTGCCTCGACTCGTGCTTTGCGCGTGCGTATGAGCCATTGATTGGAACGTGTAATAGTATGACGCTGTAACAATGTCATGCGCAGAAGCAATGGCTTCAAAAAGAGCCCGTGTGGCGAGCTGTTTATTAACACCGGATTATCCGATATAGGCTGAATTAATACCAAGTGTGTTTGCAGCTCGTACATACATTTCAGCTATACACGTAGGCCCTTATCAGCTCTTAGGTGAAGGCAGAATCGGTGCAAAATTTAGCCATACAGTAGGCCTATTATGCATAATTGTGCAAAATCAATTAAAGCCCCTATTACTATTTAGCCCAATATAGTCCTAGGCCTACGTCCGTGGCCTTCGTCAATTCAAAAAGTATCACATGTGGTAGGCCGAAGCGGTAAGCCCCAATATAGCTTGGGGTCAACTTGCGTACGTTTTTAGCTCTAAAGCTGGCTATTGGGATTGGGTTGGGATTGGGCAGGAAATCACCTATGTGAATGATCATTGAGAAAGTTATAGTAACTCAAAATATCAGAGAAATTATTAAAATATAACTTGAAAATAGAAAAATGACTTTCGATGTTCAACTCTGCTGCCAGCAACCAACTATCTGTCAGACTGGCAAATTTGGATCCTTTTTTCGAAACATTCTTCCCGTGAAAATTAGCCATGCACTGACGAAGACACGTCCGAAACTTATGATGGGTTGCCTTGAGGGTTTCGATTATTTTCGTCCACGTAATGAGGTACGGAAGAAATTCTTCATTGAATGTCAAGTCATGAGATCATTTCGTCATTAAAAGACGTTGAGATATTCACTTTTACATTCTTCGATGAAAATTTGAAAAATAGTTCCCAAGCTTTCACGATATGAGTATTGAAAGCCGGAGACATTTTCGACTCATTATAGAGTAATTAACAGACGAGTCGGCAATTTCTGTTGGTCGCCATATCTTGATTATTCCATTTTTTGTCAAACGTCTCATATTTACGTTTCAGTCTAATATCACTGTTATCGCTGTTGCAGGTACAACACTCATAGTCCGGCAGCCAGAACGAGTTTTATGCAGGGAATGAGGCCGAACATGAGGCTCTCACAAAATGATGACCACCATACGTCTACTAACATGAATCTGTACATCTGTCGAGTTCAAGTTAGTTCCTCTTCTTGTCAGACAGGATCAAAGAAAAACACATCCAGAAGGACAGAGATTGCAGTTCTTTGCAAAAATGAAATTTTCAATGTTTTCTCTTATCAAATGTAATAAGTCTCGAGACATAATTTTTGACATGGAATGTCTTCAGGTTATTTCCCATCATGTTCATAAACATTTATCTATGAAGCTACACACATTCAGATTTGGTAAACCCCCTATTGTCGGCAAATACCAACATGTTGAAACTCACTTTATCTACATCGAACCACATTCTCGCATGCATCGCCGATCAGAAGCATGATACGTAATATCACATACACATCATAGGTAATTACCTGAAGATATTCCACGTCAAAAGTTGTGGCTGTAGACTGAGTAGTTTTCGCTTAATTAATCACAGATAACATAGAAAATTTCATTTTTGCTAAAAACTGCTAGTTGCGTCCCATTGAATTAATATGTGTTTATCCTTGATCCTGTTTGACAAGAAGAGGAACTAACTAAACCTCGGCAGACGCGCAGATTCGAAGTAGACATAGGGTGTACATCACTCTGTGAAAGTCTCACTTTCGGTCTCGTTCCCTATAGAAACTCTTTCTGGCTGCCGGGCAATCATTCGCAGCATCAGGTAAAGATCAGGTAGACGTACAAGTCAGTGACGCTTCAAATAATTCTATTCATCTCATGAAATACTTTTTTGAAATGAAAATTGCAACAATATTATAGAAATAAAACTTTATTGTAAAAAAAAGATATCATATTGAAAACTTGAACTTGAAATGCAGATATTGATTTTACAAATGATTTCCAAAATGATCTTTTGAAGATGATTTCTAAATTGGACAGTTGGACAGCAGAGCATGATTAGGAATGTAGACTTTAACTTGAAGATTTGTTGTTCGTTATTTCAATGAATAAATGATGTGAATTATACATTTTTTATGCTTCAGATTATAGTGTTTGAAATGTTGTCATGCGACCGGCAAGCCTGAAACCAGTTTGATTATAAAATTCAGTTTAGATTAGTCCACACGTTGGCAAACATACTTAACAGGAAGATAGAAATATTCAAGAAAAACGAGGAATAATCTAGGTAAGCCCTTGATGGTAGACTACCATTAAAAGCTACATATATAGTATGGATTTCCAATCAAAAATGAATTATCAGATTGTCTTTCACAATATGCGATACTCTGAGAAGATATGTTGGAGAAAATTTGCCATATTTTTTTGTATTTTTGCATTATGCCATGCTACTGGAGGCGTGCTTGTTAAACTTGGTATAAATGCAGGATTGATCGTCTTCCGCTTCGAAATATAAATATTTTGGATTGTATTACAGCGCCTATCTTCTTCAAATCTGAAATGAAAAGTGTATCAGAATTTACATCAATTGCGTATAGGTTACATATATTAACTTAGGGCGAGCCCCGCAGCATGTCCCATAGTAATAGTCTGAGCATGCAGGGAAACCCCGATATTCCAACAGATAGAACAATAGATTTTATAGCTACTCGAGTGCCTTTTGTGAGAGAATCGCATGAGTGGTTCCAACAGCGCAATCGGCTGTAGCTGTGATGCGCACTAGTGCGGCATCATTTTTAAGCGAGAAACTGCGGCTTAGTCAGATCCATCGGCGTAAATTTTGATAAAGCAAATAGACTATCGAGACCTTAAAGTAGCTAGAATGATTTGCTACTTTATTTGCTTGCTATACTTTAGCTGTGCAGTGTGCATGTTTTGAAGGAAGCAATAAATATTTGTCACCATTAATACTTAGTTAGGGCTTTGCACAATTCAGAGCAACCATGATCAAAACTCTCTTATCAGCTATACTGTCCTGCGCGACACTTGTGGTTTGTTGCCCAACATTGTCGACCCAAGCTCGGTTGCATTCTCTTGATGGAATGCTTTTGAAGAAAACCTACTTCTCTCTCATCCACAACGACAAGCACACTTTATTACTTTTAATTTATCGACTTCGTAAAATATTCAAAATTCATCTTCCACGCGTTCAATACGGTCTTTATTGTAGTCAATTGGTTCGTGAGGTGTCAACCGACATCGCAGGGATTTCTAATTCAAGTAATCACAAAGCATCCGATTGAGTGATCTTTTTCAGTTCCTGTCTGCACTGAAATGTCAGCACAAGATAAGCGACTGTATTCAATCAGTTCCTTCACCTCCTGAATGTTTCATTGCAACAGCTTGAGCGTGCATAGTCATTCCAGAACTTTCTTTTTGTGTCACTGTTTCCCGCCTTTCGATAAATTCTCTGACAATGCTTTGAATTCTTCTCTCTTTAGACATTTTCTGCGCCCCAAACAAAAAGCGGCTAGTGAATCTTTGTTGCTGAGAAGCCATTTTGAGACATTTTCTGACTGATATAATGGACGTCAAAAAATGGAACTCCATGGACTTTCTTCGATAAATATCTCGTAAGGAAACCAGTTGAAAAATGAAGAGCATAACTTTTTTGTCTTTGTTCACTGCTGCGTGAAATATTCGTGAAGCAAAGACACGTGTATATACCGGGAAGAAATCAGCATTATATGCAATGTTCATTTCTGCGGTTGTAGTCTTGAGACACACATGTCTGCATATGTTGTATAGTGAAGTGTAGACGGAATTTCATATGTAGGCCAACATGTAAATCTCATCTAAGAAGAAGAACAGAATCAAAACTCATCTGTATTTCACAGTGCAATAATCTCTAGGATTATTGCTTCCATAATAAAGTTTATGCTTTCTAAAGAGTACATATATTTCAAGGAGTGCAATAAAAGAGCAGTCTTTACTCAATGGTTTCATTGTAGAGCTTCATAATTTCTTTCAGATACAAAGTGAGTGTACAAGAAAATATATTCGAATTCCTTAAATTACAATGAAAAAGCACGAAGAACTATTCTTGTAATCAATAATCCAAGTCATCCATTATCCAAGCCATCCAAGTCGCATCTCCAGTTCCTCTTAATAAGCTATTGCTGAGGAATTCATGAAGTAGCATTTGCAGGTAATCCATAAAACCAATAAAATAACAAATGGCTATTGCAATATGGTTATTAAAGCATGCGAAATGATTTCGAATCTAATAGCAATAATGTCACCAGTCATAGTTCTTTCTTACACTATCAGAGCAACTAACACTACATGCACTTCAAACAACCAACATGCACTTCACCAACATTCAATTCAAAAATTGCTCTTCTCTATATATTGAATAAACAGGGAGGTCTCTTAGGGAGAGGATAACTGGACATCGCCTTGACATCAAACATAATGATGAAAGCAAAGTGGTGGGTGGCATTTCATTGTTTAGAATATGGTCATCAAGAACATAGCGTATCATAGCGTCATCAAGACTATATGTTGGATAAAACCTAAGGAAATAAAAATGAGCGAAAAAGAAATGAAATTCACAAGTCAATTGATGACCGAGTATCCTTTTGGTTTGAATATGCGGCACGTCTCGCAACGGTTACCTATATTTGACCCTAAATCTCCTATCACTGCGACCAATATGGCTGTTAATTTGCATAAATAATCTATGCATTATTCTATCATGGACGCCTAGATATTTAACCTACAGGACATTTCACGGAAATATCATGCTGCCAACTGTACGCAAAATATCAAACAATGATAAATGGCAATAGTTGCAAGTTCAAGTGATGAAGAATAGATAATGTCATAATTTCAACAGCTGTATTCGACCCCAATCCGGCATATCACTCTAATTTTCAATTAACTTAGTAATTTCTCTTAGAGCACTTTACAGATATTTAATAATTTGACTGATTGTGTTTTGATGGTGAAAACCACAACCCATTCAATAGACGGATATGATTATTATTCAACGAAAAGATTTAGAATTTGCATTCAGTTTTCAGTTAACATTTGAATTTGCGAATATTCTTTTGAGTATACTTCTCATTTTTTTCATTTTCTCATTTTAAAAAAAATTAGTTGAATTTTTTTGATGAACATTTGAAACATGTGAAGAGAACGACAGCACTTGCAAGTTAGTAGTTTACATATCTAGGCGTCCATAATTCTATCCCTTCTGTTACTATAACTCTATGCATACAATCCTGATATCGGATATCCTGCAAATATTTTTAATGTCTGTACCATTTGAATTTTACATCTTTTTGCATGTATTCTTGATGAAGGATTTGAGCAGCTGTTCCACTCCTACCCGAAACCGGTGGAATCAATAGTTTCTAACATTATTTACTTGATTTAATTACCATGTTCGCAAATGCCATATAATAAAATAAAAGATAAACAAACCCACTGTGCCAGTAAAAAAGCGAGGTGCTTTTATGTGGCATGTCAACTAGTGCCAGGACCTTGATTCCGAATGCCCTTTATATCCAGATTAAAGCATCATCTTATGTAAGAATTGTTCCAGAGCACCAGAATATTCTCCGTGAATTTCGGTGCTTTTTTCAACTGGATAAAATACTAGTAATGACCATTATTTGTTACTATTTATCTGTCTGGCAGATATTGAGCTCATCTAAACTTACCCCAAGTTTCCAATTCTTGTCTGGTCTTCTTTTATTTGGTGAGTGATTGAAGGAAATTCCATTCATTTGCATGCTTTTCTTCTTCTTTTTTCACGATATTCAGATTATTCTTCTCCATCGTTTTCACTTTCTTATTCAATATTTTTATATTCTCCCGGAGTCTTTGACTTCCATCCTTTAGCATCACAATGTCATCCTTTAGTCGTTGATTTTCCTGTACTAGTATTTTATTTTTCACAGTGAGTCGCGTCTCGTCATCTATCGCAGAGACCGCAGCAAGACCAATGCAGAGGAGCAGTAATTTGATCTGCAATCTGAAAATAGAAATTGCTCACATCAACGAGTTGAATATATTTTGAATTCAGCCCGTTTAAAGGTGTATTCCGATGATGGTTTCGGCTTTCATTTTATTCCTGATACTACACTGTAAATCATAAAGTCCTATTTCAGTATGAATCTGGGCACTAAACAGAAGAGTAGTAGAGTTATCGAACTTAAATTCACAGAAGTACTAAAATGCTTGTTGAATCATCTGCATTCATGTTCATGGCTATTTAGGTATCATTTTTCTTCTTAATTGTGATCTTTGTGGTTGTTAGAAAACAAGGTTATCCAATATTTCTATTAAGTACTGTACATATATACCTGGAATATAAGTTTAAAATTTGAGATTATATTCATAAGTTCACTGTTAATTTGCCACTGAAGATGGTCATGTTTGATGACTGAAACATGTTTGGTAACTTAATAAAGAATATCAAAGAGCTTAATAATATCTCAAAGAATTATTCAGCGTCAAGACCAACAAAATGTCCTCTCCCACACGAACACAAGTCAGCACTGAAAGAACTCAAATCTAACAAGAACATCCGAATACTGAAGCCTGATAAGGGTTGTGGTGTCGTAGTAATGTCAAATGAAGATTACATCAATCGAATGAAGACCATCCTATCCGACAAAGAAAAGTTTGTAGCAGACTGCAATCAAAGTGACGATATGACTGGATTGGAGAAGAAACTGAACGATATTCTGAAGAATTTGAAAAGTCACGGTCGTCTAACGTCCAGCCGCTATCAACAACTCAGAAGTGATGGTTCTAGAATGCCACGCATGAGAGGAGCACCAAAGATACACAAACATGGATGCCCACTGAGACCAATCATTAACACACAGAATTCCCCAGCTCACCAAGTATCAAGATGGTTAAATGACATCCTAGAGCCTGTGGAAAAACAGTTATTTGAATACTCAATTAAAGACAGTTTTGATTTCGTGGAGAAGGTGTCCCAGTTACAAATGAATGGAACAAGAATGGCGTCACTAGATGTGGTTTCACTATTTACAAACATACCACTGGAAGACACAATTCAAGGCATTCTCCAAGTAATTCAAGACAGCAATCTAGAAATTCCTGTGCCAGTAGACAAGCTTGAGACACTTCTAAAGCTATTTACAATGAACTCACGTTTCCTATTCGAAGGTGAAGTCTACATACAGAAAGATGGATGTGCTATGGGCAGTCCTTTGGGACCAAGATTGGCCAATATCTTCATGGGAATGATGGAAATGAAAACCAAAGATACAATCAAGGACATGGTGTGGTACAGAAGATACGTGGATGACACAATTGTACTGTACAAAAGAGATGAAGAAATTCGAAACTTGCAGGCATCCCTCAACAATGTGCACCCAAACCTAGTATTCACAATCGAAAACGAAGAGAATGGGTCTATTGCCTTTTTGGATGTGCTCGTGCAACGTGAGACCAATGGACAAGTAACAACGAGGACTTACCGAAAGAAAACATGGACAGGGCTGTATCCATCCTTCTACAGCTTCGCCCCGACCTCATACAAGCGTAACTTAGTTGCCTGCTTGTTCAACAGAGCCCGGAAAATTTGCAGCCCAATTCACCTAAAGAAAGAAGAAAATATCTTAATGAAAACATTACAAGATAATGGCTATCCACAGTGGTTTATCCAGAGATACAACAAAGCACGAGAAAAGATGATCGGCCCCAAAAGGAAAGAAGTTCGATTGGTCTTGCCATACAAAGGCGAAATACCGACACAAGTTGCTTCCAATCAACTAAGAAAAGTGACGATGGCAGAATTTCCCAACGTCAACCCGGTCATCGTCTTCACAACAAGGAAGTGTTATGCTCAAGATGGATACGAGGCAACAAAGGAAAATGACCCCACCATGGTGATATATGAATTCAAATGTTTCTGTGGATGCAGTTACGTCGGAAGGACCCAATTCCAAGCCTCAAAGAGACAACGGCAACATATTCCCGACTGGCTGAACAAAGGAAACCGTACGAGACCTCGATCAAATACGGAACCTGACAGCAGTATTACCAAACATCTTATGTCCTGCCCCCTTCTACAATCTGGGGCCCGAAGCAGATTTTCAATTTTAAGAAGGTGCTCCAACAAAGGCCAGCTGTGTGTGGTGGAAGCGCTGCTGATTGATAGGCTCAAGCCAGCATTATGTCAACAAAAGGAGACAATCATCGGTCTGATGCTGCCATGGTAACCTCATTCTACACAGGTGACTCATTTAATTTGTCCACAACTGACTTGCTTTTGAACTCAATTCATTCATCTGTTCTTATGTCATATAAAAGCTGCTTTTATTTACGATTTGTCACCCTAAGTATGTGCCAGATGAGATAGGGCGAAACATGTCGCGCATCAATAAAATATTATCGGCCTACATTTTCTTTTACAATATAATAAAGAATATAGTAAAGTGGAATCTCTTCGGCTATTATCTTTAAAAACATGGAGTTCACTGCTAAAGTCCCTAAAGAAAATATTTTGAACTTTATAGATGTAAGTATTAAAATTAATAACAGCAGAATAGAATATGAATGTTGCGTGGAAGACATGCATCCCGGCATCTCCTTAAATAAACACAGTTGGGTGCCGCACAACGTGGAAACTAACTATATAAAAACAGTGAAACTGTAGTAGCTACCAAATGCACCGATCAAAATAAAGAATATAAAGCCCTGCCGAAACTTAATCAGCGTTTTGAACAGAATGGCTTCAACAGCTGTGACATTAAGAAAAATGCAAAAATAGAAGAAGACCGACACTAGAAAACTTAGTCTCTTGGAAACTAAACTTCGTCAGTGATGTATGTGACAGAAAATTAAGCAGACTAATAAAGCAGTGCCATCTCCCACTTAAACTCATAAGTAAACCTGGTCCTACCCTAAAATCCATTCTGACTACAAGGAACTTAGAAAAGAAAAATACTCCTCATTCCAGCTTTGCTCGCTCTCACCACTTAAAATCGCGTGCTCTGAACGTTTAGTGTTTACAGGTTCACCTCTAATTTAGGTTAAAATTTTATATTGGTCAGACCAATCCCCTTTTCTTGAAAAAGGCATACAGCGAACACAAAACAGACTTGATGAACAAGAACAATATCTCTATCTGAAATCTTGACATCGAGATAATTGATAAAAGTCAAAACGCAACAGATTGTAGATTAACAGAAACCCGTCTGATGAAAACTTGTGCACCTAGCATCAAACGCAAACAAGAGATCCCAAATTTCTAACTTAATGCCACATTCTGTTCCATTGCTTATCATATTTAAGGCATCTTATCATCATTGTCAGCACATATCGGCCAAATATAATTGACATGGGGCGACCCTGAAATTTTCAATGAAAATGGAACTGTGCGTAGACTAAGATCTCATCAGTCGCACTGATCATCATGAGCAATAAGCATCACATTTTCATTGGCATTTGACGTCTAAAATGTTTGGAAAACAGGGCCGAATCGACGGATACCGCAATTATCTCAGGATCGCAAGCTCGCAATGAGACTGTTAAGAAAAAGGTGTCACATTGGACTTCAAATGAGTCAATGCACATATCATGGTAATACGCGCAGGCAGTCATCCAGAAGTCTCTGCTCTTGCCTATCACATGTACTTTCTTTTCACTACAATTATGCATACGTGCATACTTCCAAGCTCCAAAATTCATTGTAATTAAGATCAGCGTCATAAGAATCCACAGTATAGTGAAGGCCTATGATCAAGAAGCACGGTGCTTCAGTGCTTCTAACTAATTTCACGAAATACGCAATTGAACTGCAGAATATGTCATTGAAATAACTTCAAAGTGACCTACTTACTCAACAATAGCCTAAAAAATAGTGAGACTTAGCATGCATTATTCCTTCAGTTCCACCAATTCTACTGTGAAATATTTTTGAGATCGTCTCAAAAGAAAAAATATCACCAACACCATAGAGTAAGAGCGAGACGAATAGATAGCAAAGCACAATGCACGGTAAAGCTCGGATAAAGAAACGCAGAGAAGACTGTTGCGCAGTACACCTCGGCTATGAAGGGTAATTATTACCAGTCATATTTCGCCAATTATTATCGGTAATAATTACCCAAAACAGCAATTACTGGCAAAGTTACATAATGAGAAATATTAATGGTAATTATTACCGGAAATAGTACTTTATACAATGGTAATAATGACCGATAAAACTCATTTTAACTATACGCGTACTGCAAACCAATTGGTCCATTTCGAGCCACAGTGACATAGTCTCGTAGGTTAACACGGAGCTTATACGATTGCTTTGGATTAGAGCTCAAATAGCTCAAGTTTGAAGATATCTTTTCATTATACTCCCGAATGACCTGGCTCTCCGCAATCTTTGGCGATCGTCACTATTAAAGGATAAGTGTACAAATCTGATGAAGACCAAATAAATAAACTAAACATTGAAATTTGAAGTCGACGAAATCGAACCATTGCCCTTAGGAATAGCCGCTTTTTGGCGTTAACTACTAAGTTATGAAACATTCACGACTCTGTTGTCACGAGCTTATCATTTATTGTGTTGAACCTCTGCCATGCCCTCACTGCTAGTCCATTATGAAATGAAATTATTTGCAGTTTCAGCTAAATGAAATCGGTTGAGAATAATGCAAGATTTCAGTGACCATTTCGAAACTGAATCATTTGCAGTCAGCGTATGATCATGAGTGCTTCCTCAGCCGTTTTCAGTCCACTGCTGGATGAAGGTCTCTACACGATGTCGCCAACCTCGTCGGTCTTGTGCTTCGCGCATCCATGTTTTTCCTGCCACTTTAGTTAGACTTTCTTCCCAACGCGTTCTCTGTCCTCCTCTTCTTCCTTTGCCGTCTCTCGGAAACCATTCCGTTACCGACTTTGTCCAACGCCCATTTTGGCCCCCCGCCACATGTCCAGCTCCATTTCAGTTTTGCTGCAGTCTCCAGGACGTCACTTACTCCTGTTTGTTGTTTAATCCATGCGTTCTTCTTTTTACCTCGTCTTGTATACTTCAACATTGCTCTTTCCATGGCTCTTTGGGTTACTTGAAGTTTCTTTCTATGTTCCTTCGTTGTCCTCCACACTTCGCATCCGTATGTCAACACAGGGAGAATGCACTGATTGAAGGTATGTCTCTTCAGGCACAGTGGCATGTCACTCTTGAATATATCTTTTGCACGATTAAATGCTTGCCATGCTTGTATACATCTCCTACCATAGAAATAAACTGTTTAATTTAAGTTCGCTAGAATGGAAATTGACTCAAGGTCGCGGGACATCCGGGGGAACTAAGTTGGGGCATGAAGAACCAATTAAAAGCTTTGATTTACACATGTGACTGATTCTAACCCAATGATACAGACGTTGGCAGGTGCATCTAAGTGAAAATGCGTGCTGTTTATGTGCCGTTATTGTGCATTGCATGAAGCTTAATTTCTATTCTAGAGGTTTTATTGTTGTCAATTTCTATGTCTGCTACTGATTTCCTTAGCGATGTTGCTGTTCATGCTTACTAAGTGACGAAGGCATGTATGTTCTTGAGCCTCATGAGTGCTAATTATAGTCAAATCAAATTCCATTGCAATTGATTTAAACTACCCCGTTGGCCAACCCGAGAAAAAATGGTCCATTAGTCCTAATATGGGCAAATGTTTCCGCAACTTCTCAAAATAAAAGCGGAGGAAACTTATTTAGCACATTTTAAGTTTCTTAAAAAAATTTAATGATTCTTCCAATTACATTAATGAACATTTGAAGTGTTCAGAGTGATTTAAGTTCAATGTCTAACTCTGAGCAATCAAAAAATTCATAAATAAAAAATCAAAAAATTTGACAGAAGATCCTTTTCCCAAAAGTAACTTAGCAAGCTTTCACATTTTGCGTGTTAAAAAGTAATGCATTTAGTAGCAGTAATGTCAGCACGCTAACCAGATCTTAAAAAAATAATTTGGTCATTTTAATTGCCTAACTGTTTGTCAATAAAGGCCTACCAGAATTTCCGCTGAAAAGATGCGTACGTAATTAAAAATTGTGAAAAAATAATGTGAAATAATTTAAATATTGATATTGATGATTTAGAGAATGTCAGGAGATTTTCCAAATTGATATAAATTCATACACTTCTATTACGAATATACACTCGTAACTATATTGTCAATGCAGACTTCCTACAGATTACGCAATATAATGAACTGCTTCTTGAGGAGGTACTTGATGGCGTGTATGGAGTAACGGTCGGAGACAGAATTCACCATTCATTATTATTACCGAAGAATGAGCAGTAATACTCGAACAATTGCTTGAGAATCATCTCAACAACTTTATAGATCGCTAGAAACCTCAGCAAATATTCGTTTATAGACTACTCGGCTGACTTTCAAAGCTAGCCGCGAGTTGCAGCATAAATCTAATCCCCAAAAAGCAGTAAATTTTGCATTAAACTTCTCACCTTGTTGTCATCATCTTCTTATTATAGTCTCTCTTGCATACGAGTATTCGTTTATTTGACAGTGAGATGGAAATTGAAATTTGGATGAAATATCTGTCAAAATTCAATCAGAATCACGCAAAAAGTTATCCATGGACATCCCAGGGACTCCTAGATGGCGACGCTGGTTAACTATATCTAGGTTCCCTGGTGATCCCAAAATCACGGATAGCGTGGACTTCTACATGTAAGCTTATATAGTATAGATATAGTATATGTATATATATGTATATAGTATAATATAGCATAGACTCCTAAATATATATAACATGCTAGATTAGAAATCCATGATAATATACCAGGTGTCACAAAAAAGTGACGAAAACTAGACGCTTATAACTTGACCAATTTCCATTCGATACAGCTGACTTTTTGCATACAAATGTAAAATGACCATAAGTTTTTGTCTGTAAAGTTTGAAGTTTGAATATTTAGCACTCTCTGAGAAAAGTAGGCATAAGTTCAAATCCTTTATATTTCCAATGGTGAAGTTCAAGATATAGGACATATTGATATCTAATTTCCATCTATCAATCGCGATCATAGAACGTTAGTTAGCATGATCCATGATCAAGCAAACCGGAATATCAAAGATTGATTACACTTCGCATATACTTCTTAATGTCAGTATCTGGATGGACAACTTCCTCACTCTTCAGCTGGAAATCTAAGGCTCTGCATGATTGATGAATTTGGTGCAGTTCGATCACCACATTACTGCTAGCAGAGGAATGTATATAGTTTAATTCTTTTAATGAGGCATTTAATTCTGCCCGCTGGTTTGTTTTACTGGAGGTATTTTTGGTGTCGTAGTTCGGTCAAATGTTAAAGTCGCGAGGCATATCAAGTAAAGATTGTGCATTTTGTTCCCGACTAACTGTCTTGACGGTTCTTGTAGGAATTTAAGCGGTGGTTTACGCCTGTGTCTGAATTGAGCTTTCTGTGTTCTTGTGTTTTTCTGGTTTTGTATCATGGTCGTTTATTTTGTTTCTAGTGTAGTCTCTGGTTCTTTATTGGTTCCGGTGGTAGTTTTCGATCGTCGCACTTGGTATTCTTCTGTGGTTGGTGGTTTCTACGTTCACGATGCGAATTGATCACATCTTACAAAACTGGCGGTTTCTAGGTACACGATACGTGAGTACTTTTTGGTGTTGGGGTTATTTCTCACTAGTGTATATATCCTTGCAGACTATCACGGCAAGCATGAAGAATCTGATTAAGTTGGTAGATAAGTTTGACGGAAGTCAGAACATGGCTATGTGGTTGAAGAAGTTAAAGAGGTTGTGCAAGTTGCAAGCTGTAAAGGAGGATCTGTCACTGGTGACTCCGTTGTTTTTGGAGGGTACGGCTTACTAGTACTACGATCAAATGTCCGCTACTATCTCGCTTGTTTCATTCTAACACGAGTGAGAACTCCAAGCTGAAGCTATTGAAGTCTGCGGTGCAACCAGTACTTCTTTATGATCTCACTCTGACAGATACGCGCGCTAAAAGACTTGATCAGTCAAACCGAGCGCTGGCTCGTTTTGCCCTCGGTATCCACTTCCCTGACATAATCTGAAACGACGAGATAGCCAGGAAAGGTATTATTGACGCTACCTCTCTTCTTGCACTTGAAAGACAAAGCCTACTGAAGAGAATCCATCAGGACGTGGCCCTGCCATTAGTCCTCAAACATCCCCCGGTGGAGAAACTGCATAGAGACATGTCTCGCCTTCTTACGCTGAGAGAAGCCTTTTGATCTCTGTTCTTATAATTATGATTGTTGTCTCTTTTTATTTCAAAATAAAAGTATTTATCATCATGATTAAAATCTAAAAAGTTGACATTCTGTGTTTGTTTCCACAAAAGATAGCTCAGAAGCGATTTCTTGTGCTCTATGATGGTTTTGGTTGCAGCTTATTCGGTAGCTGATATACCTTCTCTAATGATTTGAAAGAAGTGGTATCAAGACGTTGTCGAAATTCCAACCAGCTGCAAATTCAACGTGGACGAAAATGTCCATACCAAAGAGGCATTCTGAATCAGTGTCTCAGTAAGCTTGCTCAGCTGAAGTGAATTATCGAATCAATTATTTTGCGCACAAAATTTATCATTTCCAATTATTCTTCTCATCTCATCATCTCACTTCCATGCTCACTTTTCGGAGACTTCACTTTTCCTTCATTTTCAATGAGTATAGACGAATGTTCACATTGCTTTTGTTCAATATAGACATCGCGATTAACCATAGACATTATATTTGAAAATAGATCATATCATGGATATCTAGATGTTCACGACGATTGTTGCCGGCTCTGGGCAGGCATCAATGAAATAACACCGCATAGCATTCACTACAATATCCATTTAAGTACCACTAGTATCACTGTTTCTTCTGCCTTGCACGATTCGATTCAGATTTTTTTGAATGCTTAGAAGAGTCTCTTGGAATTATGCTGACTGATAATGCTCGGATATAGTGTCAGTTGAGTCTGAGACCTGATGGGTTTGAGATCTCGTGAGAATCATGTATCTGCTGCTTATCGGTCGGTGAAACAAATTCCCCTTCAGACAATATGTAATGCAGTTTTTGAGTCATTTCAATTCCGATTTGGCTCAAGTGTATCCATGGCCACTTGTCGCAATCAGAATTTCCTGTCAGGTCCACTAATTGAGGCGGATGGTTTGGAGAAATTGATTTCTAACAGTGCATCAACTGCAGACAAAGATCGGTTGCTAGCCGTTTCCTCCTAAACAACGTTTGCTTGGATGACAGTTGTACTTGATCCCGAGCTGAATCAGCGTCTTGAACAAAATGAAGTTCAAGTGCTCACCAAAATTAGGCTTGGTCTACGTCTGGGTGTTGAAAATATGTGTCCAGGAAAGGCAATGGATAAATTTAGGTATCACTGTCTTGCATGCAAAGGTGGTCTAGATGTCATGCGTCGGCACAATCAGCTGAGGGACATCCTTTTCAGCTACTGTCAACAAGCAAGGTTAAGTCCACAGTTGAAAAATGTCCCGGAAATAACAGCAGTAGACTTGCAGACATCCTAGTTCCTTCCTGGTCCCCCGGCAAGGCTGCAGCATTTGATCTCACTGTTGTACATCCGCTCAAACCACGTAATATTGACGGAGTGAGTACAATAGTGAGTGAATGTATTGCTGATGATGAGGACAGAAGGAGGAAGGGGCAAACAAGGGGGCTCGTGTGAACGACAGAACTGGCGCTGCTTACCCCTGGCAGTGTCTGTGTGCGGCTCATGGTGAGATCAGGCCATTACAAGCATCCATAAAATCGCTGACCGCCTTGCGATGCAGAAAAATATATAACATACATTTAAAATGTAAATTTTGATTTGAATAAATTAAAATAAAATACATAACATCTCTCAACATTAATGTTTCAACGTTTGGGTGTTTGTGTGACAAGATCAAATGTCATCTCATTACTGTCACGAAATCTGCCAGAAATAGAGTGACATTTTTGCATTTTTTAGTCACAATGAGTCTCTAAATTCTTGCTTGTTCAAAATAAAGTCTTGATCTTCTAATGGAACAGCAGTCAACCATGAGCTTGCTCCTTCACCTTTCAATTGCTGAACAACGCTTAGCATTTTCGGGGATAATTTGTTGTCAGTTGTCCGCAGCCTTTCCATTAAATTTTCTCGTTTCATCTGTTCCAATTTTTTATCTGCGTGTTGTCATATTCTCGCAACATACAGAGTGTTAAAAAAAGTAACGCTAAATTTAATTGTTAAAAGTTTAATTCAATTCATAGATCATAATGAGAAGTGAGAACGTAGAAGACGATCAAAGAAGATGTTCAAAGTGTCTTCCGTCATTTAGAACACACTTCGCCATTCTGTCTCGCACAGACCTGCACACTTTTCTGCAAAGAGTCACATCAATGGTCTGCAACTGTTCAGAAATAAGCAACCGCAGTTGGTCGAGAGAAGTTGGGTTATGTGAGTAGACTCTCATCTTTTAAAACACCCCACAAGAAAAATCTGCTGGTGTCAAATCGGGCGACCTGGCTGGCCACTCGATTGGTCCCCTCCTACCAATCCACCTTCCGGGAAATTTTTCATCAAGGAAAGCTCGCACAGTGCTTGCGAAATGCGGGGGAGCACCGTCCTGCTGAAACATAACGTCATCGTCGTAGTTTGCTAAGCGAGGGATCAAAAATGTTTAAGCATGTAAAGGTAAGACTGTCCGGTAACACTGCCATCAAAGAAATAGGGACCGATTATTCCAACAGAAGAAATACCACACCATACAGTCACTCCAGGCATATTGACGTCTTTTTCGATAATGTGATGCAGGTTGGTGTCATTCCAATAAATGCAGTTGTGCCGATTCAAATGACCATTTAATTTAAAGGTGGCCTCGTCTGACCAGATGATGTTATCAATACTTGCAGGATTTGCTCTGAACATTTCTTCAAAATTCTCACAACTTTGCATTCGCCTGTCTGGATCATCCTCATTGATGGCATGAAATAATCGAGGAATGTACGGCTTCCTAATTCTTTCAAGGTATTGAACACAGTCACGTGAGATACATTGTATTCTGAAGTATTGGATATTTGACGTGCAATACGACGTTTTGACGTTGGAGTATTCGGTTCAATTTCTTGGAACACAACTCTTTGAAACTCTTGAGATTTGCATACAGATGGCCGGCCAGGACGACCCTCATCAGCAACAGACCCGTTTTCTTCAAACTTGTGAATGAGTCTCATTATTGTTGAAACATGGAGAGGGCTCTCACGAGCCTGTCTTGCAACTTCAGATGCATTACATTCAGATGAATAATAATTTTTCACCAGATTTATTCTCTCTTTGATTGTGAAACGTCGAGCCATTAACGTAGAGCTATAGTTAATACGCAAAGCTGATTGACTGAACACTAGGAGTGACATTAGTAGATGAGTACAATTCAATGCTGGACAATCAATTTTGAAACTATGGCAGCGACTCGTGAAGTGGACGATTCTAAACGTAAATGTGCTGCAAGTCTGGTAGTTTTGCAATATTTCTATGGTAGCTAGCTTTTTATGGTATCAGTTCCATTCAGTCGTTCTCGATTCAGTTGTTTGCTGACTATGATGAAAATTTTGCGTTACTTTTTTAACACCCGGTATTCTGTGATAAAATCGATTCAACATGTATCTTTGTGATTTCTTTTGCTGATTTAGCTTATATTGGTGAATCAAATTAGGCGATATTCAGCTGACGGTGATGTTAAAAAGGCAATGTTAAGTATCTCAATTCATTCAATGCACAAATCAATGACAATAAATTAACATAGAAAATGATGAATTTCTAATTACATTACATCGCATCTTCTACGCAATTAGTTCACGATTCCTTCTCTGTGGTATTCCACGAGTTGGATATCTTAAATGCCTGATCCCGAAGCGTGAAGTGTGGTCTATATCACAGAGTAAGTATATTAGATAGAGTAGTAACTCCGCATTTATTAATTCCCCAATGTGATTACACTTTCGACTTTATTAAATGAACTTGAGGTGAATACAATTGTGTATTGTTGCCAAATGTGAGACATGCAAATGTTTGCAGTTTTGAAGAAACTACCACGCAATTGACGATCATGATAGTAATGTAGAAGGAATTATGGTATTTCACAGATTCTTAATGTCATGACAGCCTTGGAGATTTAATGTTTGTTAAATTAGCAATTCGATAGGTTCTTATTACTTTCATGCTCAACCTCAAGAGTATTTTCTTAAGTTTGATCATGTCACAGGCAACCTGTCACTTGCAGAGCAAAATCACATAATCAAAGACAATGATTTCAATTAACTTTGAAAAATGTAAATGGGTCCACGTCACTATTCAGATTCAAGAAATAAAACATGAATTTGGTGAATCATAAAATCATGCCGGTGAAAATTGAATTAAAACCCCCCGGTGATTAGTTACTGTTGAACACTTTTGATTTGTCTTATTGTAGTGATTTTAGAACCAGACGTGTGGTTGAATCTTCATTTATTAAGGTTAACAAATCAAAAGTGTTCAACAGTAACTCAGGTTTTCATCAACCGGACTTGGTAACCGCTTCGCGAGTTGTAAATTGTATTCGCCGCTGATTTTGTCATCATTCATTTCTTGTGACCTGAGGAAGGGAGCAGGTGACTCCCGAAACGTTGTCCAGAAAATAGAGATTTTCTCACATAGTGGCTATTTTATTATTACAATTATCCGACGAACATTTTCGGTTACCTGGATTATCATGGATGCCACGTTCAACTTCTTACGTTTCTTCTTTTGTGTGTTCCCTTCATTGATTCCTCTGTACAGGCAATATGAACGAGCATTATGCAAAGCGTTTACAAGCAATGAGCGAGTTACCTTTCTCCGTAAGTGTTTGGAAGAGAAAGTAGTACCTAGAACAATGTCATGGACTTACAAGATGGATCCAAACAATCCTTTTCCTGTCGCGGCGCATTCGGTGTTGCGTTCTGCGATTGCGAACACCAAGCAGGAGACCAATCGCCATTTCTTCAATGTTCGAAAAGCTCGCCGTCATCTTAAGGGATGTTGGACTCCTGATGTCTGGTATGCATTGGATTGCTATGTTCGTGATGGGGTCAAACATAAAACTGAAAGTTCTCGGTCACATTTTGACAAACTCCTACGATCCCTCATTTCATTTTCATCGAAAATATCGTGAATCTCTCCGATTTTGTGCTTTCTAAATTTGAATTGGAACTGTTAGGTTTTGGTTTAAATTTTGCTCTTCCTAACAATCGTCAGGTTTTCCCTGAATTTGTATCAAATATGTACGATTCTAAAGATTCTTTTCATAAGAATTTCATTTATGGTCATATTAGCGGTATTTTTGATAGTCTTGGTAATCTTTCTAACGGACTCCCAAGGCGCTATCAGTCAGCTTTATCTTCTTTACGTAAAAATAAGTTGTTACATATTTGTCAGGCTGACAAGGGAGGAAAAATTGTCATTCTTAATCGTAAGGATTATGTAAAAAAGATGCTGGATAATTTATCCTGTCAGGATACTTATCGCACTGTTTCTGATAATCCCTTGCCTCTTATGCAAAGGAATTTCAATAGTGGGTTGAAATCAATTGCTGATAAGTACCCTGCAGATAGGAATTTTGTTTTATCATTCAAATCGATTTTGCACTCTTTACTTTACGCTCATAGACTTCCGAAAGTCCACAAGGTCAATCTGGTCAATTGTCCATTTCGTCCGATTATTTCTTGTTGCAATTCGCCATCTTATAAGCTTTCTAAGACCTTAGCCCGTTCTCTTTCCCCTTTGCTTGGTTGCTTTTCTACTAGTCATCTTAGGAATTCATCTGATTTGTTGAACAGAATTTCCAACATCTCTCTGAATCCCGGAGATAAATTCGTTTCTTTCGATGCCATTTCTCTATTTACTAATGTGCCTGTTCAACCTACTATAGATTTTTTGTCTCGTCGTCTTTCTTCCGTTTCTTATGACTTTCTTGTTAGTGTAGATTGTCTGCTAGATCTTGTTCGATTATGTCATAGTCACAATTATTTTACTTTTGAAAACAATTATTTTCAGCAAGTTTTTGGCTTAGCCATGGGAGACCCACTTTCCCCTGTGCTTGCGAATTTTTTCCTTGAGCATGTAGAAAGCGAGTTGCTTCCTACTTTTGCTGGCAACAGCCCTCTTTTTGGTTTCGTTATGTTGACGATGTTCTATCTTTAGTTTCGCATGATTTTGATTTGGATTCATTCTTGTCTTTTACGGTCGTATTAACTCTTTATATCCTTCTCTGAAGTTCTCTTATGAGTATGAGTCTCATAACGCCATTCCCTTTCTAGATGTTTTGATTAAGAAGGTTGGCCGTTCTCTTTGTTTTTCTGTTTTTAGAAAGGATACTCACTCTAACAGCTATCTTCATTTCTTTTTTTTATCCATTAATTGTTAAAATATATGTCGCTCGCGGCCAGTTTTTGCGTGCGCTTCGTATTTGTAGTTCTGATTCTATTGATGATGAAATTGATTTCATTTTTTCTTCGTTTATGAAACTTGGTTATCCTCCAGATGTCTTAAACAAAGCTTTATCTAAAGCTAAGTCTACGTATTTTCGACCTGAACCTTTGTCGGATAATGTACATGTAAATAATGTACATTCTCTTTCTGTACCCTAAATTGTACCAGTAATCATCGTTTGGCTAAATGTTACGGTACCAAACTTGTATTTCGTTACCCTAACAGTATAAAATCAAACCTAGTTCATAACAACAGTATTAAGAAACCTGGCGGTGTGTATAGTATACCATGTAAAGACTGCGATAAATTTTATGTCGGTGAAACAGGTCGATCTGTTATTACTCGTATCAATGAACACAAGAGAGCTGTCAGATATTTGATGAAAATAATGCTTTGGCTCAACATTGTATGCAAACAGGTCATTCTATTGATTTTAATGGGCATGACGTTTTGTCTTATTGTAGTGATTTTAGAACCAGACGTGTGGTTGAAAATTTATAGCTAGCTGATGAAGTGACTTTTGATGTCTATGTCATTATTGGTGCGCTTCCGTCATCACCGCCCGTAGCGAAATGAAATGCATTCGAAAATGCATTCAGTGCTGAATGCATTACACAAAATAATGCATTCAGTGCACAATGTTGGAATGACTCTGCAAAGTACATGCACATGCAGATTCAATACTAGGTCGCACAATATAGATTTTAGGCATAACCATGCCCACGATAGGCCTAAAGACAAAACAATTTCGTAGCATTTATATTTAAAAATCTTGACAATACAGACAAGGAAGGCGAAAAGAAGAAGAACACTAAACCTCTGAAGACATAGCTATATGAGGTAATATTCTTTTCAAAGTTGGATTTCTCAGAAGCTGTTTGATCCAGAAGGCCTATTAGACTCGATCCACGAAAGATTGCTACATGCGTCATAGAGATCTCAGGCTGCTTTCCTAGAAGGATTTTTCACCTTGGTCTTACACTCAATAAAACTTTTTCAATCCTAATTTCACTTAATTGCAATTGTTTCCTCCTGTCTTCATAGTGTCATTAAACTATACAGGCACCATTTGCTGATATTTTTCTGGCGGTATTGATGCAGTATCGAATAGCAGTTCTCAGGATCGTCACTTCTTCGTTCAGAAATTTCATTTATCCCATTGCTGAAAAATAGGCATAAGACCATTATTATACTTATATATAAAATCTTGCGCGTAGAAAAGGGAAAGTAATTGGGTGTGGTGCCTGAGATGGGCAATAGAAGCATAGTCAATATCAGTTGATTGCGACAAACCTATATACAATATTCATACAATAAAGATATTTTTTCCTCTTCCTAATCCCTTCTGCTCTTTCCACACCCCAGCCCCGGATATCACTGAATTTCTTCAAAATATTCTTCGGCCCTGAGGACATTGCAACTTTTATAGTTAAGATTTATAGTCAGAATAGACAAGATTTATTCTGATTATCCAAATTGTTAGGAAACAGGTACCTGTTATCAATCCAATTTCGTTTTAGCAAAAATTGCAACTTTTTTTGCTGATGGATTTCCTGCCCTTACTGTTGATTTCATACTCAAGTTGACTGCAGTATATTCAACATTGACTTACTAAGGAGACTTCATTCTACAATTGTGTAGCTGCGAAAATGTGCTTCAGCCAAATTTAAGCTGTATCGCCGATAGAACAAATAATTATCAAACGTTTCTGATTATGATAGAATGATTATTGATTATGAGAAGAGCAAGTTGACACAAAATCTAAAACGTCAAAGGATGTATAGGACCTATGGTTCAAACGCTCAAAAATTATCCTTATTACAGTGGTGGCCATTAATTTAAGACCTCTTATCGATTTCTGTTACTGCTCTTTAGTGGCACGATTTCTAAGGACTACTCAGGACGATTTCTAAGTCACTCATCATTCTTCTCATAGTTAGCTACACGTCACAACCTTGCTTAGGGACGCCCACTGTCCTGGTTGCAAGACATTCCAAAGGATAAATACAAATACTCACCGATGAGCTGTCACAATCCGGGAAAGGGCAAAGCAAAGAGCATCAAGCCAACTGTGAGAGCACAGATAGTCGCCTACCATGAAAATGGTCGTAGTGAACGCTATATTGCGAACACACTCAATGTATCAAAGATTGCTGTACATCAAGCCATTGTGAGCTATCGCGAAGAGAAATCCTTTAGTGACCGTCCACAATCAGGTGCACCGAAGAAAACAATATATGGGATAGGTGCCTTATCCGCCGAAAAGTCCAAAATCAACCATTCATTTCAAGCAATTCTGTTTCCAAAGTGTTAGCTGATCATGGAACTGTATTATCTCCCAGATCTGTTCGTAGACATTTGGCTCATATGAATCTTCACTCGTACAGATCCGCGAGAAAACCATTACTAACCGCCAGAATGAAGAAATCTCGACTCGCATGGGCACGACGCTATAAGAATTGGACGATGGATCAATGAAGAAAAGTTCTTTGGTCCGACGAGTCAACTTTTCAGTTGCTCAAACGGTCTGGTCCCGTTCGACGAACTAGCGGAGAGCGCTACAATCATCGATTTGTGATTCCAACAGTAAAGCATCTTCCTGCGATAATGGTGTGGGGATGCTTCAGTGCTCAAGGTCGTGGAGGTCTCACGTTTATGGCAAGAAACGAAAGGATGAATCAATTCAAATACGTGGAGGTATTGCAGGAGAAGCTGATAACCTTCATGCTTAATGAATTGTCACAACTGCGAAATATTTCAGCATGACTCTGCTCCATGTCATAAAGCGGCATCAGTGACAACATGGTTTTCTACCAACAACATCGAGGTTCTCGATTGGCCTGGTAGCTCACCAGACCTGAATCCAATCGAGAACCTCTGGCAATCCGTCAAACTCAGAGTGTCGAAGAAATCTCCTTCCACACTGAGTGATCTTCAAAATACTATTCGAGAAGCATGCGTGTTAGAAATATCATACGACATGCGTCAAAACTTGGTGGCATCAATGCCTAGAAGAATTGCCGCAGTGATAAAAGCTGATGGTGGAACCACCAAATATTGATTATTTTATTATGCTTATAATAAAAAATGATGGAATTCATTAGTTTTCAATCTTCTAAAGAGGGATTTAATTAAAAGCTCGTTTATCTTAACTAAACTATTTACTTGTATTGTGGTCTGAAATTTATGGCCAACACTGTAAACAGGTTTACTAAAGTGATGTAATCTAATAATGTGCTCACACTGCATCTACGTACGGTATAATGGAAATTAGTTAATTTTATCACAAAAACATCATTGAGTTTGCCAGAAATTGAAGGCGCTTCACATTGAACCAGGAACGGTATAGTTTTGTGGTTGTAGCGGAGAGCAAGCCTTCATCTTGCAATCCGGTTCATTCATGACAAAATGATTAATTTCAACAAGTTCCACACAAAGTATTACAAAAGAGTTAGGGGCCTACCCTCTTTGTTGCACTTGATTCATGAGATTTTATGTATTGACAGAAATGGATTCAAGCTAAATTAGACATAAGCCTACCCTCACGACAATTTTCCATAATGCGGATTCATAAGATTTTTCTGAGAGCTCATGAGATTATGATGAGTCTCATGACATTCTCACAAAAAAATATTTGACTTATATGCTCTCATGATGCCTTGATGAGAATATAATGAGTGGTAATGAGAACATTTGTGAGGATAATATCTCATTATGCATTCATAGGAAACTTATGAGCATTCATGAGGTTTTTGTGAAAATAAGTTTATAAGTAGCAAGATATGAATGCTAGTCGGGAAAGGAAGGAGTCATAAGAAAGCTTATTCAATCGATAAAAATCCTCAAGTTTGGTCTACAAAGGATAAAAGGCAAAAATAAAGAATATATCAGGGGATCTGCAACAGTCATTTCGAAATGATCCATAATTTGACTTTACAATTAACATTACTATGCAAGATGTTGAAAATAGACAAATACTCATTGACAAAATTTTTGAAGCATTTACTTCTTTAACTTCTTTCATTTTTTATATATATATATATGTATGTATGATACCTTGATAATTTAGTCACAATCTCCACCAAGTCGGTAGCACAGAAAAACAACGCATGTAGCAGATTCAACTTTAATAGCGCGTGTGCCCCCTCTAGCTCCAATACATTCAGAAATCCGAAATGGCATGGACTCACAAAGTTTCTGAATGAAGGATGTTTCAAGGAGAAGCCAGTCTGTCAGAGAGAATCTTCAGGGACACTGGTGGAAGTGAATAGCGGTCTCTCACTCGCCGCCAAAGCTCGTCCCAGACTTGTTCAATGGGTGACAAGTCAGGTGAGCGTGCAGGCCAGTCAAGGGTTTGAATGTTCAATCTCCTAACAGTGGCAATGACAGCCGAGGAGCGATGTGGTCTTCCGTTGTCGTCTTGGAAGACGAGATCCTCCACCCTGACCATTGGAGCAACAACAGGAAGCACAATTTCATTGAGATACCTCTCTCCAGTCAACATGCATTTGATGATGACTGCTGTCGTTCGTCCGCCATGCCAAATGACACCCCACAGCATAACACTTCCACCACCATATCTGTCGTGTTCTTTAATGCAGCATGGGGCAAAGCGTTCACCTGGAAGACGATGCACTCTGACACGACCGTCATTGAAATCCAGAGTGAATCTCGATTCATCGGTCCACAAGACATTCTGCCAGTGATGGTCATTCCATGAGCGATGGGCATCACACCAGGCAACTTGTCTTCTGCGATGCTCAAAACTTAATGGAATTAGGACAGCTGGTCCTCGCGATTGAATTCCAGCTTCTCGCAATCTTCGGTAAGCCGTTCGAACGCTACAGTCTATATTTGAGGCACTCTTCCATTGTACGACTAGCTTTGGGACTGACACAAATCTATTCCTCTTTGCAGCTAAAACTAGACGTGCGTCTGTCCTTCCTGCAGACTTTCTTGGTCGACCAGATCCCTTCTTCTTTTTAACATCTCCTTCTGCTTTCCATCGACACCACCACTTCCAAACAACGACTTTCGATAGTTGCAGCTCTTCGGCAACACTCGCACAACTTCTACCACAACGAATCATTCCAATAGCCATACCTCTGGTAAACTGATCGTGTGGCATTTTATTTTACAAAAGCTGGATTTCAGTTCACGTTTATGTTCAATTTGTAAAAGCAATTGTGACAGTTGTATCGATATCAAAATTTTTGAAATTTGACCACCATGGATCTTTCTCTATTCTCTATTGTGTTGAATGGTAACACATAGAAAGCGAGATATTGCATCATACCTGAGAAAAAATGAAACAAACTTCAATTCAAGCCAATGATAGTTTGTTTCATTAATTATGTCAATGAGTATATATACAATTACAGTTCAATATCTTATCATGATAAATAGTAGTTTATTATTGCACGAGCAATGCTGGAATAGAATTGTAAACATGGTATGGTGAAGATGGTGTGGAAATGCTTTGGAGCAACGTGGCGCGGTTAAGAATGCCTCAATAACTACATGTCAGAGAAATAAATTCAGAAGTATGAAAAAGCAACTCTTATTTATCAATGAGATTTTTATGAGAAACTCATGCAATTTTATGAGATATTTCATGCGAAAACGTTCCAAATCCGCATGAAATATCATGAGATATATATGAGAAAAATCTCATGGAAAACATGAGGAATTTTCGTGAGGGTTCGGTTAGTGTTGCAATAATGTGCATGCATCTTTTGCCATTAAATTTACCATACTTTGATTACAGTGAAACGTTTTGAAAGATTCCGCCAATTGTTGGACGGCTAAACGATAAAAAATCCTTGCTGGAAGTGATACTCTAAAGAAATCAATTTCATGAATGTAAATTCACCTCGCACTGTTAATTTCAGCGACTTTTGAATTTACTAACCGAGCAGTCTCTTCAAAGTCAGCAATCTATGCAGCGTGTCTTTGCTTCCACCATAGTTTGAATCCAGGCCAAATTTTTATATATTCAATGTAGGGACTACTGAGGAAAGAGAATTCAATCAAAACAAGTTTTATCAGCACTGAATATGATAACAAATAATGGACACTGCCTATACACAAGCAATATGCCTAATTCTTTCTTACTGCTTGAACAATACTTTTACAATGAAATATCATTCTATAAATGATTCTAAGTTAATAAATCCAATTTAAAGTCGCTGTTTTGATCAGCAAATGTATATTTGTCGAAAATTATTTGAAACGTTGTAACCAGGGGCGACGGCAGGGGCGGGCCAGGCAGGGCCGCGGCCCTGCCAAATTTCATCTGGCCCTGCCTGTGGCCCTGCCAACTTTTTGAGAGAATTTTGAACATTTCGTAAATTAACAGTGTAGCAATATTTTATTCATTTTTTTGTATTATTCTTATTTGGTATGGTTGTTTTGCAGAGAATACAGATGAAATATTTGACACGTATTTGCTGTAACGACGGCTGTTCTCACTCCATTGACAAACCAATTATTTTTATATGTTTGTTTAAAAACGGACAATCTAAATTGGATGTCCATGACCTTGACGATCAGCTGTGATATTTTTTTTCAAATGGTTTAATGAATAATTGCCTCAATGAAAAAAATAATCCTCTAAATATGGAACCTATACATAATACGAGGTTGGCTTATCTCCGTATTTATCATATGTAAATGATGGTGAGGATTGCGGGATATGAATTATAGGACGCCGCTTATAGAAGTAGAAATCTGCCTCATGTCATCAGAATATAAGCACGAATTGGCATAATTGGCTAAGCATCAGTAAATTTTGCTACTACCGTTTCGCATAGTGATAGGGCCACATAATACAGGCCTCTTGGTGACTTACTGTTCTCATTATATCTGTAGGGACCCCAAAAATGTACTTTTCAACATTGTTTGGAATGACCTTGGCATACATTTATGCGGCCCTGACACGAATCTATTTGGCTCTGCCTTGGCCCTGCCGAAAACAGACGGCTGGCGTCGCCACTGGTTGTAACCATGTCTGTTTTCACAGAAAAGTTGGCCAGACATAGTAACTTTTGGTGAGAGGGAATCCGATAGATGTACTCGTACTCGATTTTTGTTTATTGGCGAAGCCTTTCAACCACTACAAGCAGCTATCTTCAGATCATTTTTCGCCTGAAGAGGCTGCCTGTAGCGACTGAAAGGGCTCTCCAATTAAACAAGGATTGATTACATCTATCGTTTTGGGCTTCCCTCTCGTCAAAAGTAACTATATCTGTTTTCGTAATCTGTTGTCAATTTTATTTTTAATTGATGCCTAAAGCTATTGTAATCTGGTGAATAAATGTAAAAATGTAATAATAGTAATATAGTCAACAGTATTTTACATTTGTTGAAAATTATAGAAGCACATTTAGACATTTAATCGAACGCATTCGGTTTTTGAATGTTGCTATCTGAGCAGTTGCTCCAAGTCATTGAAATCTGAATAATTAAATGTTCTAGCATCGTAAACTTTTCGGGAATGCTGAGTTTACAAATTTGTGAAGGAGTTATTGAATTGTCTCTCCCTCTGTTTCCACTCCGACAGCTAGCGTGGTAGGCCATGAATCCTGAGTAGGCCTACGGATTATTGCGATCACGGACAAAATGAGTACAAGACTCCTATGAAATGGCAGAAACTGTTCTATTTGCAATATTTTTGTTTAAATCACCAAAATTAGGAAAATAATTGACTCTCAAAAATTAATAACTTTTTGAAAAATGACCGGTGGATTTACAACAATATTACTCGAGTGTATGTATAAAGACTAATATTATATAGTGCACATGAACCGGTACATATACACATACATAGGCTGAAAAAGTAATCAAGTTTCAGATAACTGTGTGATTTAATCAAAGTTGCCGGTGTATACAGAACGGAAGAGTTGATAAACGAAAGACATGTAAAGAAAATTCTTATTCTTTAGAATTTTGAGAGCAATGTTGATAAATCGCTTTGAGTTCTGCAAAAAAGGCAGACGAATTTTTTACCAACTGCAGGATTTTCTTAAGGGCAAGATTGTGTTTGAATAGACATCGATCTAATTTTTGCAAACATGCTTTCCGATTTACGGGAATGGTGAAATTCAGTCTAAAGCAGCTTAAACAATTAGTGCCACTATATGCGACTGCAACAGCATTTGGCATGCCAGACTGACATGACCACCTGTTTTAGGAATAATGTATTCTCCAAAGACGTGAATTCTAGCTTCCTTGCAAAAGCACATAGAAATTGGTCAGATATTTTCAATCGACACTATTGTGAAGCTTTTTGCCTATTTTACTAAACAGCTTAATCGCCTACGTACATCCAGGGCATTGCCTAATTTATCCCCAGTAAACCTTACAAAATAGCAACCCATGATATAAAACATACGTTGCGTGGGGAAATATATAGACGTTCTTGTCGGAGAAATCGAAAATATCTCGAGGAAAATTATGATCGCAATATCCCCGACAAAATTTCTTTCGACTTCTCCGACAGCACCTTCATAAAACGACGGCACGATCGATTTCCCCTGTCACCCCGTGGCGCCACCCCTGATGATGGCCCGCAAAACATTAATAGGCTATGGAGGCTGCATGTAGGTCTTAAAGCACTTAAATGTTGATAGAGGGCTATACTAGAGTCAATAAAATTAAATACAATCTTCCAACACAGCCCTTTCAATCTGCGAACAATATCCGATGATACATGCTTCAAAATGAAGACAATGAATATATTCATGAAAAGTTGTTTACATATTATAAGAAACAATTATGCCTGCGCGTTTCGTCATGTGATAACATCTTTTCAAAAATTCAAGCAAACCTAGGTTTTATAGTACAAACCCGAACTATAGCTTTAGAATGATATAAAGTTGTAATGCAACACACATTTGCCTACGTTCACTGGAGCTTTTCACACATTTAGCCTATGTAGCTACTTAATTCTATGCTCTAAGATTTTTTCGACCCGACCCGACTTCAAACGGATCCCGATTAAACACTATGAATTATAGGACTTGCGGAAATGAACTACAAATATGATATTGATTTGATTTAACCAACCTACGCTACATTCAAGCCATTTAGGCCTACATGAATTGCTTGTTTCAATAATATTGACAGATAAAGCAGGATTATATATCTAACAAGCTACACTGCATATGTAAAGTACATCATACTTCAACAAGCATGCCACTTACTTTTCAAAACCGAGTTCTACGGTACTGATCAGGTTTCTTCATTGACTATATGCAAACACTGGTTAGTCTTCCATCATTCGTTAAAAATTCGAATTGAAATTGTGACACAGGCTGCTAATGGACAAGTCAAATTCTATTACTTCAACACGTAAATCAATTTTCACACTTTGAAATGCGCACGCGCTTTCTCATTCGAGAAATGCTGCATGAAGAACAACACGAGATCACATTTCTATGTCTTGATAGAGCATTGAATGGACACTTCAGTCATGGTTGCCGTTAGATACAAGGTTACACCCTGGGTTTTGGGTCGACCTTGGGTAAGTGATACAAAACTTGGGTTTTCTATTAATGCTGTATATATACAGATCAAGTTATAAAAATTAATATTTTGATTTAAATCTTCGGAGAGCTACAGGATAACCATCCATTAAAATTCAATGGATAGATTGCACTGTCAATAGCAGTAGTTTCCATGCTTTCATGCTAAATTGAAACCTCAGCTATAGTCTAATTCCTGAAAGCAGCTATATTTTGCACACATGCGGGTGCATGCTTTTTATACCCATAAATTTCAAATTTGGATCTATACTAGCATTTTTGCTGATGAATAAGTTGGGAAGCACTTTTGTGTCGAAACATATACAACGGCAGTAAAATCAAAAGTGTCCACTTTAGACGGATAAGATGTCCACTATGACCGAGTTGAAACACAAGTAAAAGATAGGAGCACCTCAAAGCTTCTACTTTAACCGAGTTTACCCTAACTTCACTTCATTGCATATCTAGCGGATAGGCAACAATGTATGTGCATGCATTTTGCAATACAAATAGATAAAAATATGTTTCATAGGGAATTGAAAGATTCCTTTGACTCACAATAATTAAAAGGTTGGACCTTGGGTTTTGGGCCGACCCTAGGTAAGTGATACAAAACTTGTGTTTTCTATTAATGCTGAATATACACAGTTATATACAGTTACAAAAATTAATATCTTGATTTGAATCGTAGGAGAGCAACAGGCTAAGAGCATAAAGTCCTGTTATTTTATCTAATTTCCACTGGATTCACAGAATATTTCAAAAATGAAATACTTGTGATTATTAGAACTATTTTATTCTGGGGTTGACAATACCGCACATTGAAAGTTCATACATATTGTATCTACTGTAAGCTTAGATGTATTTTGTTGCATTTTTGCATATCGAATTTTTGTAAATTCCGTATATTTTATAACTTCGCAGTTATCTTCGCACCCTTAACTTTCTGCGATAACCGACATTTATCCAAAAATGCATTCATTCCGATTTCGCATTCTAAATATGCTTAACCATGCACTTACTGCGCAGCTGTAATATTTATCAAGTTTGTTTATATTTCTGAATGATAAAATAAAACAATTGCTTTGCTATGAGCCATTGTGTAACTCAATCATAATTAAATCAAATATCTTCAATTAGTCAGTATATCAGTGTAGGTTAAATTAAAAGAAAATTTTATGACGCAATACATGTGCTTAGGCTACTAATTACAATTATTGCAGTAATAAATCGTTTCCCACTAATACTATACTTCTCATGGGCCCAATAGGAATTTTTGCCTAGGCCTATAGAAGAATCTTCATGTCAGCACAAAATACGAAGAATGCACTTCGCTTACTTGATTTCATTAAAAATTATTATTTGCATTAAATATTATTTAAACGTGCGCTTGAGTTTTGGATTTTGACCCCACGTTTTGGTCAAAGCTTGTATTGGGTATACCCAATACAAGCTTTTGCCCAGCCTTGTTAGATGCGAATCTCATCTTGTGATAATCATGCCTTGAATGCATCCGTCATATCAATCATTGCTGAACGCATGGAGATGGATTGTTTATCTGTAGTTGACTAGAATGGAAATTGACTCAAGGTCGCGGCACATCCAGGAGAACTAAGTTGGGGCATGTAGAACCAATGATAAGCCTAGGAGTGCTCATGTGACTGCTTCTAACCCAATGATGCAGTCGTTGACAAGTGTATCTATGTGAAAATGCGTGCGATTTTCGTGCCACTATTGTGTATTGGATGAGACCTAACTTCCATACTAGAGGTTTTATTGTCATCAATTTCTATGGCTGAATGCATTCAGCATCATAAATACATGTAATCGTCTCGATGACACTAAAACTCGTGGTAACGGTTTTGAATGCATTAATAAAATTTGCTGCATCGACTATCGAGTTCTGAATTACAGCATCCTGAATGCATTTACGCCTAGACTTTTGCGCCGAATGTATCTATGATAATATATTCAGATGAATTCGACTTCATTTGAATGCATTCGGATGCATCTCGCTTTCTTACGGGCGGTGTCTTTTTGCATTAGATGCATAGGAGGAAATTTTGAGTCTAACAAAACAACATTAGTGGTGTCAAATAATGACAAATGTTGACATAGAGATGAGAACGTCAACTTCAAAATCTTCTAATTTATATCAAATTTTGCAATGCTAAAAGTCGAACTCAAACGAAAGCGTTCTTCGGTTAGTCATCGCACCAGAATGACTTTTACATGTTGTGACACAGTCCGAAATTTCCTTCCTTCTCATAACAAAATCATTCTTAGTGTAGACACAGTTTAGCGACGGCAGTCCGTTAAACAATGTAGGCTACATGTTTTCACTAATTTTTTTACCCAACAGTTTAAGGGAACTTTACTTTTGAAAAGTGAAGCCTGAAATGACAACTTCAGGGCATTGCCCAATGCAGTCAAGATTTCGTGCCTGGAATCGAACAGGAAGTGTCTCTAAATTCAAGAAAAAAAAAAGTTCGAAAATATGCGACCATGTCTTATGGCTATGGATGTAAGTACTTTAAGTAAGTACATTAAGTAATCTTGTTCAGATGCATACAGTATTTGGAAGTCTATTCCGAACAGCAAGATTTCTATTTCGATTATCAGAATTCGGCTGTGAATCACATCTGACTTAGAAAATAAAAATTCCATTTCGTTTTGCAATATATCTGCTTTTAATGTAAAACTGCATAATTTGTACTCTGTTGTTCGAATTTCAGATATTGTTAAACGAAATAGAATTCTTGTTTTCTGAATCATATATCCTGTAATTCACAACAAAATTACGTACATGTATCATTAAATATCTAAAGAGAATGATAGCTATTAAGTCAATACAAGACACCAACACCCTTGATTCCCCACCTCACTCGCCCGACTAAGGAATCGAACCGAAATCCGCGGTGGAGACGAGCTCGCACCTTCTTAACTAGGCCACACTGACGGTTCAAGAAGAATGCGAGTGAAGGCAGAAGTCATCTCTAAGTGACATCGACATCATATTGTCCTATTATTATTGACAGAACGCTACCAGCGTTCATATTGTAGCGAGACAGCATATCAGCATGTCATTCGACTAAGTCACAGTGTAGATTGACAACAAAGGTCTGTCGTAGTTCATTGAATATCTAAGAGAAGGATATTCAATGAACTACGACAGATCTTTGTTGTCAATGTATCATTAAATATTTATACAAAATAAATGCAATAATTAAGTATTAAAATTATACATTAAATATATTATCGAAACAGAAATCTTACTGTTTACAATAGACTCCCAAATACTGTAGAAATTGTCCGAATTCTTCGTTGAGGATAAATTCGTTGTTTCATAAAGTTTAGCATGATTATGTACGATTTTGGACACTGTCGGTTTGCTCACTGCTTGATGTATCTGAGGCCAAGAGCAGATGAGCAGAATATTCAAAGATACTGCAAACAAAAACATTTTAAATGATACATGAAGCTGAAAGTAGAGACTTTTGTCGTCGGAGAGCAATGAGACGATTGCTTGACGACTTCTTGGAATAATTTCGGGCACACACGCACGTAAAAATTTTGAGTTTTTATGGTTTATAGAAGCTATTAGGTTTTAAGGCTGTCTTCAGAATTTTTTGAAAATATAATGGCTGTCGCAGCTAACGCAGCCTCGTCTAGGTCTGATATTTCTGTCCTTGATTATGAATGTCCTTGATGAACCATGATTTAGTGCTAAATTCAATAAAAGTTTCAAAGAAATACATTACTTCGAAGTATGAGTGTCCACATTCCTTCTTAATGAATTGCCATTTCATGTGTGACACTCATCATTTGATTGAGTATACTTGATGATTACAAGAAATAAGTGTTACATTCTGTGATTCCGGAAGGTTTTCAAACCAGACATCTGGGCATCATGACCCCCCTTTTGCGTGCTCATGCTTAAAACTATCGTATATTGAAGCATCTCTATCAAGGCTCTCTCATTTCAGTGCACGTACATTATGTTTCAGAAAATTAACGGCATTCAGCTTTAAAATTAATGATCAAGATTAGAGATTAAAATCAGCCCTGGAATTTAGATTAGATTAATCTAAATTTTTTATGTCTTTGCAAAAACTGTCCTATTTTAGTCCACATTACGTATTTTGAAGCAGCATCTTTGGACACCATCGACAACATCTTGCCCGGATTTTCAACGTCAAATCGGAAAACCTGTGCCATGAAAACCTCATGTTTTTGTTGCTCGCTTCATTGGAAAGTTGGAAATCTCAATGAAATTTTGCGTCAACATCTGATCGTGAAACCTATTGACGGAAGAGATCCTAGCGTCCCATTCCGAAGAGCAATCAGCATGCATGCCCTTCGACCTTCGGCTTGATTCTTCTATTATGGCGGAAGTCTCGATCACATTAATGAGTGTGTGGCCTGTCAGAAGGAAGACATGGGTGATGCTTTTGAACTTTTTCTATTTCAACAGTTTGAACCCAACCATTATACAACGTCATGATTGTTCTTGCCTTGAACTTTGCATCATAATGTCCAGATAGTGGCTTATCCCCTTGTTCATGCTGACCTTTTTGGCTTGTCCTCTTATGCACTTTCTGGAAACTATATAAGAAAACAATCTATGCCGGCGCAACATGACTTCTCGCTTGCCAAAATTATTCAGTAAGTGCCACTTGTAGGTTACACCACGAGTCAATTCAACGAGCGCGAAGCGCGAGTTGAATTACGAGTGGTGCAACCGAATTACACCACAGTTTCTTACCCCTACATTGGTCTAAGTGTGGTGTATGAGATTTTTTCCACAGTTCGCGCATGAGGGGGAAGTGTTTGTTCAGCAAGAATCAGAGAAACCGGATATTTTATGGTTGGCGCGGGCAAGCGATGTGGGGCAGACGAATGACTTCAACGGAAACTCTGTTTTTACAACGACAAAGCATTCGAACTTCAAGAAGTGGATGAACATCAAAGCATGACTATTTCTCAGTTTGAATTTGGTGAGGAGGTATTTTATCTTCAACAAAAGAGGATATTTATGATTTTTATGTTTTAGGAAAGTCGACAGAATTTTTAACCCATTGAATTTTCTGAGGACTAAATTTTTCGCTAATAAAGAGGGCCATGCATGTAGTTTACATTGACATTGATATCCTACGTCCTAGGAGTATAGAGATTTTGGCAACTGTTTTCTTAACAAGAGACCAAAACAAAACTGTGGCAACATATACACTGTCATTGTTGTGCTTCCATTTTTATCACCATTTCATGAAGTGCGTGAGTCGCGGGGCAAAACTGTAGTGTAAGAGAAACATTCTTGCACATCCACAGTTTTGCAGACTACATTCCGAAAACAGTGGTCTTATAAGAGATTTTGACGAAGAGTTTTCGTAACACGAGAACAAAACAGTGGTGTAAATCTCATCATACTTTCTTGCTCCTTAATTGGTCTAATTGTGGTGTATGAGAATTTTTTCTACAGTTACAAACATAAAGAAAAACCATTTGCCCATTGAAAAACCACTTGTGCCGCACACGGGACAAGTTGTTGCAAACATCAGAATTATAATGTTATGCAATCAAATCGATAACGTTTAAACACTTTAGCTGCAGGGGCGTAGCACCTATAGTATTCTAATAATCTGAGAATACACCGGAATTTACAAACGAAAATGAAATTACAAATATGTGATGATAGGATTTTGATTAACATGAAGGTCATATAATCTTGTTCGATGTTTCCGTTTTCCAATTCACAAAACTTCTTTAACACAGGCGGAGAGATACGAGTATTCTATCTCGCGACAGAATCACACCTGTACAGCAGTAGAGTTATCAATAGCGCGCCTCTGATTGGTCTGGATGCAGCAAACATTGTAATGATACGTCTCCTCTCTGCGTCGCCCTCCTGCCATGTGTCTGCTGTCTGATATTCTAGAATCAATATCTGCTAGCAGAGTGTAACCAGGGGCGTAGCCAGAGGGGGGGCCACCGGGCCATGCCCCCCCCCCCAATCGGAGCGGCATCCGATGTGCTTAAAAATTATAATTTCATAAATAACGAAGTTAATCTGTCCTACGCTATTAATCAACTTTTTGTCATAATGATTCCTATGACGTAGTCAAATGAATTCCAGTCGTCGGTAAATGAAAACCTCAGCTTTATTTTGATTGGATGTTAGTGAAGTCAGTTCCTATTGTCTTTCCCTAATGCTTCCCTCGCTTTGCACAGAAGGCTACTATACCAAGCCGATAAATTAGCTCCGACGCGCTGACTCGACTGTGGACTTAACTTGTGCTTCGGAAGTGATTCGTTTCGTCGATCTCATATCTATTATAATCATTTATATGGCAACAAATAAAAGAAAAGCCAAAAATGACAGCATTCTCAATTTTTTTCCGAAAGTGTCTCGAAAGGAAGTGGCTGTCGATTCGTCAAATAACATTCAATCGTCGACGCTTTTGATTGCCTCTAGCTCTTCTGCTGAATCAACATCTATTCCTCCTGAACTTGATGAAATTGAACACAAAAGTTTATCACAATCTCCAAATATCGATCGTGTTCCGAAGACAACCAATGACTGTATTCATCCTTATTCAAACGATATTGGTCTAGCAGCTAATAGAACAGATTTATCCGATGATGATCGCCGGAGATTTCTCGAGTCATGGAAACCAGAAAAAGATAGTGACTTTCCTTCCTCGATTCACAAAAAGTCAGGTAAGGAAAGAATTCGTCGACTCTTACCTCAGCATTTGAAGAACTTTCCTTGGCTTACTGTGAGTAAAGTAGAAGGCTTAGCAGGTGCTTTTTGTATTCCATGCGTTTTATTTATGACTTCTTTGGGAGTTGGTGGACGTTCAAAGGGTCACGGCCAGTGTGCAGGAAAACTTGTATCAAAACCACTTGATAGATATGATGATTTAACCGGTAAACATGGTGCTTTGTCTGCACATCAGGCTACTGAGTACCATAAATCTTGTATACTGGCTATGCAGAATTTTCGAAATGTACTATTCTCTAAACAGACAAGTATCAAAGATCAGTTGGTCACGGCAAACATGGAAAAAATTAAACAGAATAGACAGTTTCTTGAGCCCATCGTCGACACAATTCTCACTTGCGGTCGTCAACATATAGCTCTGCGGGGATCCTTTGGAGAAACCGGCAGCGTAAATTCAGATGCAGAGCCTATTTCAAACGATGGGAATTTTGGAGCTCTTTTGAGGTATCGTGCTCGTGGCGGAGATCCAAATCTTCTATTGCATCTAAAATCTGCTCAGGCGAATGCTACCTACCAGTCTGCTTCTATTCAAAATGAATTGATTAAAATAGCCGGAACTTTAGTCAAAGAGAAAAAAGTTCTTCAAATTCTGAGGGCCAGGTGTTGGGCAATTATTGCGGATGAAACGATGGACAGACAAAGAAGGGAACAGCTAGCTGTATGTATTAGATATGTAATGAAAGGATGTACAGGGAAATGGGAGATCCATGAAGATCCTATAGCTGTTGTTAATCTGATTTCCGAGATCAAAAGTCAAATGGATGAAACTAATGTGGCATCGGAGGTCAGGCTCAGCGGAGCTGCTATTGGGGAAACATTACTTCGAAAGGTCCAGGATCTTGGTTTGGACCTTGAAAAGTGCATCGCTCAAGGTTATGATGGTGCAACTGCCATGGCTAGTAGTCGAGTTGGAGCTGCCACTGTTTTCAAAGAGAAAGCAGCATTTGCTTCATATTTCCATTGCGCAATGCACTGCCTCAATTTGAGCGCTTCAGAAGCCATCAAAATTCCAGAAATAAGGCATACAGAAGACGTAGTTCGTAAAATATCTAAATTATTTCGCTCTAGTCCTAAATGTACGAATCTATTAAAAACACTAATTGATCAGGCTGAAGATACAAGGATCAGCAAAAAGCATCTTACTACTCTGTGCACCACGCGGTTTATAGAAAGACATACGGCTATTGTTACCCTTCGTCAGCTACTCCCTTTCGTTATCAGCGCGTTTGAGACCATGAAAACATGGTCGATTGATATTCGACAGTCAGCGCAATCTTTGAAGGATTCTGTTTGTCAGTCAGATTTCATTGTTGGTCTTGTTATTCTTGAAACAATTTCGGGTATTTTGTTGCCTCTCACTCGTGCTTTACAATGTGTGGAAATTGATTTAATCAAAGCCATTGCTTTATTAAATGACACACAGGAACTCTTACAGTGTCTTCGTACAGAAGAAAAATTTTCGAAGATGTTCCGTGAGATGGAACTTTTGGCTGACTTTCTTGATGTTCGTTTACGTTCACCAAGGACGTCTTTGCGTTCCGTCTATCGACCTAATGCAATTGATGATATTAACCCAAACCCAACTGCGGAAAGTTATTATCGCATCAATTATTTTTTCCCATCAATTGACGCCATTATTCAGGATTTAATGCTTCGGTTTGGCGAGCGTCAGAGATCCGTGTTGCAGTTTACTAGAGCTATTCCTGCTTTCCTACATAATTCAAGTTTCGAAAACAATTGGAGTGAACTATGGAAGACTTTCCAACAATATGATGCGCTTTTCGCTGATTCTCTGGAAACAATTAAACAAGAATACCAGTTGTGGACAAAAAAATGGGAGGACATATCTGCAGAAAGCCGACCTCGCACAGCTATCGAAACACTGGATCACTGCAGTGAATTTTTCCCCAATATGACAATTCTGTTGGAATTGTTGGCGTGTCTACCTGTTACCACTGCTCAAGCAGAACGTGTGTTTTCGAAATTAGAAAATGCTTTGACTGCAATCCGCAGTACAATGACTGAGGACAGACTCGAGTCACTTCTCTTCCTACAGATCCATCGTGAATGCACACCATCAGTTCACGAAGTTATTGACAGATTTGCCAGTACTGCTGCTCGGCGCTTAAATTTTCTTTTGTAGCTACATGTAGACTATATGCCTCTGCATCAGATGTTAGATATAATTTTTTTCTGAATTTGAGTTTTAAATTTGATCTAGATTATAGAAGGAGTAAATACATAAAAGGGAGCGGTTTCCAATGACGTAATCCGTCATCATTATTAGTATACCAGCCTATAATACACGTCTATAATTAAAACGTTATACTTATAATTTGGAAAATGAGACCCTATCATTGAAGTTACAATTACATGTATCTAAATTATGCTGATAACTAATATTCAACTATCACATAGGTGACATAGGTCTGAGAAAAATCCTACATAAAGTTTTAAGTGTCGTCTGACTCGATAATTATCAAATGCTGATGCGAAATTTGATAAAAACTAAACAACAAAATATTAAAGCCCTTGTCTCAATAATTTATCAATTTACCTGCAATTCCATTAATGAGTGATACTTGGGTTACGATCCTAGCATCCTAAATATAATCAAACACTAATTATAATATTAGAAATGCAGCAGTCTAATTTAGTCGTACCAGGTTTGTGGAGGTAAAAATATCTGACTCCTTTTCTGCTAACATCATTGTCAGATTTCATGAGACTTCAAAAGTCTTCGAAGTTTAATCCCTTTGCATTTAGCCCCGCCCCCCCCCCCAATTCAAAATCCTGGCTACGTCCCTGAGTGTAACCACCCTCTCCGGTCTTCGCTATTACTCAATTACATCGCTACTTATAACGGAGAATACTCATGGCAACTGTCGAGGAATTGATAAATTTACAAAATTCTCCTTTATCCTACGCAAAGAAAATAGAACTAAAAACTAAAGGAAGAGATAAGCCGATTTTCACCTTTGAAGGAAGGAGAAAGTGCAATCTTAGTGTGCAATATCAAAAATACGAATGGCTGACTGGTTGCCCCATTAGAAAGACACTTTTCTGCTTTCCGTGCCTTATCTTTAAACCAAAAACGACAGTGTTTTCATCGACGAGAGGATTACTCGACTTGGCGAATTTCTCTAATCATGTGAAGAGACATATAAAATCTCCTACGCATCTGGCCGCGATCACCTCTCTTAAACTTATTGGCAAAGTAATGATCGATGAAATGTTAAATGAGGAGTTCAAAACTTTGAGAAATATGCACAACGAGGAAGTCAGGAAGAACAGAGAAATGATGCGACATCATATTAAAGCCGCTCTTTTCCTTGTTTGCAAAGGCCTTTCTTTTAGAGGTCATTCAGAGAGCACTGACAGTCCAAATCGTGGAAATTTCATTGAATTGATTAAGCTCCTCAGTGAATTTAGTTCTGATCCGCTGATTAAAAATTGTGTCTCTCCTGATCACAGTCTCCCATTTTCAGGATTATCACCTGATATTCAAAACGACTTGATTAAGTGTTTGTATGATCAGGTTCGCGGTGAAATCGAGAATCGAATCAAAGGTGCTCCTTTTATATCTATAATTGCTGACGATACAACGGACATTTCAAATACAAGTCAAATGGCTGTCAGTGTCCGACTTGTTCACAATGGATCGGTCTTCGAACATCTGATTGACCTTGTCAATGTGTCAGCAGACAGATCAGCTAACAATCTTGCCTGTGTAATATGTGAAAGTCTTGAGTCCGTTGGTGTAACCAAAAATATTTCAGTGATCGGCCAGTCATACGACGGTGCAAGTAACATGATGGGTAAGCACAATTCAGTGCAAACTAAGATCAAGGAGATTTGGCCCTCAGCAAACTTCGTTCATTGTTATGCACACAAATGGGCATTAGTAGCACAAAGTGTCAGTAAGAATATTACGTTGGTATCAATATTTTTCGGATTTTTGCAAAATTTGACAACATTTTTTCGCGCTTCACCAAAACGTGCTTCTATGTTATCCAGTCCATTGCCTCTTGTGTCAACTACGCGTTGGTTGACGAGAGGAAAATCTATCTGTGCTATTTCTTCTAAGTATTGTGAAATTTTCAATGTTTTAGAAAATATTTCTTCGGAGTCCTCTGCTTGCTCAATTGATTGCTACACCCGCGCTGAAGCGAAAGGATTGCGATATCAATTGGGAAATTGTGAGAATGTGTTTCTCTTATTCTTTTTTCGTAAAGTTTTCGCATTATCCGACATGATGACAAAGAAACTTCAAGGTGTGATGATTGATCCAGCTGAAATATCTTCAAAGGTAGCAGACTATCGTGCAAACTTGTGTGAACTACGCTCTGAAGTTTCCTTTCAAACGTTCGTCGAGGAAGCGAAGCAATATGAGCCTTACTTTTTTAATCATGAAAAGAGAGTCCCACAAATCAACGAGCAACATCTCCTTGACAGCGGTTACACTCCAAGTAGGCCTAAGCCATCATCTTCGTCATCCCAATTTGAGAAGGATAAACTTAAGCGATTAATGTACGAAATCATCGATACACTAATTTTTCAGTTAGACCAACGATTTGAAAACATCGAAAGTCTTCAGTGGATAAAACTATTTCAGCCATCGAGATTTGATGTACTGAAAGCTGATGCATTTGAAGTTGTACGACTTGTGAATGAACTGAAGAGACATCACCCAGATTTAGTTCAAGAAGAAGAAGAGAAGTTGCGCAACGAATTACACATTCTATTCACTGATTCAGATTTGCGAGTGGCACTTGGAGAAGCAAATGATCCTTCTACCCTTCTTAAACAAATGCATTCCTTGGATTTGTGTGACGCTCTACCTCTTGTCTCTAAAGCATTAATGGCTTCACAAACAATTGCTCTAACATCGGTGACATGTGAAAGAACCTTCAGTGTGCTTCGGCGAATCAAGACCTACCTGCGTTCCACCATGACTCAAGAACGCATGAAACAACTGGTATTTTTAAGCATCGAAACTTCTCAAACACTTATCAGGAGAGTGTTCGTTCGTTGACACAATTATCGACAAGTTTGCTTCAATGAAAGATCGTCAAGTAAAGTTGTTATATCGTAAGTAAATACACCAGGTTATAGTGTGATGATTAACCTGTATTGTTTTTGGTAATGACTATAAGTGGAAATGGAGTTGTTATGAAAATTGATTTTGCTCTTTAAATTATAATAATAAAAAATATATTTTGAGCAATGCGCCTAAAGGACTAAAAATTGACTTGGAATTTACATGTAGGCCTACGTTCTTTTCCCGGTTCTTTCATTGGACTCAGATTACCTCATCTGAGGTGGTCTGCTACGCCACTGCTAAATAGATAATTTTTTGAAGCGTGTGAAATAGGCTATGTGCGAAAGCACAACTAATATAATAGGCCCGAACTAGCAATTAACTTAAATTCATTAATTGACTAAAAATTCGACCGACAGAAAAGTGAACCGATTTAGTTATCTGTTAGGCAGAATTACCAGTCCATTATTTTGAAAGACTCTATAACACCGAAAACCACAGAATACTGAGCCTATTTCGGTGTTACACCGTCGTTCAGAAACTGCAGAATATTTTATTCGGATAAATTTAATGTTGGTAGAATGTTTAGTTAATGAACGACGCCATGGATGCTTAATCATGGATTCCTTTATAGTAGTGGCCGGGATGGGAAACTGTGAAATTTCCCTCATCGCGGCTATACGGAAGAAGGGTCACTTTTGGAGAAGCAGATTTTCCCTCAAACCTGTGCGTTATCGCGAAACAGAGAGAACCTCTGACCAAGTGATGAACATTGAAACCTACAGCCTGTTGGTCAGTGGCCAAATCAAAGGGAGGAACAAGCAAAATAAATAAACAATGTTCCCGTTCTACAACACATTACGGTTGAAAGCTTTAACTTCATGAGGAATTATAAGACGAAAAATCGATAAGATATACGTTTACATGCCTTCCTTTCCTTAGTCACATTTTATACTTCGCGTATGTGAAGGCTTGACGACGCCTAACTGTGCTCAGCTCCGAATTGCAATTTTTTTATAAAAGTGTTCTGCGACATCAGTCTCCTGGAGTTTCTCTTCAACTTCATAAACTTCGAAAGATTTTTGATGAATTGTACGGAAGAGTACGTCATCAAGATGACGGATTCACGCGGGATAAAGCAAAGAATGCTTTTTTGTGCTTCAAACGTTTTAGAAACGACGACTTCATTATTGAACGCGAGTATTCTAACAATTCAAGAAAACAGCAACAAGGTAATATTCGAACAAGGCGAAATGAGTTCGCTGGTTATAAATATTTAGGTTACATAAACTTAATTTTGTGAAGCTTGTCACAATTTACCTACCGCATAAAATGTTTTTTAAAAAAATTTCTAGACATGAATTACATATATTTTTGCACATAGGCCTACAACAAAAGTAATGCAATGAATATGAGGATGTGTCTGTGTCTGTGGCATCTTCCGAAGTTCGAAGAGGTGCATTTAAGTTGGAATTATTTTGGAATTAATTTGGCATCTGTCATGTTGCGACAATAAAACTTTCTTCTGAACTTCCCTTATTTGTTCTATCCGGCTTTTGTTTTTGAAGGTATTTGTTGTGATAAATGTGCTCTTGCTTCGATCACATTATCATGGAAGCGTAATTGATGATTTATGTCACAGTTCAAAGTAATACTAATGCGTGATATTTTGTATTGTTTTTCTATATGATATTATGCTTGCTTCGTAGTCTAAATATAAAGAAAAACCGCTTCTCTGATAAACTGTTATAGCAGTGATGCAAATGTAATCACTTGGATGTATGAATACGGATTTTAGGAACTGCTATGGTAGGAAACAGAAGAAGAATAGAAAATGGTTTTGTCGAATTATTTTATGTCTAATTTATTTTTTAAAGCATCTTCATTTACAGTGGTGCATTCCGTAGGATTATTTTAGCTTGTGTATTGTTCATACTAAGGTGGTGGGATAGCTCAGTTGGCTAACGGCCGCGCTGTCCTATCCCTAGCTTCTAGCATGGCTTCGTGCCTTGGGTTGGGCAGGGATGAGTAAAAAATGCGCGAGACCAAAGTTGAGATAAGCTGAGCAATTAATTACTGAATGTCCCTTTTAGATATTATCAAGATAATTTTGCTTATACTGGAAGATGCTGTAACTTAGCTACAACAAGTAATGAAGTTTAGATCTCAATTATAGACAAAATCATGTACCGCAACTTTGAAGCTTTACAGCTTAGTTTAGGTATATAGGCTGTAGCAGGCTTATGCCTGCTAAAACAGATCTTTTTTGTATAAACATACAGACTCATCCTTCCATAGAAAGTCTACACATTGGTTACTTTTATAAGTAGCAGTCATTCTAGTCTTATATTTTTGTGCGAATTTAGATCAGCTCTTTTGTTACGTTCTTAAACCTTGCAAGATAATGCTTTCATTTTCTAAGTTTCCATCTTTACTTTTCTCTTTTCATCTACCTATTGCGTATCTTATCATTTTGCTTTTATGCTTAGACTACAACTGCCTCTGAATACGCCCAAACTTTCATGAAAAAGTTATTGACTGGAGCGCTTATAACATGCAATTTTTCAGAATCAAATTCAGACGGCCTATGCATATACTGACAGTTTTACATGGATTTTTATGTAACTGAGTTAACTGAGTTTTAGCGAATTATTTTACTGAGTTATAACCGAGTTTTTTTTTTGAAAACCTCAGTATACCGAGTTTAACTTAACTTGGTTAATTTCTGGTAAACTTGGTTAACCTAGTTTTAACTGAGTTTCTTGAAAAGTCAGTTGACAACACTGATAATAGATAACTTTGTATGACATATCAATTGTCAATTCCGTTGTGTTGGATTCACTTTTTCAATTCACTAAGCGATTTCTTTTATGATTCTGATTGTTTTCATTTTTATCGATAGCCAAGGATAAAAGAATGTATTGCTATTATAATTTGAAATTGATCCTGCAAAATTTAGACACGTTTATCCTCTTGAGATGAAGGTCCATTTAATGCTAATAAACTATTAGCTATGAATTTTTAGTTATTATATTCGTGGTATTGATAATATAAAGGTAGTGATGCGAACAATGTGCTTGTTCTCTCAAGGCAGACAGTGCACATGATTACAAAAAAAAGGCGATTAGGTACTTATGCATGTCAAATATCAACTGCGTGCTACCATCCACACCTTTAGCGAGCGAGCGGTAGTGACCCTTCTTCCGTATTTCCCTAATTTCAAGTTTCCCATCCCGGCCACTACTATTAAGGAATCCATGGCTTAATACAACTTAAAGATTTCACATTCACATTTACATTTACATTAGCAAAAATCTCAATAGAAATGTGTTACCTCAACGACTTTATTGGACATTATGACAAGATTATCCTTCTCTTCCAATGATTTATTGCGATCCTCGTTAAACTTCTACAATGTGCTTAATTGTTTATTTGTTCAACATCTCACCGACCTAATGTACACAGTGAGAGATGTTTAGAAAGCCCTTTTATTACCTTTCTATGAAGTGAGTGAGTGTCGGGCAAAACTGTGGTGTAAGAGAATTATTCTACACAGTTTCGCAGACTGCAATCTGAAAAGTGTGGTGTAAGAGAATTTGATGGCGAGTTTTCTTAACACTAAAATGAATGATTACCGTACTCGCCCGCCGCCGCTGCATCTGTTTGTGATGTATAAGCGCTCAGGTTCGGCGTATGAGCGCTCTGCCAGGCGCCTGTGTGTGGTGTATGAGAGCTCTGCCATGCGTCTGTGTGAGTTTTAACTTTCTCAAATATACGATCGATTCATTTTTTTCGTATGTCATTTATTATATCGTTTACCATGAACTTCACGTATTTTGACTTAACTGTATCCAATGCAAGTATACATACTGTTCATTTTTTAGACCTAATGCATCATGTTTTTGGCATTTGAATGATTGCTTTTCAAGTTATACATTGGTGGGCTATCATAGCACGGGGTGAAATATCTGTTTCTGAAAAGATGTGACTTATCCCCTGATCCGTCCGACCCCTTCAATTTCTAAATTATCGACAGGCAGATAAGTGGAATCAAGAGTGCGACAATTTTATTGATATACTATGTTCCGATATGACATGCGTATTACAATGATTTAGCGAATTGATGCATCTAGGGAATAGGCCTTTAGCATCATTTTTGTTATTATTGATTATATCCGTATTCGTGATACATCTGTAAATTATGCTGACTGAATTGTTATCGATTCTAATTAGTCGAATTAATGTTGCCACTCCATTTTGTGCACTTAAGAGAGGCTTAATAAACCAATGCGTTGGTTTGATGGTTCCTCTCCACCCATTTTTGTCGTTTTTGGTATCATTAGTATTCTCTGGTGATTTTCTGGTTCGCTGTATGGTCGAATTTCTGGGAAAATAAGTCGGTGGCTCATTATTCTCGGTTTTTTGGTTTCATAGGTGAAGGCATCTCATTCCGTGATTGTTTGGTTATTCGGCGCTCCACGCAGTGAACGAAGGCGTCTATTTATAGCTCTGCCTGCGATGCTTCATAGTGCAATACAGTGGCATTGGATTTACCCGGTGTCCTCGGTGTTATTGATTCCATCAGTGTATTTCTTCAGTCTTCTTTGCTGTGGCCGGTTGCCTGTTGAAGTTGGGACTGTCAACTTTCATTGCAAATCAGCTGTTATAGCTGTCGCGGGGCGAGGAGAATCAAGGAGAAACGCGAGACAGTTAAATGATTAACTATGAGTGGCCACATGTTGTGGCGTAGAGCAAACAATTTCTCACTTGAGATTTGACAGCCCAAATGATTTTGGCATGAATGCGGAAACATGTGTTTGTCGGTGCGATGATTGCTTGTAATTTGATCACACGTGTTAAATGCTACTTGAAATGTACATGTAGAATTCTATCAAAGCTGTCGTGTTAGGAAAGTATTCTGTGTGATTTATGGCCTTCCCTATGTCTTATGTTTCGATAAAGCTGTTTATTATATAGAAGGCCAAGTGAATGTACGAGAGAAAGAAAAACTTGGAGATACGTCAAAGAGTAACGTGAACGACTAGTGAAGTTTTAACCTACACAATCACACTTGGGATATTCCTTCTCGTTCGAGTTCTAAGGTGGCATAACTATATAGTCCGGGAGCTAGCGTGAAGTTGTGCAGTGAACGAGGTAGTACATAAAACTTTCACATAGCATAGTACACCTCTAACCTACTGCAAAACTTCGCGTCTGCCGGATCAGATCATTTGCTTTTCAGAAATAGAGAGGATAACACAATCCTATGTATTTCCAGTGGTAAAATTGTGACATTTAAGGTGTTGACTCCATTTTTTCGAATTTTTGCTCATAAAAGTTACACAAATTGGTATTTTGTTGAACTGGTTATTATAGAAATCATCTACAGATCATGATCTTTCAAATGAGTTATCATTCAGTGACAGAGGATGAAGTAAAGTGTACAAACAGACACTTTTCGTTAAAGTATATCAGCAATTTTCCTGAAATTTCTATGTTAAAATTTGCAGTTACACCAACGAAAAGTGTCTGTTTGTACACTTTACTTCATCTTCTGTCACTGAATGATAACTCATTTGAAAGATCATGATCTGTAGATGATTTCTATAATAACCAGTTCAACAAAATACCAATTTGTGTAACTTTTGTGAGCAAAAATTCGAAAAAATGGAGTCAACACCTTAAATGTCACAATTTTACCACTGGAAATACATAGGATTGTGTTATCCTCTCTATTTCTGAAAAGCAAATGATCTGATCCGGCAGACGCGAAGTTTTGCAGTAGGTTAGAGGTGTACTATGCTATGTGAAAGTTTTATGTAATACCTCGTTCACTGCACAACTTCACGCTAGCTCCCGGACTAATACGAAAGAATAGCGAATCTTCATAACGATTGACTATTTAATTGATAAATACATCAATTAAACTTACTGTAAGCATACGCTTCGCTACATGGTGCCGCGACCCGGGATGTCACTGAAAGAACTACGGCAATCTCGCGCGATTCATCGTGCATGTGCTACGAAGTTGATCAATAAAGCTCAAGAACGCAACGACGATACGAAACTCAGTGAGCTGAACGCAATTGTGACTCAACTGACGACGAAACAGAAACTTCTAGCTGACATCGACGCTTCGATCCTAAGTGTGATTGATATAGACTTGATTGACGATGACATACTATCTCCAGAAGTTGAATCCGAAATCAACGAGGCCGAGGAACGACAACTGCTGATACTGACGACGATAAGTGAGTTGAATTCCTTTATTTCTGGGATTAGAGGGGATACGTCTCGCATATTAGGATCTACTAATTCTATTAGCTCCCCTACTAATGATAAGGAATGTTTGATCTCAAAACAAAGGTGTAGGGCCATTCAAACAATTCGAAAAATAGAAAACGAAGTAAACCGCAACAAATTCAATTCGAGCCTCGATCTTGAGTCTTTATCTAAATTACTCCAACGTACTGAAGACGTTACCAATGAACTCAATTGTTTAAACGAACGATTCCTTGATAACATAACGTCAAAGGGCATCGACGAAGATGAATTAGATAAGGAACTAGAAGAAATTGATAGTTACAAAGAAAGGAGCCAAAACCTGATCAGCGAACTCAGAATTACTATCAAGAGCCTAGAATCGCACAAGAACAAAGGTTACAGATCAACGAGATTACCTGAAATTCAGCTGCCAAGGTTTGATGGTAACCCGATGAAATTCAAGGCCTTTTGGGAAGCCTTCAACGCAACAATCGATAAACATGACGATTTAGAGCCATGTGTAAAACTGACTCATCTTCTCAGTCTATTAGACAATGATGCAAAGGCCGCCTTCTAGGGCACGATACCAACCAACGAACTATACAAGGATGTGCGTGAGCGCATGATTGAGCGTTTTGGTAGAGAACAGCTTGTAACACTATCTCATCTACGGTCATTGTTTCATTTACCTCCTGCTACGAACGCTTTAAAACTGAAAACGATGTACAACAGCTTTCTCATGCATGTTCGATACCTCAACAACATACACGTAGAAGACTGGAAAGAATTAATCTTCATCTCATTGCTGTTAGATAAACTACCCCCTGAAGTAGAATCAGGTGTTACTCGTCAACAAGGAAACAGTGATTGGCAGTTGAAGGAGTTAGGAGATCTGATCGAGATCGAAATTAAAGCCGCTGAACGCCCTAAGTCAATGATTGAACGACCTCAGCAAAGATCAGGTGGGCATAGCACTAAGGCTACTGCCGTTATCGCCTCAGGAAGCAGGCCAAATATGAAGGTTACGAAAAGGTGTACCTACTGCTCCACGAATGGTCATTATTCTGAAGATTGTCCCCAAATAAAACACGCTGACGCAAGAAAGGAATTCTTGAACTCACAACGCCTCTGTTTTACTTGCTTGGGAAGTGGACACACGGTTAAGTTCTGTAGAAAACAAAGGTCATGTAAACATTGTAATGCATCGCATCATCACCCCAGCATATGTTACGCAAAGTACGGTAGACAAAGAAACAATGGAGAGGTGGTTAGTCAAGTTCAAACCGATTCGACAAATCAAGTCGTCCATGAGAACGTCTTATTAGCAAGCGATGAAGAGATATTCATGCCCTCTGCTTGGATTGATATCAAGAATCAATCGTCGAGCACGATTGTCAGCGCCAGATCAATTATCGATACTGGAAGTCACCGTACTAAGATGACTGAGTCGAAAGCACGAGAATTGGGTTTGAAACCGGTTGACCACGTAACCTTACAGATAGGCACATTCGGAACTGATACATTTCAATCCTTTCGAGTACCTGTAGTTGAGATGTCGCTTATCGGTCGTCAAGGTGAAATGATCGAAACTAAGGCACATGTGTTCCGAGTCCTTACAGGTAGAATTGCACGTCCTGGGTTATCTGGTAACAAGTACCCAATTTTAAAACAATGTCACCTTGCTGATCCTCCTCAATCAAGAAGTGAGGAAATCGCTATCGACGTTATTATTGGATCGAATCTCATCAACAAGGTGTATACGAGTAACTCGACTGTGATCTTAGATCAAAGCCTCGGACTCGCTATTCGAGATAGCATATTCGGTTGGATCATTTCTGGACCTACGAAGGAAGAAGACGAGTCTAAAAGTACGACGAACGCTGCATTACTTACAATCGAAAACCCCATCACATTCTATTCGCATCCTGAAAGCTTTTGGAACCTTCAGTCGATAGGCATCACTGAATCTCCCACGCGAAACGATAAGGATGACGCCATCGATCAATTCAATTCAAATATCAAGTACGCAGATGGAAGATACTACGTTCGATTTCCATGGCGGATGGATAGCCCTGAACTACCTCTCAATTACGAATTAGCTAAAGGTCGATTACGCAGTTTGTGGAATAGATTAGAAAATATGACGAATTGCTTCGCAAAACCTACGATGACGTAATAAGATCACAGGAGTTGAAAGGTGTGATCGAGGAAGTTCCCGACTCAATGACTTTTCAAGGATCAAATATCCACTATCTGCCACACCACGGTGTTAGAAAGGACCACAGCACGACTAAACTACGAATAGTTTACGACGCATCGGCAAAAACAAATAAACGAAATACAAGTTTGAACGACGCACTTTATCCCGGTCCTTTACTCCTATGTGATGTGACTGGTATTTTACTTCGATTCAGAATGTCACCGATAGCCGTAATCAGCGATATTGAGAAAGCCTTTCTGTCAATCGGATTACAAATGCTTGATCGAGATGCTGCACGCTTTTTATGGGTTAAGGATAACACGAAACCTCCTTCCGATCAAAACCTACGAACCTATCGATTTACGCGAATTCCATTCGGTACGATTGCTAGTCCATTTCTTTTAAGCGCAACTATCTCTCATCATTTGAGGCATTCAAATTCAACAATAGCTGACGAGATTCAGAACAGCATCTATGTGGACAACGTAGTTATTGCTAAGCAATCGACTCCAGATGCCCTCAAATTTTATCATGATGCCAAGGAGATATTCGATAAAGCCGGAATGAATATTCGTGAATGGACCTCAAATTCAAAGGAATTCACTGAATCGATTAATCCAGAAGACAGAGCAAAGGGTGATACAGTGAAAGTCCTCGGTCTACAATGGAATACCACAAATGATAAATTGCACATCCCTCAAGTTGACCTCAAGATCGCAAGTGCAATTACAAGGAGAGCCCTTCTTCATGCTACTGCTACATTGTTCGATCCGCTTGGGTTATTTTCCCCCATCACCATGAGAGGCAAGTTACTTTTTCGTGAATCTAATGAACGCTCAAGCAATTGGGATGAACTCTTACCCCTCGAATTAAGAAGACAATGGGACTCACTTATCATTGATCTATCCGCAATTTCCACACTTGAAATTCCCCGTTACATCAGCCAAGAAGACTTCGACACGATTGAATTACACTGTTTCTGTGATGCTTCCGGTCAGTCATACGCAGCCTGTGCCTACATCAGAATCGCCAAAAATGAATCTGTATCAACATCGCTAATACTATCAAAAAATCGACTTGCCCCATCAAAGAAAATCACAATCCCGCGTTTAGAATTACTCGGTGTCATAATTGGTACACGCATTATGAATTATCTCATTGCACAACTTCCATATAGTTTCAATCGTTACTGCATATGGACTGATTCTCAATGTGTCATACATTGGATCAATAGCAAAAAACTTCGCTCAGTGTTTGTTGAAAATCGATTGAAAGAAATTCGAAGACTCGATAAAGCAGAATTTCGTTACGTCCACACTACGGATAACCCAGCAGATCTTCCAACACGCGGAATGGCATTCCCTGAATTGAAAGAAAGCACGCTTTGGTGGCAAGGACCAAAATGGTTGAAGCGTGATGAAAAGAATTGGCCTCAACACACTATCGACAAGGTAAATCCTGCCCACGACGAGATTGAAGAAAGAAAACAGGCCTCTACAAAATCCTCCGTCCTCACTTCACATTCCCGAACATATCCATTCGATTTGAATCCTGAAAAATTCGTTTCATTAGGGGAGTGCCTACGGAGAACAGCTATCAAACAAAGAACGGAAAACAAAATCACTGAAGAAAATACCCCCTTAACAGCACAGGAGTTAGAAAGCGCAAGGATGCTATGGATTTCATCTGCTCAGAACTCAGATATGAAAGAAACGCTCGATGCACTTAAACATAACCGCACGAATCAAGAAATTCAAAAATTGAAATTGTTCGTTGATGATGAAGGTATCGCACGTTCTATGGGTCGAATCGATAATAGTTCTCTTCCTTATGATGCCAGTTCCCGATAATTTTACCCAAGAATCAACCCTTCACGAATATGATCATCAAAAGTTATCATGAAGATTGTGGACACTCTGGTACTAACCATACCCTGGCAGATATCAGACAGCGATACTGGCTGATAGCAGGTCAAAAGCAAGTTCAAGCCATAATAACTAAATGTCAGATTTGTAAAAAATGGGAAGGAAAACCATACAGTCCACCTGAATTTCCTGTTCTCCCTACTGAACGCGTTTCAAAATGTCGGCCTTTTTCTACAGTTGGAATCGATCACTTTGGCCCATTCTATGTGCACTCAAATTCAATCGATCAGGAAGAAAAATAAAAAGGTTTGGGTATGCATTTTCACCTGCGCATCGACCAGAGCGATTCACTTAGAATTAGCATCTGACTTATCAGCCTTAGAATTCCTTAATTGCTTTACGAAATTTATCAGCCGACGAGGAACTCCTAGTCTGATAATCTCCGATAACGCAAAGAATTTTAAGCTTGGACATCAGGTCATTTCGAATCTTTGGAGGGACATGGCTATTCAAGAGTACGCAGCAACAAACCGCATCACGTGGAAATTTATTACTGAGAATTCTCCATGGATGGGTGGCTTTTATGAACGCCTTATTAGAACAGTAAAGATGGCATTGAGAAAATTATCTGATGGATCCCTTCTCACACAACGTCAACTTGACGTTTTACTGTCGGAAATTGAAGGTATACTGAATAATCGACCTCTAACTTATGTAGGTTCTGATATGCGAGACGCTCTTCCCTTGACTCCTAGAAATCTTTTAGGAATTCAACCCGATTCTGCTATCCCACCTATTTGTCTTGACGAAAGCGACCCGATCTTCGTACCATACGATAGACGAGACACTCGTCAAAACCTCATAAAACTTTGGAGGCATGGAGAAGCTTTGCTGCATCAATTTTGGACTCGGTGGCAGCGCGAGTATCTCCTGAGTCTACGCGAACGGCCCAGTAATCACGAAACTCCTAGACGATCAGTCTGCAACTCTGTCCCTACCATTGGAGACAGAGTTATCATCATGGATCGAAATATACCGAGGGGCGGTGGCGATGTGGTCAAATCATCAACACAATACCTTCAAAGGATGGACGAATTCGTTCGGCACGAATTTCACTGGAGAATGGATCAATCCTCACTCGGCCAATCAAACTGTTGGTTCCTCTTGAATTCGCCAACAGAAAAATCTTTACGACTTCACCAACTCGCACGGGAACAGATGTGACGTATGCAGATAAGACATCTCGCCCACAACGCAAGTCAGCAGCACGCGCTACAGACCAGATACGGCAACTTTCGCTTGGGGGAATGTCGCGGGTCGAGGAGAATCAAGGAGAAACGCGAGACAGTTAAATGATTAACTATGAGTGGCCACATGTTGTGGCGTAGAGCAAACAATTTCTCACTTGAGATTTGACAGCCCAAATGATTTTGGCATGAATGCGGAAACATGTGTTTGTCGGTGCGATGATTGCTTGTAATTTGATCACACGTGTTAAATGCTACTTGAAATGTACATGTAGAATTCTATCAAAGCTGTCGTGTTAGGAAAGTATTCTGTGTGATTTATGGCCTTCCCTATGTCTTATGTTTCGATAAAGCTGTTTATTATATAGAAGGCCAAGTGAATGTACGAGAGAAAGAAAAACTTGGAGATACGTCAAAGAGTAACGTGAACGACTAGTGAAGTTTTAACCTACACAATCACACTTGGGATATTCCTTCTCGTTCGAGTTCTAAGGTGGCATAACTATACGAAAGAATAGCGAATCTTCATAACGATTGACTATTTAATTGATAAATACATCAATTAAACTTACTGTAAGCATACGCTTCGCTACAATAGCTGACTATTAGAAAGGAAGGCTCGCCAAATTTCTTTCGATTATAGAATTTTGTAAACGTCATCCACGTAATACCGTGACGTTATTTCTCCGTCGCAGTTTGTCGTCATATTTCTGCAAGAGCCACAATGACCGATAAATCAAAGTTTTGCGATGCATGCTTCGCTGAACCCTGTAAATTAACTGACTAGTCCAAGGACAGAGATACAGAGATAAACGAATCATCTCGTGTAGTAGTCCTGGTTACAACAAAACTTTTCATGCTGATTGCATAGGAAAATCAAAGACATCTGATAAGGAAATATCAGACATGTTTTCATATGTTCTCGATGCGAAGATTATTTGAAATACGGCGCTGAAATCGCTCGTAGTTCAATGATGTCTGAACTTGATCGGAAGCTTATGGCCATCGAGAAATCCATCAATGTTAAGTTTGAGAGGCTTTCTAAAGTTTTTTTGATAGAAAGTTAAAAGCACTTGAGTTGGATGTTCAATGCTCTATTCATTCTCTTGAGAATAAATTAGAGGAGAAAGAACTGACCTGTACCACCTTGAGAAATGAACTAAAGTCTCTTAATGATCATCACTTACAAAGCATGGCTGACTTGAAAAACTCTTGCGATTCAGTTGAGAAGCAAATGTTGTCGATTGAAACTAAGAAAAGAAGGAAAACTTTTATAATCAGAAATTACCCTGAACGCAAAAACTCTAATAAAGCGTTTGATAACGTTCTACGAGATGTTGCTAGACCATTGAATCTCGAACAGGAGCTTGTCAATATCAAACAAGTTCATAGAATTGGTAAACAGAGTGTTGAGTTGAGACTCATGTATTAGTCCGGCAGGAAGAACGAGTTTCTGCAGGGAACGAGGCCGAAAGTGAGACTTTCACAGAATGATGTATACCCAATGCCTACTTCGAATCGGCGCGTCTGTCGAGTTCTAGTGAGTTCCTCTTCTTGTCAGACAGAATCAAAGAAAAACACATGTTAATCCAATGGGACGCAGATTGCAGTTTTTGGCTAAAATGAAATGTTGCATGTTTTCTCTGATTAAACGAAAAGTACAAAGCCCAGAGTCACAATTTTTGGCATGGAATGTCTTCAAGTCATCTCCCATGATGTGCATGTGCTTTTATCATGCATTTAATCGGCAATGCATGTGAGAATGTGGTTGAATGTGGATAAAGTTGTTCAAAATGTTTATGTTTGCCGACATTAAGAGGCTCGCAAAATCTAAATATGCTCAGCTTTATGGACATGGGTGCATGAAGATGAAAGGAAATGACCTGAAGAAATTCTATGCCAAAAATTATGACTCTGAGCTTAGTCCTTTTTCGTTTAATCAGAGAAAACATAGAACATTTCATTTTAACCAAAAACTGCGATCTGCGTCCCATTGAATTTACATGTGTTTTTCTTTGATCCTGTCTGACAAGAAGAGGAACTCACTAGAACTCGGCAGACGTGCCGATTCGAAGTAGGCATGGGTGTGCATCATTCTGTGAAAGTCTCACTTTCGGCCTCGTTTCCTGCAGAAACTCTTTCTGGCTGCCGGACTAAATAGCTGTCGCAGCTAACGCAGCCTCGTCTATGTCTGATATTTGTCCTTGAAAACCATGATTTACTGCTGCATTCAGTAAAGGCTTCAAAGAAATACATTACTTCGAAGTATGAGTGCTCAAATGCCTTATTAATGAATTGCCATTTCATGTGTGACACTCATCATTTGATTGAGTTTACTTGATAATTACAAGAGCTAAATGTTACATTCTGTGATTCCGAAAAGTTTTCAGACCAGTCATTCAGTCATCATGGTCGCAAAATGTTAATTCCCACCTATACAGCATCATCAGGCAATAATATAAATATACAAATACCGCGTGTGATTAAATGTGCTAACATTCAGCGCGCATCCTTCATCGTCTTTTGAAGTTTGGAACATTGTTTATGGTTGGTTCAATGCGTTGAATTTAGATTCTGATCATGAATGACACGTAGCAATCAATAGTTTGATCAGTAGTTGATAAGACAGAATATAAAATATATTCACGTTTGAACAATGTAAATCATTTAGATCTGAATCATTTTGATTGCTGTCAATACGCAGGTTTGCAATGCACAATTTACACAAGCTTGTATGCGTGCTTAACATACTCTGTATTTCTTCGATTGCCAAGTCGCTCGAGAACTCCACTAATTCGATTGAAAATCAAATATTGAAAGCAATTTTCTATGGATATGATAAAAATGAACGACCAATATCATCAAAAAGTTATGAATCGACGAAGGTAAAGGTTTATTTCAAGGTGACGGATATAGTCATAAAAGATGACAATCAATTCACAGTTTTCATGTATTTGCGACAACGATGGACTGACAACCGCCTTGCGTGGGAATATATGCCTCAATTTCAAAACTACATGAAAGATATTGACATTCCACACATGAAAAATTACTTGTGGCTGCCTGATCTGTTTTTCCGTAATGGTAAGAAAAGTTATTTCCCTTCGATGTTTAAACCTAACCGTCTCATCCGAATTGATTCATCCGGAGGAATTTTGCTCAGCCAAATGATGTCAACAACACTCGCATGCAACTTCGAATATCAAAACTTTCCGATGGATACTCAAACGTGCAAAATGGATATCGGTAGTTATGGATATCGATCATCACAGGTCAGATTTCTGTGGCGTGAAAGGAAACCAGCTGTGATGTCAAGAGGGTTAAAAATTATTGATTTCATTACACCTGACAAGATCGATACCATCGATTGTACGATGCAATATGCAACTTCAACAGGTTCATATTCTTGTCTTCATGCAATATTTACTTTTCAAAGAGAATTCTCCTATTACGTGTCACGATATTATATTCCATTATTGATACCAGTTACAGTCTCTTGGACCTCATTTTGGATCGGTGTGGAAGCTGTTCATGCGCGAATCACTGTCGGTATGGTTTCAACCGCTACAAGCATTATTCAATCGGCTGTGATGATGACCTCCTTGACAAGAACAAGAGTCACTACAGCATTGGATATTTGGATGATATCTTGCATCCTATTTACGTTCGCTGCTTTTATTGAATTTGTAATTGCATACCTAATTATCCGAATAAAAGGTCAAAAAGCGGATCAAACTGCCGGAGAAAAGGAAGAAGCTATCGAAATGAGAGAATTGAATCAAGTTGCAAATCATAGTGGTGGCTGGAGCATTGTGAAATTATTCAAATGTGACTCCAAACTTGATTTCTTCAGCCGATTTATTTTTCCAATCTGCTTTGTGTTGTTTAATATTTTCTATTGGATATATTTCCGTTTAATTAATGTAATGGGTTAGTATTGTACGTGCTAAATTAATGATCATCACATTTGTATGAAAAGTTTCCTAACGGACTTGTAATCGATCACTTTGCTTTCGATGCGGTAATGGATGTCAGTTAGTGAGCTCATTGAGGGCAACCATTTTGTTGAGCGATGCCAACTTCGATCATTGTCATTCTTTGTGTGTACTGGGTGCAGCAATAGTTCTACTGTGGATGATGCATGTAGGAAGAACTTTTTGACTGCACAACATATACATGTATTTTGTAGTGAGGCAAATTAACTACATGCCGATGGAGCGCTTCTTCGGATGATAAACAGAACATTTTCCCTTGTTGCTTTCGTCATTATTATGTAGAGTGTGATCAACCAAAAACAGTGAATTCCATTCGCTAGGTATCCGGCCTGTTTCTCCGACTGCAACCTGTCAATTGTGCGTAATTGAGGTATGGTACAATGTGGAAGGCAACAATGTATCCCGTAATGATGATTTCTCTATCTATGCATGTGAAAGATATTTTTGAAATCTCAATCAGCGTATATCTACATGTGTATTCATAGCATTGCTGCCCCTTTTTTCCTACATTGCTGCCCAGTTCATTTCAATTGCGCACAATAGTATTAACATAGATTTTTTCAGGCAACAATGTAGGACATGTTCAGGCGCTAACGCGGCCTCAAATGTCCTACATTGTTGCCCTCAAAAATCTATGTTAATGTTATATTGTTTACATATTCTGTCATAATTCGTCATACATCAGTTTGGTTGTGTTGAATATATATATTAACTTCCTGCAATGTTGATCAGAATTTTGTGGAAATTTTGACAGATCGTTCGTTATTGACCTTCCTATTATTCCTATCGGCCTTCGGTTAATAAGTTTTACAATGACCTCAGAATCATCCATTATCTATTGCATAAATTATTGTTTAAACCATAGCAATCCTAATTATCGATCTTCTCATTTTGCTTGAACAAGAATGAGGAGCAGCTGTCTGTGATGGCTATTTCAGGCGCTCATTGGCACCGATCTGTGTCAATGTTGTTGGATATTAATTAAGAAGCATCAAGCTATTGAAAAATGCATCAGTTGTACATAGATTCCTTTCGCAAGGTTATAACATGCAATAGTTGCAAATTCTTGCTGTCATGTAAGTAATTTTACGAAAAGGATCATATATACATGGCAGTTAACATGGAAATCCGACTTTTAGATTTGTTAAAGCTAGTGGTACTTAAATGGACAATGTTGTTTGTTGATAGTATGTATTGATAGCAATGGCGGGAGCAGTTAATCTATTCCGCACGATTGATCGTGCGACGGAATCAATCGCACGATTCTTGAATGACCAGTAATCGCGCGATTTTTTTTGCAATGTAACTTCCCAATGAAGTTTGCTTGATTGGGTAAAAACAATGTTTCTGATAACTTTTTTATCGTTTAAGATAATTACAATGCCCGGATGCTTGTACATGAGATCATGTACAGCTAGACAGAGTTGCCGTGTGAAATCTATATGGGAGTTCCCCACACCGCAGGAATTCATTATTTCATACCATGGTATTAAGCACGTTCTATAGGCAGGGAACCATAGATGAGAACCCTAGATCCCTGGTGTAGGCCAAGTTATAGACTTTAAGGATTATAGATTTCCATGGCCAGGTACACGATTTACACGAATCACACTTGTTATCAAGGCAGTCAAACATAGTACATGTAGGTCCCTATGATAGTGTGCCATAGTCATTAATTATTCTTTCATAGGACATAAAAGAATAAATGTTTTAATTTCATGGTTTTTCTAATTGTGATTCATAATTTCATAATTTACTAATCGCATTTTTACTAATTGTGAAATTTATAGAGTACCAGTTCGGCTGGGCGTAGAATAGAAAGGTCCTCAGACTTGAAGTATTTAAGCACAAAAATTACTTCGCAGTAGTGGACGCTGGCTTTTCTCCTTGTAATGGCTCGTCATTACATCGGAATGACCCAAAGTAGCTTAAAGTATCTGGAATGACTGGACAAGCTGAGGGACTGCACAACGTGCTGCTCTGTGGCTATTTATCCTGGCTTTACCATGTGGCTGATAATCATAAAGGCCATAGCGTGCTGGTTCTAGATATCTTAACCTATAGTTGGGCCACTCCGAGCCGCACTGACGAACCCAAGGCCTTGTAGAGCAAAACGAAGAATTTTTATGCTTAAAATTGTTCAAGTCTGAGGACATCTCTCAATTAGATTTGCTAATGATCTCAAATCTCATGAAGTCTAATGGTTTGATCCAATTGGTGCATAATTATGTTTATTTCAGGACTGATAGAAGGAACGGCGAATACCAACACTCCCACAGCTATGTTCGATAAAATGTGATTGATAAAGACCAAAAGAACCAAAACTAGGAAATAAAAGTGTCAATAATACACTCCATAGTGCAGGTACATGTACATGATTTACTTGCAGTACTTCTATGATGGCAATCTTATAATTAGATTATCAAGACTTTTTGTGCCTTGTTTGCGACTTTTTATATGTGTTCCGACTTATTATGGTGCTTACCCAGACATCTACAAATAGAGTACCGGTTTCCCATCAATTGATAGGACAGTTAGCTATAGCCATTTTGAGTCAAAATAAACTGAGTGTCACATGCTCTAAATTTTAAGGGAAATTGGACAAATCAAACTTTAAATGAAAAATGTTCTAGAAATGAAAAATAATGCAAGCTAGACTAACTGTAAACTTCTAATCACCGAATCTCAAAATATTCAGAATCGCGCGATTTTCGATTAATCGTGCAATGATTCGCACGAATCGGAATCGCGCCCGCACACTGATTGATAGTAGATGATTCTTACTAGAGGTATTCGAATCCGACTCGACCCAAATTCTTGTTCGGGGTGTGTTTATGAGCTTATTTCGTGTTAGAGATCGGGCCGATTGTAAAATATTTGGCTTATTATCGGGTTATGAATTTATCGTGCCTTGACCTATAAAGGTAGGCTTGTTTTGTTGACTTACTTTGTATATATTTCATAAATGTATATATGGAAGAATTTTATGAATTCATAAATCTACATAATTATTGTGATGTTGAATGAATGTCCTGAATCGCATAATTATTGCCACCGGCATGCCTATATATTAAATCACAAATTTAATTGATCCACCAAATTTTGATTGATGACATTTTGAATGAAATTTTAGGTATTGTCCTCACTCTACGTGCGCGTATTCATAGTTCAACCCTAAAAACAGACTGTTGACAAAATTTTCACGGCATGCAGTAATTGATGAGTTTGAGATTTCCACAGCTGTGTTCAGGGTCTAAAACGTGCAGCAATTATGGCTCAGTTTGGTCCGATTTCCGATTGGTATGGATGTATTTGAAACAATCTACAAATGTAAAGGTTCTCTTGCATGGAATCAATCAATTTCCTTAAATTCAACTATCCGTGGCTTTATGGTTAAAAGCAAACATCCCAAATCAGTTGAAAATCAGTCAATGCTCGGGACTCGAACGCTACTGCTTCCTATCCAACATCAAACCTGGTCGAGTCATGTTCCTCGGTGGTTCCTCGGCCTACACACACACGTCCGTTCCCCTGGCGTCACTGTCCGCAACCGTCTGTTCCCTTGGAGTCACTACACACACACGTCCGTTCCCTTGGTGTCACTACCCACACCCGTCCGTTCCCTTGAGGTCACTACCCACACCCGTCCGTTCCCTTGGCGTCAATATTCCCACACCCGCCCGTTCCCTTGGCGTCACTATACCCACACCCGCCCGTTCCCTTGGCGTCACAATATCACACCCGTCCGTTCCCTTGAGGTCACTATATCCACACCCGTCCGTTCCCTTGAGGTCACTATATCCACACCCGTCCGTTCCCTTGAGGTCACTACCCACACCCGTCCGTTCCCTTGGCGTCACTATACCCACACCCGCCCGTTCCCTTGGCGTCACTATACCACACCCGTCCGTTCCCTTGAAGTCACTACCCACACCCGTTCCTATGAGGTCACTATACCCACACCCGTCCGTTCCCTTGAGGTCACTACCCACACCCGTCCGTTCCCTTGGCGTCACTATGCCCACACCCGTCCGTTCCCTTGGCGTCACTACCCGCAACCGTCCGCTCAATTGAAGTCATTACCCGCAGCCGTCCGCTCAATTGAAGTCATTACCCGCACCCGTCCGTTCCCTTGGCGTCACTATACCCACACCCGTCCGTTCCCTTGGCGTCACTACCCGCAACCGTCCGCTCAATTGAAGTCATTACCCGCACCCGTCCGTTCCCTTGGCGTCACTATACCCACACCCGTCCGTTCCCTTGGCGTCACTACCCGCAACCGTCCGCTCAATTGAAGTCATTACCCGCAGCCGTCCGCTCAATTGAAGTCATTACCCGCACCCGTCCGTTCGTCACTATACCACACCGCGTTCCCCTTGAAAGTCACTACCCACACCCGTCCGTTCCCTTGAGGTCACTATATCCACACCCGTCCGTTCCCTTGAGGTTACTACCCACACCCGTCCGTTCCCTTGGCGTCACTATACCCACACCCGTCCGTTCCCTTGGCGTCACTACCCGCAACCGTCCGCTCAATTGAAGTCATTACCCGCAGCTGTCCGCTCAATTGAAGTCATTACCCACACCCGTCCGTTCCCTTGGCGTCACTATACCCACACCCGTCCGTTCCCTTGGCGTCACTACCCGCAACCGTCCGCTCAATTGAAGTCACTAACCGCACCCAGCCGTTCATTTGAAGTCACGACCCGCACCGTCCGCTCAATTGCAATCACTATCCGCACCCGGCCGCTCATTTGAAGTCAGTACCCGCACCCGGCCGTTCATTTGAAGTCACGACCAGCATCCGTCCGTTCCCTTGAAGTCACATATGATTTTCCCCCTTCGTTTTTGATTATAGCACTACTACTGTAAGAAGAACGTCTTTTTCTTCCTGAATACAGATCTATTCGAAATAACGGAAACACGGTTCCTGCTTCTCTTGGCAAATGCTTTTCTGTTTTGCTAATGTCCTGTGCTTTGAAACTATTGAAAAGGATATGAAATAGAGGTAGTAAAAATTCATTTTCTCTTTAGTCGGCCTCCTTTTGATTTTCATCACTGATGCATTTTGTTCGATCCAGTTGTTTTGAACTGTCAGTGATTGAAGCAGTCAAGTATTTCCAATGTCATCTTGTTGCCCCTATAAAGGCCAATGCTCAATAAGCAGATGATTAGTATAGTAAGGGTAAACATGATGACCAAGGCGACAACAAAGGGATTTGGTCCTCTTGGTATGTTTAGAACGTCCAAGAAGTACGAAAATTCAGTTTCTTTATGTTTGTTGGAAGCAAGACAAGTCCATTTTCCAGCGTCTTTAGCCTTGACGTCATTGATTCTCAAACGCGATGTGAAATTCACACCTGATATATTCGTGATGAAGAATCTCTTGGTAGTATTTGTAACTGCTTTTCTGTCATTAAGCCATGAAACATTTGCTACTCCATTCGATGTGATGTGACACTCCAAAGTTGCATCTTTTCCTTCACGAACGACCACCTTTGAGATAGTGTTAGCGATGAAGAGATATGAACACGTCTCCAACTCCCCTATTCTCAGAGAGGAAAGTGTTCTGTATTTTAATCTATGCGGAGAGTTGCATGAGCCACTCATTTCTTTATCACTGTCACTCTTCCAGTCTATTATCCATCTTAGATGACAATCACAATGTAAATCATTTCCTGCAAGATGAATTGTCTCTAATTGAAGATAATTATCAATAACCATATTCCTATGTATTGTTGTTAGTGCATTGCCTGACAAGATAAGTTTTATCAAGGAATCCAAACCAGCAAAAGCTCCGATCTCCAGTCTCAGACGACCCCTTGAATTTAATATAGCGAGATGATTTAGCTTCTTTAAATAACTGAAAAAATGCTTCGGAATTTTCTGCAATGGACAATGCATGAATCGTAATGTATCTAGCTGTTTTAGAGGTTTGAATACCTCAGCGGTCAATCCTTTGCCTACAGTTAATGGGTTACCTGTAATGATCAAATGTTGAAGATTATCCAAAGGATTGAATGCATTTTCCTTTATCAAATAGACATTGCTGTTTACTATAGCCAGGAACTGAAGACTTCCCCACCCTTTGAATGAGTTGCTGTGTAAAACAGACAAATTGTTTTTTTTACCTACAAATTCAAGCCTCGAGATAGGGCCTCGAGATATTGAATACAATAGACTGTCAGGAACCCTTATGCATCTTTGACAGCTAAGACTTCCAAGACTGTAAAAACAGCGTCCTTTAGAGCATGGAAAAAGCAACACCAATAGAATTCCACTTATTGGAATGATATTTGATCGAAATAGGACGGACATTAATCAAAAATCTGTAAAAAAAAGAGGCTTTTGTCAATTCGAGCAATAACATGAAATAGCAAATGTGAAGTAAAACTGCTAAAATTGAGGACTAGTGGTATCTCAGTAACTCAGCAACTTTTTAAGTACCGATACGGGATATAAGATGCTATATGATTGCCACGAAATGTCATACATGCAGAGTGATCATAAAATCGCGAAAGTTAATAAAACGATCGATGTACTATGCTCATAAACTCTTATTTCTATTCAATTATTCATTCAATTGGAGTAAATATTAACATCAAAAAGCTACAAAAGATGCTGAAAATGACCTCCATACTAAGATTTACACAAAGAAGCAAATTTAGAAAATTGAATGACACATTCATTATTTTTTTGAGGTTATGCTGCATATATATGTTGTCATTGCATATTTTAAATCATGCATCGTTTTGGGATTTTTGGCATACATCTTATTCTTTTCATAACCCCATAAGAAAAAAATTTGCTAGTTAGAGCTCAGTTGAACGTGGTAGGTGAAGTTTTTTTATCAATCATTCGATTTCCGAATATCTGTCTGAGATGCTGAAACAATTCGTTAGAGGTATGGGGTGTTGGGTTGTCTTGCTGCAACCACGAATGATGTTCTTCGTTTTCAGATAATGTCTCGACCAACTCGACAATGAATGAACAATATTTTTCCTTGTTTGCACGACCCTCGAAGAAGAAGAAATATATCCTCTCCCCAGACTTGGCTGCCCACACACCAATTTTCTGAGGATGCAGCGAAGCTTCGATGAAATTATGCGAATTCTCTGACAACCAGCACCTCGAATTTTGTGAATTCATGTAGTATACACAGACAGATGTAACCAGGCTTCATCACTACAAAAGCAGGTCTTCAAAAATTGCGGATCGCTGTCAGCCAGCAATGAACCAATCACAAAAAATCAATGGCTATTCAT